>JAFBJR010000175.1:16663327-17235066 GCA_016785285.1 Brachirus orientalis
CTGAACAGGCACCTGTCCCTAAACCAGTCCTAAACCAGTTGACAGAAATAAAGTTGAATCATCTAGGATCTGCAGTTTACTCCTTTATGAAAATTGCATATACTGCAAATGAAACTATTGCATACTGCTAAGAAAAAAAAAAAGCACAGTCTTCAGGTTTATAAAATGAAGACGCATTGATTTAATATGAGATGTTGTAAGACGGAAGACTCCTTGTTTCACTGTACTTTGTCACTGAAGGGCAAACCGTTTTATCCTTATTAAACTGGAACAATCACCTCGTGACCAGTCCTCATCCATATGGATCCACACAGTGAAATTTCCTCCTCCACCCCCTTTGGCACTCTGCTTTGTGAATCCAATGCTTTGGCCAGACAGTTGGCCATGGTGCCTCAAATCAGGATGGGACCGCTTGTTCTTCATCAGGTTTTTTTCATATTCCTGTTGATCATAATTCCTGTGACTCCAGCTGTGAAAAATTAGCATAAATATATTCCAAAACATTTCCTCTATTGCCTGAAACACGGCCAATAAAAAGCGAGAGAAAGAGGGAGTTAATGTTTGAAGTATTTTGGGGATTTGGCTCGGGTACAGAATTGGAGAGGGAGATTTCTCAGAGGGATGACTCTCTTTTAATGATTTTTACATTTTCCCACATTATTTAGTCAGACGCTGTCATGCAGTGGCACAGTGCTGGGCCTCACACATTTATACATGCATGCACACATACACACAGAAATGTAAACTGGTTTTTAAAGAATTATGCAAATTTACATACAGAGTCATCATGTCAATTCACCAACATTCAATAAATTGTACACTTAAACAACAATGGTGAAATAGTTACAAGACTCATTTACATGTGGTTTCATTATTGCACTGTATAAATACATCTACCCATTGAATTATTGAAGGCGTATACCTGTGTATTTTATTTTTTTTTGCTTTAACAATTGTGGCTGAAACAATTTTAACAGTTACAAAAATATACATTACACTGTCAAATAAACAACCAAGACATGATTTATACAATTTTCAACTTTGATTATTTCATTGTCACTTTATTATTCTGATTGACTATCCTAGCCTAGCCTAGTTCCCACACACTAAATCAGAACCCTTTCATTTAGACCCTCACATTTCAAAACTACACATAAAATCCCCACAGCCAGGAACACAAATCCATGTGCATATATGCATGTACATGCAGCAATTTAAGGATTAATGTTTCAACATAACGCGCTTTTGTTAATGTGAATTATTCAACTTATTTTCTGCAGATGTAAACTTTTTTCTTGTCTACTTTTTTTTATTTAAGAGCACCTTTTACATATGCAAATCCACATGAATGAACAATTCAGCACACATACACATTACTTACAACATTGGTTATACAGGTTGGCACACATGGGTGGTTTTTGCTAAATTGCAGTAACAGGGGTAATGAGAGGATGTCACTGCTCTTCAGGATCTCTTGTGCATTGTTGAATAAAACATACATTTTACTATATACACACACACATGCACACGCACACACACTGGTGTCCATGATTTCAGAAGACATGGTACTGACTTACATTCATTTTCTGGAGACTTCAGATACTTTAAAGATTCTAACCTTCACTATAATTACTAGTGCACTAATCCTGACTGTAAATTACAGGTCTACACCTTAAAATGTAGTAATTTACTTGATGGGGACTTGTATTCCTTATGGGGACAAAAATGTGTAAACATAAGGAATAGCATAAAAATGAAGTCTCTCTCTTTTGCTGGCAGTGTTTTTAGCTTGATCCGTATGTATAGTGTAAGGTTAAAGAATCTGCAAGGGACAAATGGAGCTGGATATCCTCATGAAGAGATAGTTTGTATGTGTGGCAGTTTGAGGCAGATTGAAAAATTGAGGAACTTACCCTTCTAATTGCAACCTTGCCTTGAGGCAACACTTTAAATTGCACTTTCTCTCCCCCTCGCTCTCTTTCTACATATGTCTAAGTCTCTCTTCAGTCGTGGCTGTCTTTTCTTGACTTTTCACTCATCCTGACTCCACTCACCCTGACTCTTTGTATCCATCCTATACAGTGACTCAGTTTTTAAATAGTAATCTTCTTTGCTGTTGTCTGATGGATACAAGATGCTATGTCAAACCTCAGCTTTGCAAACTATGTGTGCTTTATAAATACACACGAGACAAAGATGGAGCAGAATCTCTTTGAAGGACAGGATTTGAAATGATCCAATTCCTCTGTGTTCTCTATCATACACGTTATTCCTCTTATCAAAGAGCCCTGTGTAATACAAACCTGTCTTCATTTCATCTCATTTACAGAGTGGCAAAGGCCCAGAGATCATAAAAATCAAAAGCACACTTGTGTGTCAACAACAAATCCCTAGTCCAAGGCTGCAGTTACATCAGGTGTGGGTTAGCTCAAATGGTCTTGGTGCAATTCTTCTTGCATTCTGAGTTTGAGCATGTTTTGATTGCCTTTGCACTGTACTGGGATGCGTTGAGTGTGGCAGTGGATTTTGCCATTAGAATCTTGTTATTCTCTTTGCAAGCTTGAGTCAAATTAGCTCCAACAAATCAATAATGATGTGTGGTTGAGAGTAATTATTATAGTAGGATGATTTGGAGGAATGTTTTGTGGTCTGGTGATTTAGTATTGAAGTAGGTCGAGTTAATTGGACAAAACTTAATCCAAAACAAACAACATCATTAACAAAACAGGGGTAAGAATTGGATAATCAATGATCAATTATGCAAGTGTCTTCAGTCTTTTGGGTGGTATCTGGCTATTTTGGTGGTGTGCCTAATGATGGAATCATAGCCTATAAAGCTTGTATATAACATTATTTTAATGCTTCAAAGTATTTCCCAATAGGATAGAGTCTTTGGGGTGGGTATCACTAAGGACGGGTGGGGTAATAATCCCTCTACCATTATTACCACACAGCTGTTTGTGAATTTACTTGTGTTTGCTTGATCAATTGCGTATTTTCAATCAAATTATTATTTTTTTTCTTATCTAGTCACATGGTTGACCTTTACTGTATGTGAATTCTGTCTCAGTGATACTTTATAAAAGTTTCACGTTTAACTTTGTGGAGTTCCCCAGGGATTGATCTCTAGAAATATAATTATAATTATATAGAATACCATATAGAATACTGTCAAGCAGCTTTTATAAAATCTCCTATCATTTGTACAATGACCATATCCATTATAATTATATTTACACATTTCCAGCTCTGAACCTTTGGTGACTATATTTAGGAACAGGATGGCAAAAAACTTGCTGCATTTTGAGGCAGATAAAACCAAAGTCTCAATTATTGTTCGGACCCTGTATCAATTAGTAAGTCAATTGATGAGTGAATTTAAAATTTGTTTAACAATGGCAGAACATTTCAAAGGCAGATTCGGTAGACTGCCCGTTTCTGACCCCTCAATGTCCCATTTATACATGAGAATTTCCCTGAGTAGAAGAAACTGTTTCTTTCATTACCTTCCTCACAACTGTCAACTCTTTTAACTCTTTTGTTAAAAATATGCAGGTGTCGTGCAGGTAGTGCTGTATAATATGCAGGGAAGTTGTAGGAGTCAAATGCATGACATAATTAAAAAGTAACCAAAATTAGATGTCACCTTGCATAAAAATATGTACTTCTATGGATGTCTAAGTGTTGGAAACATTTTGGCTGATGTAAGTAAACTAGATATATGAATGCAGAAATGCTGGAAAAACACAAACAGAAACAGAGAGAGAGAGAGAGAGAGAGAGAGAGATACTGGCAGTCTTACTGACAGTGCCCATTAGCAGGTGATGAACTCCTGTGGTGAGAGAGAAGACAAGGGCAGGTGCAGTATGGGAAAAGTTAAAATCATAAGAGAGAGTGAGTGAACAAGTTTGTTATCTGTCTGATTGATGCTGATCCATTATAGACCAGCCATGTTTGATAGGTAGGCACATTTGTGATGGAAAAATATACACAAAGAAGCCAAAGACTTTTTGGCCTTTAGGCCTTATTTTTTCCCAGATCATATATAGACACACAAACACATGCTACACTTCCTCATCTTTCACTTTTCATTCATTCTCTGCCTCTCTGCAGTGTATAAATACACTCAGGCAGTCAGGCAGCTGCGGTTTCACGGTGATTGGCAGCCATTTTCAAGCCATATCTAATAGCTAATTAGCCTGCAGTTAATGATCTCCATCTTTCAATATCTTTCCCATTTTCCCTCATCTAGAGGAGAGTGTTTTCTCCAGAGGGCAGAAGTTAACAAAGACTTCGACACACCTAGAGTTTGATTCAGATTTAACTGATGTGAGTTTCTTTTACCTTGAAGATGATGGTATGAATGGATTGACTTGCATGATTGGGAAATGGATTTTCTTTAAGCAGTGAGACTTCAAAATGTGAATATATTATCGTGTGAGTATCTTTCAGAGAAAGTAGTTCACTTGATATTTGGCAACAGGCAATTCATTTTTTTTATCAATTATTGGTTTGTGTGTCCCACCTGCATTTGGCTCTCATACAACTTGCAGGTTGCTTTTTTATTATTATAGCTGCATAAAATGATGTCAAGGCAACGTCCTTATGATAAAAGTTAAATAAGCAGCTCTTAACTTCAAACACAAATGTAGCGCAATGTAAAATGGATACTATTCACCTTTGACTTTAGTCTAGAGGAACAGCAGAGAGATAAGTGCAGCTGAAAAAAAATGAGTTTGGCTTTCCGTAACCTTTATGACGTAGAGTATCACATCCATTTTTCTTGTATACAGTAGAGGTAAAATGTTAAGAACACTCAAGGGTGGATTTGTTGAAGAAAGTGCTGCCAAATATTCTCAGAGTACACAATGCATATTTTTCAAACTAGAAGTTTGTTAAAATGTTATGCATGTAAAAAACTGTATTTTTTTATTCTTTTTTCTTTATTTTCAGATTGTGAGGACATGGTATATGTGCTTTTAGTAATGATCTTATCTGAGGACAAGTGCGCTCATTTCCTTGCAGCTTTGATTTCTGGCTGCTGGTGGAGATGACCCATATATCTGCTGTCAGTCACTGACTGCTTTCAGTCATTGTGTGTGGCAATGAAGTCTCACAAAATGACCCTCAGCTACTCTGTAAGAAAGGTTCCTGCACTAGGTTTTACTGTTATTCAGTCTCCAGACACATGTCAATCATTCCACTTGTCCACCTGCCCCACTAGGGGAGTGTAAAGGTACCTCATGACTGGATTGGATTACAATCATGGAACAAAATATTTCTTGGGAAATCAGAAAAAAGAAACCAAACTATGGCTCTAACAGCAGTGTCAACAGTCTTTGGCAGCAGTGGAAATGCACAATCACACAAGTATGTATGCAGTTTTTGGGTTGCTCTTGAAAGCCTATGTGAAAGAAGCATGTGGTGTGGCAATATCAATTATTTCCCTTTTCCTCTCTCTGTTTAAGCTAAAGCATTGATAAGTGTAATGTCAAATAAATAATTTTTATTCCAAGTTATTCTGGGAAACTCCCACTCCAGAAAGTCACAGTGAGATAGAATATATTAATGCTTGGTGGATTCTGACAACTTATTGGACTGTGCTTTACTATAAAAATCAAATACTAAAAACATAAATGAGATATAAAGGCAAATAGGTAAGAAAATGAAGGAGGGAATTACAAGGAGACACAGCCTTACAAAATAGTGTTTGAGATTAAAGTTTTCAGTTAATCATTGGCAAAAGACATATGCACTAACTTAAACGGAAACACTGAAGGCCATTAGGAAATAGAGGGTGAAAGGTTAAAAAAGGAAAAATAAGGTTTAAGAATTACTGAGAAATGTCAGCAGTAGTGTTGGGATAACTGCAAGTTTCTGACAGCTGAAATATAAAATTGATTCCTCCTTACTCTACACCAGCTGTCACTGTCCATATGTACAAATGAATGTTATTAATGATAGCATTCCATGGATGTCAGGAAGGTTTTAGTTTTGATTGGATCAAGTTTGGCATCTCCCAGAATGAACCTGCTGTTCATAACTGGTGTTAACACATGTTTTGGGGGCTCAAATGACAAGTGAACAGCTTTAAGGAAAAGCTATAAGTGACCCCAAGCTGCTGTGGAGACACATTTGACATCAGTCCAGGTTTGGAGGCGATCTGAGCATGAACATGTCCTGCATGAACATGTCTCGGGCCATATTCCACTGACTGCAGCTGTGCAAAAAACTTTGTTTATTTTGTTATTTTCTTGTATTTCTAGCTTATCTGGCACTGGCTACATGTTGTATCGTTTTGTCTTTAGAAAACGAAACAAAACACAATGTTTTGTGTTGTAATTTGGATTTGGATCATGCCAAATGCTATTTCCAGGTGTGAACTGACCTACTTAGAGGAGCTGTACTCTTGTGAGCAGATCACCCATAGACCTACCAATGCAGCCTAATTTGGCTTATTGCATCGATCACCAGGTGCATGGCATATGGTTCAATCCTTGTGCATTTGATTTGACTTCAATTCAGAGCTGCTTTGTGTGATGTTATTTTACCTTTAGATTTTTCAAGTGTGTGTGTGTGTGGGTGCACGCGTATGCATTCTAGCAACCTGTCAGTTTGATGCAAGGGTAATCAGCCTGGCTAATGGAGTCCTCATGCAATTAAAGGGTGTCTTTGCTCCACCTAAGTTGGAAACACACACAGGCACGCACAAATGCTTCTACACTTATGCAGTAAACTCCTCAAACCACCCAAGTCAGCATTTCCATTTAAAACCAATTACTGAAGGCATATTTCTTCTTCTAGTAGATGGGCACTTGCTACACAGAACAAGAAAACAAGTCATTGCACTCATCAGTTATCAGTGACAATTAATCAATACAATAATACAACTCAGATTTAAGAGTGTGTGAATGCATCCATGGGGAACATGCAGGTACAAACACACACAATTTCAGGCATTGTGGCGTACACATGGAGACAGCCACGTTGATTAATACACACAGAAACTGTATAGAAGGGACACAATGATATTTAGATACAAATGCTTTGGGTAAGTAAGGGTGTGAAGCACATCAATGCATGTTTTAAGTACAGTCTGGTCATCTTATCATTCACTCTTTTCTTTGTGCCTTCTCCCTTTCTCCTCTTCTCTCCTCCTCACCAAATCAGTGGCAGCTACTTTTTAATTACTTCCCCTGACAGATTGACAATAAGAAATGTACAATTCTGTCAGTTGCCTCAGTTGTCTCTCACTTTCACTGTCTTCAAGTAGATATTCACCTCAGTTCATTTCCACTCTGCTTCTTGTATTCCCAGCTTCATTTACTGATTTATTTTGGTTGTGGTACAGCATCCGTTAGGCAAAGATGTTCACAATTGTCTGGTTTTCAACAAATGTGATATGTAGCTTGTGGGTTTTTAATGTCAGTACTCATTAAGTACATGCAGTTTAAATCCAATCGCACAGGAACAGGCATACACAGTCAATAATAATAATATAAAAATAATAATTAAGGGTCACTTTCCATGCCAACGTGATATTCAATCAGTTTTCACAGGGTTACAGTGAATGCTGGAAATCAAAACTCATGACTTTTTGAATACACTGGTTCAAGAAAAAATATCCCATACGAGCCCCCATTTGTGTTATGTCCCTTTTCAATAAAAGGTGAAATAAGAATGCACACTACAGTCAATAAATAATGAAGTCAAATATTTGTGCAAAAAGCACATTTTAATGTGTAATTAAAGTGAACATGTTCGAATATGTGAGGGAGGACAGAACTAATTGAGATTGGTGCCAAATAAATGAAAGTAACAAACCAAAACAAGGCCTGATTATTGGCTACACTGAATACCCTTGAAACCAAAAACTGGTCTAAACACAGAAGACTGGTCTGACTTAAAGAGGACATTTGCTGTAAAATCAAATTCCTGATGTTTTTTGGTGTGTCCCCGCATCCTTCCTGTATCTAAACATCACTAAAGTGTCACAATAAACACTTCAGCCACTTCTGAGAAAGAAGAGCTTCTTCGCTCGAGCAAGCTGTTTTGAAAAGTTGAGTTTAGTTATGTAACTAGCACATTTGCCATGCAACAAACCCTCTCCTGGTCCTGGGCGTGAACATTCAACCAGAAGAAGAAGAAGAAGAAGCGCCGCGAAGCAGTCAGTCAGCTGGTAGCTGGCCAATCACACACGAGTGGGAATGCACTTGGTAGCTGGCCAATCACAAGAGACTCAGTGTCCTGGGGGGTGGGCATTAGCTCAGAAACAGAGTACCTGAGGCTGGCAGAAAGCAGCAATAAACTGGCTTAATCTGAAGAGACTGTGAGGTTTTTGACCATAAATATTATTTAATTTATCTAAGTAGACATCAGTAATCTGGATTTTTGGTTCAAAAATACCATTCTATGTGACCTATAATTAAAACATGTCAAGGTGGCACCAACAAACTTACCCAGAACACAAAGGCCTAGCAAAGCCCTGCCCTTTGAACAAAATAAACAAAAATTTATAGTGTACAGACTTACAGTTTAAAACTCGAGACATGACTCTCATTGGAATTACCACTTTAGACGTTGGTTTTGACTTTTGATCACATACTAACTGATACTAACTGCTCACAAAAAAATGTAACTAACATATGTGCACACACATATTTTATGTGTTCAAATCATACTTTTTCAAAACTCCTCACACCATTAAAACTTTACCACATTAAGTTAAAAATGCATGCTACACAGCTTGAGATGAGAGTTGTTCTTTTTGTCTCTTTAAAAATCTTTGGAGTTGCACAGATTTCATCTGATAGCAGAGAAAATGTGTCCTGAATCAAAATCCACTGAGATTGTTTATTCTCTGTCACTCCCTTTGAATTTTTCCATTCCTCATACCACCTACAGATCCAATTTATGTATGTTTTGTGTTTTAGTATTTTTGAATTCAGAGTCCATCTGCTATCACAGATAGTCATCAGTTCTAGAGTTCAGGATTTGAGTAGACTACTACAACACTACTCTGAACACAGCTGAAATTGAAGAACTGGAATGCAGTACTTCTGGACACAGATGATTTTATGTTTCCAAAATGCAAAGCAGATTTTCTCAACTGTTAAAACCACATTACCTGCAGGAAGGAAAAGAGTAATAAAAACTGCATGTCATCATATATTTGATAAAAACATTCCTGTATCCAGACGGCATTTCGGATCATATCCAAAATCTAATAATCTGTTTCTTGTCCATTACACACGCTTTATCAAAATCTGTCCATAGCTTTTTGAGTTATTTTGCTTAAAGACAAACAAACAGATGGACTGACAGACAAACCAACACTGGTGTAAACATAACCTCCTTGGCAAAAGTAAATATTCTCCTGTACTTTAAATGTTGTTACTGTAAATGTAACTTACTTAATATTGCTCACATTTAATTTCTCCCCATCTATTTTTTTCCCCTTCAGTATGTATCCTAACTCCTTTATTACTTTTTTGTGACTGATGGCCTTGTAATAATGTGTGGAATTTACACCAGCCATGTGACTTTACACTGTTGAGGTAATTACATGTAATGCTCACCATGATTTGAAGAGGATAATGAAATGTGTAGCAGATGCAGACTCACTAACTACTCTCAAAAGTGTCCTTTGGCAGATGTGAATGAGTGGATATGATGTGTTAGTGCATACAATGTGTGACTACATGCTTTAAGCGGCCCTTAAAGAAACAAAGGAAGGAGATAAAAAGCAAGTTGTCAAGTGGGGGCAGCCATTAACCTTCTCTAGTTGGCTTTCTCTCTCTCTCTTCAGCTTTCTACCTTTCTTTACGTCTTACCACAGGGTTTTCAATAATCATCCAACAAATACCATAGGTGGGGTCAACAGAGGTCAGAAACACTGGTTTGCAACAGTTTACATAGTGATTTTACATGTTGATAGATAAACTGTATGGACACACTCCAGTGTGTCACAGATTGCAGAATAATTTACAAGAAAAGACATGCAGTTGAATCTCCAGTGTGTAACATTAACAGACAGAAATGTAATATATTATGGATGTTTGTATTGTGCATAAACATATACACACTTTCAGGTAAGAGAAGTTTGGATTTTGCTGCCTTAGAATGAGCCTTGCTTTACTGGGGCCACTAATATGTGCCTCACTATACAGCAGCTACTGTATAATCGATGGGAGTTGCACGTTTTGGAGTGGAAGTTTTTCATTCAAATGAAGGAAACGGCTCTGCACACATAAAACCCCATGCATAAACTAACAAACATGAAGGAGGAAATAACAAAGAGAGTGGAACTGTCAAGATAGCTGTGAAAGAGTGTTTACATCCTTTCTATATGCAAAGTGGAATTTCCCCAACAGGCCAGAGAAAGTGAAGTTTGAGTACAAAGTCCTCAATTTACTGCATTTTGCAGTCTCACTATTGATTCTACATTTGACTTGATCTTTTACCTTGATTTTTAAACTAACTTTTTCTGTGGGTAGAGTCACTCATCTACTGCACTTAAAGGTCCAGTTTGTATAATTTAGGTAATATTATTTCATTTGGAAGAAATTGACCAGATTAAATTATACTACATGTTTTACAAGTGTACAATCACCTGCCTGTATGAAATGTTGTTTTTATTTCCCAGAAAGAGTTTTATATTTATACAAGGAGTGAGGTGAGCTCAACAGAGGCAACCATTTTAGACCAACATGTTTTTACGATACCCCCCCAATGGAGAAACTAAACATCTGTTGAGTTTTGATACTAACTCAGGGCTACATAGCTTCTCTAACACACTTGGAAAGCAAGGGTAAGGTGAGCAATAGTCAGTTGCAACATACAACTTCACTAATAAATGTCAAATGCTAAATTTAACTGCACCTTTAAGAAATGGATTGGGCAAGTTATATAATGTGTCTGTGCCTGAAACTCCACTTGCACATACTACTGCTGCATCCTAAGTGAACGCATGTGATTCCTGTAATTTTTTTCCCAGTTCATTGTGTTAATCAATGCTAAACAATTGCTACACACTGACTGAACATTTATTTGTAATCTTCAGCTCTACAGGTTTTCATTCCAACCTTCCAATCTCTTTTTCCCCTGCTGTCTTCCTCCTCCTAATTTCCCCTCACCACAAGCTTCTCTGCTTTATTGCCAGAAACCGCCGGAATAAAAGGCGATGGAATCAGGGAAAAAGAAAAAGATGCATGAATCGAGCCTAAAAATAGGGCCTACATTTAGGGATGATGAGGTGTCCTGTGAAGTGCTTGACTGTAATCAGCACTGTGGAGAGAGGAGAATAATCATCTGGCGTCAGTGGGGATGGCCATGGATAATAAGTGGGAAGCGTAGCGCTTCAGATTAATAGCACATTTTGGTTCCAAGAGATTTTACTGACAAGAGTAGAATAGATGAAATCTGTGTTCTCTCTCTGTGAAGATACATTTATTTTGTGCTTGGACTTTAGTTGATTAAATAGGGTTCAAACTCAGGGTATTTAAATATTTTTATGAGTGCATCCATAGCACTGCATTTCTCTAAACAACTGGAAGCATTCAAGTGAAACACTGCAAAGAGCAGCTGTTTGTCACTGTCATTTAGTCCGGCGTTAAACTGGCACTGTCTCGTTTTTTAACAATAGTGACCATAAATGCCTTTGCAACATGAAATTGGTTCTAATTGAGATAGTCTAGAGACAAATATGGGACAGTAGCTCTATATTCATTTGGAGATGTTAACATAGTTAGGTATAAGATGCATCGAGTATTCTCTGTTGATAGGTTGAAGATGCTAGGATTTAAAGCTGCATACCCACCAGAAGCCTCAGCCCTTGTTTTGCAACAGGTTCAAACAGATCATTTGGGCAGCGCTGTGTTTGTCTCACTCCTCGGGCATCATGCAGATTGCATCAGCAAACCACCCTCACCATTTTCTGCTCCAAGCTAGATCCTTACACTCCCAGGTCTTTCTTCACTAAATGTTGATAGGCAAACTTGTTATTTTAATCAACTTAAAATCTCTAAACATATCTGTTGCTCAGAAGACAGCTGGATATCTATAAGCTGTGGTAACAGAAAAGCTGCGAGGATATTCAAAAGTGTACTTGCTTTGTGATCTGGAAACCCTTTTTTAATTACTTAGACAAGCATGAAAAACTCATTTGGATCCAATCTTGGGGTTAGTTGAAAGTATTCTTCAGTGGGGGTATGTTGGTTCATTTCACTTCTCACACACTGAGGGGCTCTTCTTGTCTATTGAAAGTTCATAACTTTTGCCAGCTGGTGTTGAACATATGAACAAATCCAGATTCAAAGTCTTTTCTGTTGTCATGTTTCTGTTTCAGTCTGAAAGCTGTGCAAGTTTGAAAAGCAACTACTAACTTCAAAAATATATAATATTTCTCATACTTATACTTCCCCAATAGTATGAGTATGAGATTTAGACTAGATCATCATAATATTAACATTCAGGATCAAATTGCGCAAGACCCAGGTACAAATGCTCCAAATGGCTTTAGTATTTTAGATTAACTAAAAACAAAACACAGCTTATGCAAGCACTTTGTGAACTTTTTTAAGTCATGTAGGCTTATGAAATAAATGGTCCTAACAAAAGCATTTTATACAGAAACAAGTGTTGACAATATTCAGTTGCAGTCTAACACAATGGCAAAACTGTGCAGCATAAAACCACACATGGGACATCCACTTAAAGTGGCCTTATAATTTCCCTACAACTCTAAACCTTAAGTATATAAAAATATTAATATATTATGAAAGTAAAGCCTGAAGTAAACCAAGCAGTAAATTAAAGAGGACGCTCTGTGAATAATTAATATAAGGAAATTGGGATGTAATGTGGTGAGTGGAGCACAACTTTGAATTTTCAAATAACATATAACAATAGTAGCCATTTTATTTGGTTAGTAGTCCGATATCAAATAAGAATCTGAACTCCTAGTCTCAAGATTTGGCTGGCATTGATGACATTTTTGCCAATTGTAAGTTCACCTGAAACCAGGCTCCTATTTGAAGTGGTAATCATGTGGACCACTCATACGTGCTATCCTTTATCCTTAATTTTCCTTTAAATTGGAACATATTTTACAAAATTGAACTCGTGCTATCGAAGAAGACACAATACTAGTGTTCCAGGCTTATAAAGCTGCAGATAAATGTTAACTGATGTTATAAATCAATAAATAAATAATTTTCCCTTACATGTCAATTCAAACAGATATTTTTGGAGTTGTCTCTTGTGACGATCCTAGGTATTGGTTCTTCCTGATTGACTTTGCCAAGGAAACCACAGCACTCCTTCCATTTTTTACACATAGTTTATGTTTAATTTATATTATTATTGTTTTATTTAAAATGTTTGCTGTCCAGACTTTCAAAAAATAACATCTTTAGACAATCTTTATTTATTGTCTGCAGTTGGAGAGGGGATCTTTCTCAAAAGAACACTGAGGGCTAATGTAACAGTGAGGGCTAATTTATATACTTTGACATAGATCCCCTTGTATCAATTGTCTTGTATCAAAACTATTGTTATAAATGTGTGTAACCAAATGTAGGTTACAAGCGCATGTACGCAATCTTGATATATTGGCAGATGATTTTCTTTTTGTTTTGATTGATTCTTATATATTTTTTTCTATCTGGTAGTTTCTATCTGGTAGTTCTTTTTTTTATGATCCTCCAGTTTTCATAACTTCAACTCAAACATTAAAATGTTTCTCTTCTTACTTTTTCCCCCCTGATCGTTCCTCCTTTTCTCAACCTTTTGACAACTGATTTTATTTATTTACACACAAAAATCCTTACAGGTGATCCATACTGGCAAAATGTTTCTTTTAAAGTGACATTTTCAATATAATATTTGTTGGAGTTAATTCGGTAAACTGTTGTGATTAAATGAATGACTCACTGTGGAAATGGATCTTGGATACCAAACAATAATAGAGGCTAAGCAGCTTTTAAGAGCATTTGATTGAACACTCTTCCCCCGTGTACACTGTAAAGTGTTTACACCTAACAGTGAAGAACATCTTAATGTTGTTTTGTAAACATAGTGTCCACAGATAAACTGAACCTCTTAATGTGTTGTTTGCATCATATAATAAATAAATAATTACAGTGAAAGAGTACTTGGGAAGAGTACAGAATAACCAATCTATACTGTCCCCCCTTTTTGTCACCGTATTTAGTACAGTAGTCTGGTACCCACAGTCATACTGCAGTTTGTTGATAGGTTGAAGAGAATCATCACTTCTAGGTGACAACAGTAATGGAGGGGGGGCATAAAACTCACAATTTTTTTTTTTAAATACAGCGTGCAAGAGAGGATTCAAAGTGGTTTGTGTTTCTTTTTTAATGAATAATGGCATTACTTACTGTGCCACATTTGTTTCCTTTTGTCAAATTTATACAGAAGCTTTATCCAACTACACACCCTGCAGTGGAATTGCAAGCCAGATCAAGGGTTACCATTCCAAAGTGTACCATTGTGAGGTGAACTGCAAATACAGCTGAAAAACATCATAAGTGTGGTGCTTTGTTAAGCTCAACAACACTGTCATTAATTTAGCTGTAATTTGGGGTGAAAACCTCTGCTGTCTGTGATTACTTTATTCTCCTATTCAATTTTAAGTGAAGATGTATCTCACTCGGATCACTCTTGTGCAAAACAACAACTGGTTACAGTATGAGGCCTTTTAAATCTGTATAAGAGCAAAAGTTTATCGATCATCACTAATATTGTTTGGCAAATTTAACCTTTTATTTGAAAGTAAATTAGTTTGAAATAAATGTAAATGGGAAAGCGTCTAAATGTCAGACTGAATTGAGCAATTCATGCAAACCATTCCTTAATTCACGTTGACACTTACAGTACATCTAGTCTCATCTAGTCTCATTGCAGGTCTGAATCACTTTAAATTTAAATTTAAGGTTCTTTGATGTTCTAATTAAAAAAAAAAAAAAAAAAAATCATCAATCCGATAAATCCACTCACATAAATTCACATAATAATCCACAATAATTTAATGTATTTTACATGTTCGTTATTGTTCAAAAGAGAATAGAGTTCGTTATTTGTTCGGAAGGTGATAAATATGACTCAAATTCCGAGTCATATTTATCACCTCTAAGATTCACCTCTAAGATTCAGGACTGTTCAGGACTGACTAAAAAGAAGAACTTTTTCTGCTGGATATTTTTATGCAGTGTCAGTTCACCCTCATTCATACCTGCATGATATAGGTGAAATATTTAGGGGAGAATAGTAAAGTGCTCCCATGGTTGCAAGACAAATGATGAGAAGGGGAATGAGACAGAAAGTGAGGAAGTAGGAAGATGTTGTGCTAAAAAATGTTCAGACCTTTATTCTTATTTGTTGCACTTTCACAGTTACTCAAATGTATTTGCATAATGGGTCCCTCACAGAGAAATATAGAAAATAGACAGAGAAATAGACTGAAAAACTACCTGAGAAAAGGAAGAGACTGGGAGACTGCGAAAAGCACTAGTATGTGAGTGTTAACTCTTGATTGGAACTACATAATCTGAGTCCCAGTAAAGAACTAAGTGAACAAAGTCTCCACTACCTACTGATGCCCCCTAATAGTTACCATTCATTCAAACATTGAATAATACACTCAAATGCTACTTTAGCTTTTTTCTTTCTCTCCACATTTAGGTTTTCACATGTCATGTCAAGTCCCTGCTCTTGAAGTGTGTCCTGTTTGTCTTGGATTGCTCTGATGTAACACAGCTGCAAAGCTGTGTGTGTGTGTTTGTGTGTGTTTTCATGGCACAGGTGGAGCTGACAGCCGGCACTGGCAGAAAAACAAGGTTTAACAGTTGGTAGGGTTCAAATAATCTGTACCAAACACTCACCGTCCTCTGAAAAAAACACACATACGTAATGTTTTACACACACACACGCATTCTTGCTCAATAGCTCGCTAAGATCTTAAAATATACATTCTCGTGTACAACCACAGTTACTTTTAAGTAAATAGGCTCTTAAATGTGTTCTGCCGCAGTTGTGCCACACACTTTTGATCAGCAGATGATTACTGCTCCGATGTTAGGTTTTTAGACTTACTACACTTTGTATTGATGCCATTTAATTTTTTAATTTTATTTGCATTAAAAAATCTTGATCACTAACTCGATTACACATTTCAGACAGCTACATTATTTTGTAGTATCCCTGTTCGTATAGCATAGATATGTTAGACAGGGATGAGAGAAAATAACTATACATCTCCTCATAGCATTGGTACAGTATTAAGTTAGTGTTACCTGTGCATTTTCTATGATGAATGGGTCCAATCTCCTCTCTCACACTCCCTCACAGCAACACAAGACTCCTATTTATTCTCTGTCGCTGTCATTGGCTTTTTATTTCAGTGAAACAAAGAGAGATGACTTGATTACAGTATCAGTCAACTATGATTCATAGAGAAAATAAGCATGGAGTAAGCTGTTAAGGTGGCTGGACAACAGCACATTTTATTTCTTTGTTTTGCCCTTGAATGTTTATTGTGTCAGATGTAGAAATGAAACACAGACTAGAGGTTAAACTGTTGCCTGCCTGTTGAAACTCACACACAGCTGCCTAAGACGTACTAGGTAACTGTTCAACTGGTCAAGACTGCATAGTATTTGGATTTTTGTGCTGTATTTTGGGGACAGTGTCTTATTGGTTATGCATGATAACTTGTGCAGTGCAAATCAGTTATCCACAGTAAGAGGAGTGACCTTTTAGTAATGAGAAGCTGGTGCTTTATTTCTACAGCCTGTGTATTTATACATTTTTGAAATACCACCCAGTAGAGAAGATGCCTTTCATAGTATTTATTTTTATTTAGCTGTTTATGATAAATTCATTTAATTCCTTTCCCTCATTAAAGTTTCTATAAGTCTTTATAGTTAAAGGTAACGGTTGTTTTATACAACTTGAAGGTCCAGCACTGGCCTGCTAATTAAATGTGAATTGCTTTTTTGGCCTTTTCAATAGCAAATCTTATAATGTAGGCACAGTAGGAAAAATGAAAATGAAGAACATGATAACTGAATTGCTGCTTCAGTTTCAGGGTCCTTGGTATTTTTCATGCTGCTTCACTGTCACTCTATCATAATTCAATGAGACACTCAACCCAAGCAAAGCTATTCTTAATGCCACCAGTGCCACATGTGCTTGAAATGTCAAAATATTTGCTGTGAAAAATGTGTACTGGATTCACTGACCTTCTTTGGTGTAATGTTATGGAATTAGTTAAATAAGAATAAAATAAACATGCTTGGCTCTAAAACAATAGATTACATTTTATGTGTGAATAGATTATTGTTTTAGTTTCTGACTGAGTATGTCCCTTTACAGTAAAGTCCCTGACACCAGCACCATTTTCTAAAATAAAATCTCTGGCTGATTAAATAATCTGTTGCTGAAACAGGTATACATAACATGGAAAGTTAGAAAACCACTAATTAAAGACAAAATTTCTAAGTTTTCCAATAACATTCCTTTGAGCAGTTGGATTCTGTCGCTTATTGCATGTACATTTGCAAGTGTAAACCACAGTTTTCTTTATGCCAATGTGTGGGTGTTTGTGAAAAAGGCATCACTTTTATGTTAAACCGATGTTGATATAGGTTCATAGATGTTATTTGATCTCATTGAACAGATATGACAGTGTGCTCCACAGGAAGTGTATGTGTGTTTGTGCATGTTTGTGTGCGTGTGTTCCATTGTTGTGATTAGTCGGTAGCCAAACAAATTGTGAACATCAATACACACGGGCATTCATACACACATACACATTCATACATGCATACGCAGCTGCTTGGCCTTGACACAGACACACTTGCCCACGCACACACGCCTCATGAGGGAGCTGCTATTATGCTGAATTACAGGTAATGAAGCAGTCCATATGTCTTCAGTCAGTTTCTAAGCGATAGGGCAGAGTGTGAAGGCTTTCTCCACTTCATTCTTTTCTTGATAATTGTACCATAATTGAATCCTAGTTTTTGTGTTCCTGTTTTTGTCTGCAGGATATCATACATGTACATGTGCATAAGATTTCTGCAACTGAAGAACTGGCATACATTTGTGTGGTTTCTGTGACTTGACAGTGGTCTTAAATACTTTCTATCTATCTAATTTAATCGACTCATAGCAGTTGTAAAGTGAATACACAGTAAATGACCAATGATAATATAAAGTGTAAAACTGTTATATTCAATCTTATACTTAGTTTCCTTTAGGACATGGGGAGTCATTTTATTGGGGGTGGGGGTGGTGCGGGTGAAGTAATTTATCCAAAACTGCAATAGAACTGACCTTCCCTATACCTTATTAAACGATAAGACTGCAAAATTAGACTGTGCCATTAATTATAGATCATTAGCAGACTATATTATGAAGTCTGTCATGAGGCAAAAACACACACTCTCACACACACACTGATGTTCTGTGGGGAACCCCAGGGGCCCTGAATACTACCAGTACTTGTTAGGTATAGGTAATTAATCATGTAAATTACCTGCTCCTCTCTTACTCCAGGGACAGATAGACATTTTTATGTTTGCATTTTAGGAGGTGTTCATTATCACATTCCAAGTGATTAGCAATATAGTTCGGTATATTAAAATTCAGTTTAAATCAGGTTAGTCACACATAGGTTGGTTTAATGCTGCAATATTATTTTTACCTCTAGAGGAGAAGTGATCAGGTATGATGCATTCAAAAAAAAATAAGTGACTTCAAGACTTTTGTATATAGAATACTGAGTGCTTACCCTTATAGCTGCAGTGTATGGTGATTTTGTATATATTAATGTTATTATTTTGCCTCTGTAGTCTTTGTGATCAAAAACAGAAATGTACTATAGGTTAATTCCTAAGTCAGTAGCAACAACAAAAAAGCTACCTAGTTAGATACTGCAAATGTCCATGAGGGTTCTCAGTCATCGAGGTCATAATAGTCTTCAGGAGTTAGAGTAGAGCTATACTTGCCTTGTACTTGCCTGAGTTTGAAAGTTTCAAATGATTTCACCTCTTATCCAAGACGCTTTTCCAGCAAGTATTTCTCACATTCGTGTGGGTTTGCGATCAGAGTTGGAAACGTCAAAGAGGAATACATGCTGTTACCATAGCTGGATCAACCTGACCTCCAGACTTTCAGTCTACCATCATGTCGTCATGGTTTCAGACAATGTTTTAGATGCTTGGTCCACTGCTTCATGCTGGCCCAGAGAAAAAAAAAAATTCAGAATTTGGAAAATTGAAAATCTTTGCTTCAACTGCACGATGCTCTGATGTGGGCAAAACAAAATTTATGATATGTCAGGAATGTTTTCAACCATCTGATCACCTCCTGCCTGCACACTGTGCAACGAACAAAGCCTGACAAAGCTCAAATTGGGTCTTAAATGGGCTAAAATTGCAGAGTTTATTCCCAGCTTTAGGGTGTATAAAGCCTTTTCGAACACATTAGGAGGGTTACAAATGCAGTTCAGTAGAACTATTCTATTACTCGGGGCTCAGTGAATTGATGCCTTTGCTAAAAATGATAATTGCTACCCATTCTACTTGGGAAGCCGATTTATTAGGGCTGATTTTTACACACCTTTGCAGTTTTAGCTTCCTTCTGGGAACCTCTTATGTCAGCAAGGACTTCACTAACTCGCTTCCTGTTGTTTTACATTTAAAATCCCAACAGTGTTTAGAATGAATAATACTCTAATTTTTACTGAACTGCTGCTGTGCCTGACACTCATTTTCATTAGTCTCACAGCAACAGCATCTAGCAACCCTGAGCAATCCCTATAAGCATCTGTTTGGTGCTATTGGCTGAGAAGCGGTACTGGGTGGGTACACAGGTTATTGCCAATATTCATTCAAAAACATTGCAAAATATGGGTAATTTGGTTTTAATGTTGTGTTTAATCAGGGGAGGATGAGCAAAGGAAGGAATATACAAAAGGAGGATGCAAACAAGCTAATAGGAAACAAAGAACTAAGGCAGAAAGGAAAGGAAGATGCTATAAAAGGTATGTCTCCAGGCTTGCATCAGCAACCGTGATGGTACTTTCCCTTCTCCTCCTTTACGGTGCCAGATGGCCTTGGTCTTTAATCATGGTGAGTGTGTTTGTGTGTCAGAAAAATGTGCGTGTGTGAACCTGGGTACAAAGTCTAATTAAATGGATGTGTTTGTGTGTCAGAACTTGGTTTTATGTTGTTTTTACTTAAGCCATAACAAAATCACTTTTCACAATAGCAGACGTGATGTGATTATTTTTCAGATGTGTTTGTACTGTGACTGTGTGTCTGGATAGCTATACAACTGATAAAGTGGAAAACCAATGCTGCACATCTAAGACCTTTAATCAAATAGTTCCGTACCAGATTGATGTTGAAGGGCTTTCAAGAAATGGGTGGTGGTCAATAAACAAACTGAAGCAGATATTTTCACAGTATTTATTGCTGAGTCGAAAAGCAGGTAATGCATCTGTGTTTTAAAACCTAAGTTTACAAGCCAACTTTTTTAAGAAAGTCTAGCAAAGACTACTTTGCTCTTCATGCAACCAACACGGGCTTTGTGCTTTCAAACAACATGCAAACTTTAATCGATAAGTGAGGATGTAACTCAATGCCAAACGAAAAGAGGATACAAAAATTTATCCTAGTTCATGTTGGGCAGCTGCTTGTCTTAGATTCCCTGTGATGCTTTTTTGTTTAAACTGACTTTCTCAGCCAAAAATACATAGTGTAAAATAGAAGTCTAATAAATACATCAAATGCATACACATTCTGTTTATAATTGTTTAGTAGTATAATTGTATTTTTTTAGTAGTATAATTGTATTTTTTTGTTTTTGCTGCATATAGTCATGATAAGCGTAATGCCAACAAAACAGGTGCAGGGCTTGTATCTTTGTGCATGTGCATACATTTGCAATATGTAAACAGATGTGGAACCCACACATAAAAGCATTGCTCAAAATGTCCACCAATTATATGGGAACTTTGTAGAATCAAAGTATCATCCACGTTTTTAAGAAATCAATCAATCAGGAATTTATCAGTACGACCCACAGGATTCACATACACAACGTACAATAATGATCATACATAAAGATTATACTTTTTAACTGCAAGAGTGATTTACTTTGGCACATTCACTATTCTTCTACTGTATATGCTACAGATGTTGAATCTATACTGTAGCAATCCCCTCCACAGAGACAAACACTCACATACCTGATGAGTACTAGACTAGTCCATGCCAACGTGTTTTAATCCTGAGGCTCTTCTGGCAAGTTGACAGAACAGAAGGAGAGGGAGTGGGAGAAAGAGAGACAGAAAAAAGCAAGAGAGAAGGAAAGACATGCAGGAGGGTAAAAAAAATAATACCAGAAATTCAAAGTTAGGTGTGCTGCAAAAATAGAGACCGAAGAAGTGTAGTGTAAGAGAAATGAGTCTGGGGGCAGAGGCATAGGAATATATGTAAGTTTGATCACCTATCTGACCCTGAGCTGGGCTGCAATTGTTGTCAAAAACACAGTATGGAGGACTAGCAGCAGGAAAGGATAGGTGGACAGGGAGAGAGAGACAGACACACACACACACACAGAGAAAGAGAGTTGTATTTTTTAACCATGTGCAGAGTTGAGATGGTACACTCTGGCACATTTCAACAGCAGAAAAACAGATGTCAGAGTTGACTTCCATGTTGACTGCTGTCTACACACTGTACGGTATTTCTGGAGTTGTTGATGAAGGGTGTGGAGAGCTGGAGTGGGGGGCAAATAAAAAAAAAAAGAAAAACTGACTACCTGCCCAACACTGAACAGCAAACATACACAGCTAAAGACTAGCTTGTGTATTCTTGGTTTAATTTGCAGCTGAAGAGCCAAGTATTTCCATTAGCAGCTGATGGTGATTAGTGTTGTATCGTTTCAAATCATTCAGGCGAACAAACTGAACTGAATCACTTACTGAAACGTTTCATTCGTCACACAGTTCAGCTGAGCTGAGCTCTGTTGTGACTCGAGTGAGGCAGCAGCCAGCGGGCAGGGCGAGCAGAGACTGCTGTGAACAAACGTGAGTCGTTCCCTGCACGGAGTTCCTTGCATAGGCCCACCCAGTAAGAAGGCTTCTTTTTACACCACCACCAAAAAAAATCTGTGACAATGCTTCCCGTTAATGTTATTCTGAATTGTTTGGTGAAGGCAGCGTTGCGTCTTGCACATCCCTGAAAATGCGTAAATATTAATTTTGTAAGTTTGTAAGATTTTTTTTTTCTTCTACACTCACATAGAGCAGCAGTGAGGAAAATGCATTCAATCTCACTTGAATGCATTAATGTATACAATGAAGCTGGTCATCTTAGCAGCTTCCAGTTTTTGTTGCTTAGTAACGACGGGCGTGTCAGAATAGTGTCCCTCACAAGCGACTCGGTTTAAAACACCTCTGGCTTCTTCTATGTGCCTTCCATGCATTTTGGAACAGCATGTGAAACTCTTTATGTGGCCCCTGTTCCAGAAAATCATGTAGAATGATTTAAATCTACACTAAGTTACCTAGTGTTCTAAGTATGCCAGTTAATTAGGTTTATTTTATTTGTTTATTTAGACCAGCTGACATCTGATTGCTGAATAAAAAATGTGGTGTTCATATGGCATACCTGTATCATTATATTCAGATATAATGGATGACTGGCTCTTGAAAAATGTAATTTTTTTATTCATTACTGTTAATTGTTGTTGTAAGCCTAAATTAGTCATTAAAAAATTGTAAATCGATACACCTGTGGTAATTACTGTGTGTCAGAGGGGGAAATTGACAAAGACGATGGAAGTTAACACTAACCTCAAGGATGGTTCATGACCGAGAAACTAATGTAAACAAGTGTAGGTGTTCCATACAATCACTAACTACCTGCATCGTAGATCAGTGGATAATTGTTGGCCCACCCATTTTTCTCTGGGGCCACGATTTCTGCCTATACCACTGGTGCAGACCTCTCACTGCAAGGGAACAATACAGTATGTCTACTGGTACATTAAGTTCACTGAATATACTGTGAATTAATCAGTGAATGTACAGTTGTCTATACTAGTACACTGAACATGATCCCATGGCTTAAACTTGTCAGCAGTAGCAAAGAAGAACAATGCCAAACTGTAGATCAGTTAAAAATACAAAAAAAAAATCCCAATAATGTGTGTTCATGTCTAATATTAAGCAAAGGAATTTCTAGAATCTCATGATATAACAAAAGAGCTGGCGATTGTGAGCCAAATCACAACTCGTTCAGCCATATTTCAGTTCAGTGACTGTGTCAGATGGAGTATTCGCTTGCTACAGTAATGTGAGAAGTACAGAATGATTCGGTGAACAAATCTTTTTAATGCATTGATTCTAATGATTCAGTACACCGAAAAGAACTGCTTTGCCCATGACTAAAATAGAGAAAGATGAGTGAATTCTACAACTTTTTTCCCAAGTGGATAAGCAAAAGTTGTCAACAAGAGTTTGGAAACTGTATAAAAAAAGCCGCCCCGAATGAATTAGAAAGAAAGGAAAATAACTTTGTCCACCCCGTCTCTCACCTGTGCTCACCATTCCTGATTGAATGAGAAGTGAGTGGTCAGAGTATCAGGGATGTACCCATCTGTTGTCCGTCCCTGCTTGTCATCTCTCTCTCTTTTCAACCCCCATAACTCTCTGAGCCCAATCAGTTGCACTTCTATCCAGCCACAAGCTCTATTCTGCTCAGTTGAAGTCTCATCATCATTATCCTCTTTTCTCCCCCCCTCCAGCCTTCTATTTCATTTTGGCCTCCATTTGTCCACCTCCTATTTTCCTTTCTTTCCCAATCGCCTTTTCTCTGCTCTTTTTGTCCTGTGCCAGGTCCTCATCCAGGGTACCAGCTGCGACCCCCATAGCCCTCTGTCCTCTCATCTCTGCCAAGCTTTGGTCTTTTTTTTCCCGATGAAAGACAGAAAAAAAAGGGGAAGTTAGAAGGGATGGCTGAAAAAGGAGAGGAGGCAAATGAATCAAGGATCGCATTTCCACTTGGCAATGCCAAATACACTGTGATACACTGTGGAAATCAAAGTGTTAACACTAAAGGGACAAAGAAGTGACTGAATTGTTTTGTCTAATAATTTGAAATAATAATTTCCAACACCCACAGTTGCTTAGTTTTTGCTCTTTATTTTCCCAACACATTTTAGGATTTAGACATAAAGGAGAGAAAGAGACAGATGGCAAATAATATAATATACTACTCTTATCTTTACAACATATGTATTACAATGCAGACTATGGTGTGCAGTGACTGTGGTGTTTAAAGTGAAAAGTTACACTATGGTGTATAAGTCACTTGCTTAAATTACTAAACTGCAATTTGCAAACCAAAATGAAAAAGTGGCTTATGTGCCTGAGGTTGGCACAGAGGAAGAATGCTGGCAGCACTCAACTAACATTTTACTTTTTACCTTTAATGAAATTAAAATTAATTGTTCAGTGATCAAAGACCACTACAAATAGCTACTCAAAGTATAATGTTTCAATAACTGCATTTAACCTTCAAAGCAAGGATTTTTACTGCAGTAGAGCTTCAAGGTTAATTTCAACAACATTAGTAACTAGCAGCACTTCGGAGAGCGCAGACCTCCGCCAAGTAATGATAAGGAGCCCTCCAAAAAAATCATGAGTTCCTTGTCCCATTACACACTTTTACTGAAAGTTCCATGAAAATCCATCAATAGCTTTTTGAGTTATTTTCCTAACAGACGGACAAACACTAGCGAAAACATAACCTCATTGACAGAGGTAATTACCTATGATCCAGCAGGGGAACTACTATGTTGAGTTGGACTGTTTTGGCCTGTAGCTGGATTTCCTCACTGTTTGTCTTTTAAAAGATGAGATAAGTTTTGATCAGTCATCATCAGCTGTTTTGGTGTTTTGGTGCAGTGTGGGCATGTGAAAGAAGAGGTAATGAGTGGTGCTGGAGCCTTTCCTTGCAGCGTTGTCTCTTTGTCTGTGTGGCAGACAAAGAGACAGGCGGCGTTCCATTTCATGATGTGCTGCACCTTCCTGCACTGCTTTTTTTTTCCCAGCAGTGCTTATTCAAAGCAAGGTCCACCACGCAGCAGGAAATGATGTCAAACACAACAGTACTTTACCACCCAGGTGGCTTACTGACTAAGTGGGTCACCTCTAAAAAGGATATACAGGGACAGATACTCTGAAACAGATTAGCGTTCCATAATAGAAATTATCCTTGTTGCTACAGGAACTGGAGATCACTATACATCTGTGCATTGATGAAGCACGTGTCTTCTGACCACTACCAATGCTTTGATTATGGCCATATGCTGTCTCTTTTCCTATCTTACACTCACAGTACAGTTTGGGTTTGCAGGAATTTATTTATTTATGTTTTGGTTTTAGTTTGTTTCCCATGGCTTTAAAAACTGTGTGAGACCGGATACTTCAAACATTCTTTGTTGTTGGATGATAACAATGATGCTGAAATAAGGTTGGGATATTGGAAGACTGTGAGTTCTTTAATTTTATGGATAAACTTTAGTGTTCCATCATTGTGAGGACATTTTTTTGACATTGGCTGTTCCCACAACATCAATGAATAAATGGTTAGCCAGACAAAGTTTTATTCCTGGTGTAGGGTTTGGGTGAAGGTCGATCCTGCTGGCTTTGTAATGTTCTGTTTTGTGTTAGACTAGGGCATGTGTTATGTCAATGAGCGTCCTCACTGTTCTTGACAGAATAATAGGTATCTGGGTATGTGCATGCCATAGGCTCTACATTCTCTCTCTTGATCTAACCTTCATACTTTCCTGTCTTGTTTTCTTTTTATAATATTTCAAAGACATTTCCAACTCAGAAAATAAAACTTGAAAACAAAAAAAAAATCTAACATGAGAGCAAACATATTTAGTTGGTGGACTCTGCTCTCTGACATGCCACTTTGGTCAGAAAGCAGCCATTTTGTCTCCAGAAAATAATTTGTCTTGAGCTGAAGAGTTTTTCTGTTTTGAAGCAACATGTCGCTAAAACAATGGCAGGCTGTTTAGCCTCATTAATTACGATGTTTATGTGGAGCAAGGCACTTGGGCAGTAGGACTGGACATTATCGTTATTCATGACCAAGAGAGCTTTGTGAGTAATTATATGTGGGTATTTTTATATAGTCAGGTTGTCATCAAGCAAAGCTGGTCTGCAGTGATAACAAAACACCCAGTGGTAATTTGTTTTATCTTTGGTTTTAAAATAATGCTCATTTTAATGGGATTCAGCTTGAAGTAAAATCTCACAAAGCGTTTGTTTAAGCAGAACCTTTCCCATGGAAGCACGTTACTAATTTCAGGGATTATGAAGTCCTGTCCTCTAGCTGACAATAAATAAATAAATAAATATAAATTCAAGGACTTTCATCACCAAAAAAAAGAGGTTCTATTTACAATGTCTGATGATGAAGATTCAAAGAAAACTGTATGGTTTTTCTGTGCATGCTCTGACACTCTTCCAAATTGGTTTACCACGTCAGTGATCTCAGTATATATATATATATATATATATATATATATATATATATATATTGTCGTTTCACCCATCTTAATTAAACCAATAACTTGGCTGATTATGGCCTTTTGGCTGCTGAAACGTATATGATGTTACAAGACAACTTGCCCCATCAGAGAGGGAATCTTGCAGTTATGCTTCATTTGGACAGTGTATTAAATAAATATACAATACCTAATCATTAAATGCATTAGTAATCTTTGTAGGGCATGAATTATGTAGCACAATATAATAATCATTGTCAAACACAACATTTGGTTTTCTGCTGCTGTATAATTTTTGGGGACTCAGTATGATTATCGTTGCTTCAGTTTACAGTACATGAGGCTTGAATTTGATCATAAACAAACAAACAATGTTGCTATGCATGTCTGTGCTGTAAGGGAACATGACTTGTAACGTTCTCATCAGTTTCCTCAAAAGTGAGAACATATTTGTTTTGAGCTGGTCAAATGATGTAATCTTTTCCACCATCTGCTTAGAGATGAAATTGCTATTATATTATCAATATAATATCATCATCATCGATGCAGTAGATTATAATTTTAAACTGGACATTGAAAGAACTATAGCAACATTGTTTTACTGTCCAA
Source organism: Brachirus orientalis (assembly GCA_016785285.1). Taxonomy (NCBI): domain Eukaryota; kingdom Metazoa; phylum Chordata; class Actinopteri; order Pleuronectiformes; family Soleidae; genus Brachirus; species Brachirus orientalis. The sequence continues at coordinate 16,690,556 of JAFBJR010000175.1, forward strand.
ATTGTCTAATTTAATAACCCTCCACTGTGTGTCAATGTGTCTGTATCCACTATATTTGTTTTTTGTCCATGGTTTTATGATGGATGGATGATCTAAAGTGAGAACAAATCGCTCCCTCCTTAGTCTCTCCATTGTCCTGTTTTTGTTATTACTTCCGCCAAGTGTTGGTTTGTTGGTTTGTCTGTCTGTCTGTCTCTCTGTTTGTCTTACAGTCAGAAAAATAACTCAAAAGGTTATGGACAGATTTTGAAGAAATTTTCAGGAAATGTGTGTAAGGGAACAAGGAACAATGGAATTGAACAATGAAAGAGACGATTACATTTTGGATGCCGGAATTTTTCGAATGACTCTTTATCGTTACTTGGCAAAGGTCTGCGCTCTCCAAGTGCTTCTCGTTTGTGTCGTGGACCTATTTTGTGTATTTGAATTCAGTTTCCTCTGTGTGTTCACAATTTCGTTTGTCAAACCGTTATTTGGAGTAAGAGAGTAGAGAGTAAGAGTAATTAGAAGTCCTGATGATGAGTACAGAACTCAGAACTCAGAAAGACAGAAAAGTACATACAATTTCAATAGCATCTATGTTTGTGAAACACGGGAGAGGGCACACCCTGCAGAGACAAAGGCGTGAATGGAGACACTCCATATTACAGTGAGAGAGGAAGTGTTTTACTAAAAGGATGTGACTAAATTCTGTGCTGCTGTGACTAACAGGAATAATTGGCAACACCAGTGCGCTGGAGTTGTGGGTATGAGCTCTGAAATGACAAATGATTGCAACAGTTGAATAAGATCACAAGCTCAAATTGTCCAGAAACCAATCTCCAAAATGACTCACAACAACTTTTTTCTGCTTTTTGCTATCTATCTCACGCTCCCTTACTTTGTCATCACAGATACAGTTTTCTGCCACATTATCCATGGCTTGCTACTCAGCTGAAAATAACAAAGTTCATCAACAAATCACAACAATAAATAATTGAATAACTGAACTGAAAAATTATTAAAATACTTGTAATTATGTGAGTAACCACAAACCACAAAACACATCATATTTCATGTCCTCAATTTAGCCCAAAACCCTAAATTCCCCTTCTGTGGACATATTGGTCTGAATTTAAAAGGCTAAGTTTTGTGAAATATGTATCATCACTTAACCTGTGACAATATATTTTTTTTTAATATGGATATTAATTTGAATGAAGCAGCAACCGCCATTCACTTTGTTAACTAGCATTTAATGGCCATTTTAATGTGAATGTCTCTGAGCGCTTCAAACTGCAGTTTAGACTCCACCAACATGACATAGACATGAGAGGGAATCTGCTTTATGCATTATTCACTGACAGCTACGTCTTTATTTATTAACCAGAAGAAAGTGCAAAGATCCTAGGTTTTAAATCCCGTATGAGCACTGTGTTGATTCGAAGAAGACAGCTTCCACTTACTTAGACTTAGTCATACAAACTCACACAAAATGATTCTGGACTACATAGCCACAAAAAAGTATTCATCATGAGTGTTGAACTTGATTCTTCTTATCCCTCTCACCCTGTTGACCTCATGTGCAACTTTAGAATAAGTACCGAAATGACTATGTAAGCACTAGTTGTGTGCGGTTAATCTCAGGTCACCACAGCTAGATTTTATTCCTCTCAGTTTCCTGAGCAGTGACACCATGTTCCCTGTTGTTACATCCATAGGGTCACTCAGTCGAGCTAACAGTACAGTGAAATGTCTCTTTACAGTGACGGTTCAGCATCTCATTCACCAAGGTCAGTTGTTTCACACCTGTGCTCAGAGCTCCCCTCGTTCCCTTCATGAGATGCCAGCTCCCTGTTCCCTGCTGGCTGACTTGGTTTCAGTTTCCCAATATATCATGACATTTAACACAAATGTTCACTTGCGTTTATGCCCACCAGCCAGGAATTTGTCTGGTGGATTGTTTGATTCAGGATGTTTGTTTTCATGTTATAAAGCATGCCATGCTCTATCTGTCAAAAGAGAAACTGGAGATGGATATTGAGATTTAAAGTGACTGTCAGGCATATGAGGTTAATGGGGTAAAGGGGACTGAAGAGTTTTGAAATGAGATATGAAAATCAAGGAAATAGAAAGACGTTGGAAAAAAGGTAAACAAAGAAAGGTTGTTGAAGTGGAGGGCACAAAGCTAGGAGGATGCCAAAGATAACAAATCCAGAATGCTCTGGTGTCTGTGTGTGTATGTGTTGCAAGGGCACCAGATGCTCAGATGATGAATGGGTTGCTATCACAGCTCAGGCGGTGTAGTGACACAGAAGACCTTAGATCACATGGCTATCACGCACACCCGTACACGCACACGTGTGCACACACACACGTACATCCACGTTTCCTACAGAATGGCAGAGCTGAAGTAGAATTGAAGTTAAAAATTATCATTTGTCACATTCCTTGTTTTCAGTCCTCATTCCTACATTTTATGTTATTTTTCTTTTACCTGCTAAGCTCGGTTAAAGTCTCTTGCACCATCCACTAGTTTTGTCTCATGTCTCATGTCCTCAGTACTACTCTCTTCACCTGTCCTGTTGTGTTCTCCTTTCCACTTGACTTCTTTCCTTGCCTCTTCTTCATTCATCTCCATTTAAATTAACTCCCTACCTGCCACATACCTCCTCACTTCCTTTAACCTTTTTCTCTCCATCACATTCATGCACTTATTTTGTCCCTCCTCCCTGTTCCTCTGGTTCTTTTGATCTCTTTTCAGGAACTGTGAACGTTGCTAGTCACACTGCTCATGTATGGTCAAAGTTACATTACTACAAACTTGACAATTTAAGCATACAAGCCCAGGCTGCACATAAAGGTAACATTCATTTTTCCACTTATTTGTGGATCCTACATGTATACACTAAGATTGTGGTGCATCAGGTCTGAAGCTGACACGCAAAGTATATTCACACTTGCCTTTGCATAAGCAATATGGCTTACAAATCTCTGTTAGATGTTTCATTTCATTGTTAATATTTCTATTGAAGTATTTATTTTCCATTTTTCAGTTCCCAACACGAGAAAGAAAGATTAAGAGTCAACATTTAATGAAATTAACATATGCATGACTTTTTGATCCTTTAAGGGCAGTGCTGGAATTTATATTAATGTGTGTGTTTATTTGTATGTATTGCACATGTGTGTGTAATACATGGATATAAGAATGAAGTGAAAGCCAAAGTGGAGAGAATGTTTTGGATTACTAAAGGTTGAATAAAGAGAAGAGAGAAAGCGAATGAATGAGGTGAAAGGGAAAGATTTTTCAGAATGTTTTTTGTATTCACCCCAACCTTCACCTTCTTGCACATCATTTAAATGTGTATTCATACAGCAAAAAAAAAAAGGATAAAAAATTGTTTTAATGAATGTTATTTATTTTCTACTAGATCTCATGTGCAGATTCTCGTTCAGTCAACCATCAATCAAAACACAGAGTTGGTAGCAACTGGACTTGAACTTGAACTAACCTGGAGCTCTCAAATGACTGTAATTGTCTCTCAGTGGGAGTTTCTGTCACGCATTGGAGCAGCTCAACAACTATTGTTAAAACTCAATTGAGTTACAGTGAGCACAGCCCACTTTTCAGAGATACAGAGGTTACATTTTCCTGAATTCACCACAAAATTTTAGAACTGAAGAAGCCTCTTGGTGAGAGGTGAAATGTCTTCAAGAAAAACAGTGTTTTGCTCCTTTTCTCCATTTTTCCTTACTGCCTATATTTCTCACAGGGGAAGCATGTATATTTTGCAAATTTTACACATTACGCGTATTATTTTTAGTGTCTAATTGCTTGCATAATGTTTTATTCCCTTCATGATTGAGTGTTCACGCCTGCAGTAAAAGTTAAGTTTGTTTAATTAGCTCAAAAGGGTTAATAACCCTGAGATTGCAGGATATGCAGTATGTGAGCATTTCTGCTAAACCTTCCATAACTAAAACAGAGTTCAGAATAAAATCACTGATTTGGATAATAAGGACACCCGTCATAAACAGATTTTATTTTTCCTTTTTTTTTTCTACCCACTAACGCTGCTGTAGTCACTTTAGCCTGGCATTGCAGTTTTAATAATTACTAAGCTGTTGGCCTGACCTGGCCACATCATGTTGTAGAAACACACCTGGTGTCCCTGCTGTAACACACACGGACCTTGGCCATGTTCAGGGTCAGCGCCGTTGGAGTTGGATGTTGAACCCATTTCTCAGTGTGCTGTGTAACTTGGTGTGAGTTTGTCTGATCCGTTTGTGTTTGTTTATGTGTGGAGTGATCCACGTCAGTGATAAATAACTTCCACCACTTTCATCTAGTGCCTCATTGGATTTGTCCTTTAACAAGTCAATCACGATACCATCTGATTGACCTGACCTGTGTGTGAGACGTGTGGGGTGTGTATTAGTGTCTGTCCTGTCTGATTAAACTGGAGTTGAGGAAAACTTTAATTCACTTTCAGTAAAATCAGCAAAAAATCAATTTGAAACAAACAATCGTGCATGTCTGACTGGTTAGTGTCTGTGACACCACTAAACAAATTTGTGTAATGCCAAAGTAATAACAGGTTCATGGTGTCCTGTAGCATGCAGTAATGATACTGTCCAAACTGGTGTTGCTTCAAGATAACACAGCTAAACTGTTGCAGCTCTGAAGTTGAGCATTGTATTTTCTAATTTAAAATTATAATGATTCCAAGGTAATTTTTTAATCCATAAAAATATTAAACGTTCTACATAATTTGATCATGAGCGTCACTAACAAGAGACAGTTCAATAAATATCTCCTGCTGATTCATTTTGCACACATTAAAGTGATGGTAAGAGTGAACAGTCGGTTTCTGAGTCAATGTTAAATTTTAAATTGTGACAGAACATCAGTTAAGCAGAGAGACACACTGGACTAACTAAAATGCAAAATGCAACCTTTTTTTCAACTGCATGATTTTTTCTTAACACAGGGCTTTATTAAATATGCACATGATGAAGTATAGAGTAAAGGTATAAAGAATATGGGCTACAATGAGAGCAGTTTTTAAATGTACAGCTTTTCTGTGTCATCTGTATGCGCTCTATTGAGCTGATGAGCGCTTTATATTTTTAGCTTAACAAAAACAATGATTGCTGACCTTTTAAGAGGGATACTGACCTTTCAGTGAAATTAAATCTCAATTAATTTAGTGACATTTTGTATTAGATTGAGTTGACGGTACTGTATGTTGGTCAGTCTGTATCTTTGAAGTGTGGAGGCTCACTTTTTTTGTACACAGTCTTCTATCTATGCCTCTCCTGCCCTCAGTGTCAGCTAATTTATTAGTGTACATCCGACTTTACTCCACTTCAGCTTTAAAACAGCAAGTCAGCTCTGACTCCTCTGCTGACATGAGCAAACGTTAGCAACTCATGTTACTGTATGTGTACATGAGGCAGTTGAGTTTCCAGCAACACCATTCATCTCTCTCTCTCTCTGTGTATGTTGTGTGTGGTGTTCAACACAGATCTGTTTTTTTAGTACTGAGTCTTATTCTCAGATATACTGCATTTGATAACTTACTTACATTTATTGTACTTACTGGTGAATAATTCCAACATTATAATCTATGTTTTGGGCAGTAAATTGCCAATGTGCCTGCTTGAGGGACTGAGTATAATATCCTGGCCTGTAACTCAGTATTTTATAAGATATTTTAAGTTGTATGTTATTAGCCAATTAGTAATTACTACTTTAATGGGAACTGTTTTTTATTAATTTAGGATCAATCAGAGTTTGGGGCTTACTGTCTGAGATGGGCTGCTAAGTAATATTGTAAGGAAGTTGTTTTCAAAATGAAGTCAGAAAATAATTGGCATATTCAAGCTGTTGTAGTTGAACTACAGTCAAAGCATCAGAAATCAACCAAATCTGAATAATCAATAGACTCCAGGGAATCAAGAAAATCATCAAATTTGTTTTTGTCATTTTCATCATTACAACACAATATCTAGTGAGAGAAACTCTGAAGTAGACTGGCTGAGAAAGGAACATCACTAACATACTGTAGTGTATTTTTGCTTTATAGAAATTAAAGAGTTGTGAAACGAAACGAAAGGGGGAAAAAATAATTGCATAGCAATTTTAAAGCAGAAGCATTTCTGATAAGAGCAGAGAGATGCTTTTGAGTTTACAATGGCAAAAAGGAAGCTGAAGAAATGAGAGAGAGGGAGACATGATTACCTCAACTCACTTGGCCTCAATTGGCTGCCGCTTCGTCTCTAATTTCCACATCTCTCTCCACTTTACTCTTTCTTTCTTTCATCCCCTCTTTGTCAGCTAGCCTCTCCTCATTCTATTACATCATGCAGGGCTCAGAGGTTGATATATGAGTGCTCCATAGAGGGACTTGGACATGAGCGACTGCTGGACGTTCATCATGTACATCACTCACATATATATGCTCTTTGGTCAAACCCATGAAAGGGAGTGTTGAGTAGGGCTGCTGAGCTGACAACACAACTCAATTAGGATAGAAGTCAGAGGGAAATGCAGGTAGAGTGAGTGATAACGACAGAAGTGGAGGAGAAGGGGAGGTGGGTGGCGAGAGAAAAGGGTAGAGAGATGTAAGTAATGCTAAAGACAGAGGTAAAACTAAAGCACAAAGGACGATGGATGGGGAGTCTTCTTAACAATCACACTGCTTACACTGAGTAATAGGCTATGTGCATACATTTCACTATATCAGCTGGAGCTGTATGGTCTCCATGGTAACCCTAGCATCCAAGTGATCCACTTACATCTGTGCATTAATTGGCATTATTTGTAAAACCTTATTTTTTTCCACATTTTATGTGTCATGATGACTAAATATTTTCAACCATCCAGTTTCAAGTGTAATTAATTTTTTACACATGTATTATCATATTCATAGGGTCTTCATATATACTCTATATGTCACTCACTCTCTCACTCATTTTCTACCGCTTTATCCACTCAGGGTCGCGTGGGGCGCTGGTGCCTAACTCCAGCTTCTATATGTCACAACAGATTAAATTTGTAAATACATTTTAAAATGTCTCAATTTATTTATTTTTTTATTATATTATTGATGGGATGCTTGAATGTAGACTGATTTTAGTGTAATATCGCATAACGTGCTTCTAGGGCTGTGTATTGGCTAGAGTCTGGCAATACAGTGCATATCCTGATACAAGGTGTCTAATGAAAGGAAAGATTATGTATGATATATCGATGCACCAAGTCATGAAATATCTCAATATTGTCTTAGTAGTTTAGAAAGCTATTTATGTGTTCAACCAACATGGTTAATCCACTACTGAGTAACCTAAAAGAATTTGTTCATTGTTTATTTTAGTGTTTGGTGTTTGCCACTCACAAACAGTTTTGGAGTGTTTGGAACAAAGGCACACAGAAAGAGAGACTGATAGCATGTATGCATATATATGTGTGTTAATATCTGCTTGAAGGTTTCATGATGATGGAGGAAGCTGGCATACAGTACTGAGCAGGGTCATAAAGCCTGTGTTCTGATTCTGTCATCCGGAAAGATGTAGCCACATACACATACACAGAGTGAGAGAAAAAGCGAGAGAGACAAGGGTGTTATGTAGTTATACGGCGGGCATCCATCACATCTCTTAAACCATGTCTGCTCCTCTAAACTACCCCCCAAACACACACATGTGTAACTTTCTTTATAGTCCTCTCCCCTAAATGATACTATTCTGCACACAAATTTTATTTTATTTGTTTAACCTTTATTTTATCAAGTAGTCCCTTGAATTTAAATATTTTTTTTCGAGGGAGACCTGACCAAGAGGCACACCGGTACAATAAAAGTAAACTGAGTAAACAGAATAGTAAACAGACATACATACAAACATACATACACTTAAGATGTCATAAAATACATGTCTGGAGTTCATTCTTAACCACTTCTAATGTTATTTGAAAGTTATTTAAAGTTTAAATTACACTTGCACACTGATGATCTAGTTTTCTACTATAAACTCTTTATGTTATATAGAAGAATTTACATCAGTCATAACTGTAACACAATTATCAGTCCATCAATAGACAGCTCAACAAATTTACACCACTTGGTCTTTGCGATACTTGGAGGCTACATTCACGCACTGACTACTTTCTAATGAGCATCTCCATGAATGCAGATATCTCCAATCCCATCATTCACCCTGTCATCGTAAACGGATCATGTCCCAGTCAGCATCGAATTTTACAAAACATTCAAACTAAAAAAAAACCTAGATGGCGATTTAACACATCTTTAATTCAAGACAAAGAATTTGGGTCCTACCTTAAAGAACAATGGACATTATTCCTAGAAACAAATGACACTACAAACACCTCACAATCACTAATCGGGGAAAAAGCTAAAGCAGTACTAAGAGGAAAAATAATTTCATATTCAACATTTAAAAAGAATAGAGAACAAGAGGTAGAAAATAAAAAAAAGAAATAATTGCACAATTCCTGTGCAGTTAATCCTACAGAACAAAGAAATTAGGGAAACCAAATATTAACATGACAGTATAATTAACAATAATAATAATAAACAAAACAATTTATCCTGTAAAGATTGATACATAGCCACTTTGAACATAATAAAACCCCAAGTGATTTTGAAAAAGCACTAAAAACATTAAATTAAAGAAACCAATTCATTCCCTTACACATGAACTCAGCATTAATTTCAGTAATTCATAAAACAAAGACCTAATTCAATGCTCAAGTTAGAGACCCATCTCTCTAATTAAATTAAAATAATTGACAAAAGCACTCACAAACTGACTGGAAAATATCATATCATCACTGACAAAACAGGATTTATCAAAGGCAGACACTTGGCAAATAATAATAGGCATCTATTTAATCTTATGGATATTTATCAACAAAAAATAAACACAAAACAATTATTCTTTCACTACATGCAGAAAAAGCATCTGACAAAGTAAACTGGACATTTCCCTTAAAAACACTAGAAAGAATCGGCTTGGAACAATCACAGTGAATCAAAACCCTTTACAATTAACCAAAACTAGCAGTTACAAAAAAACATCAACAATCTCCCTAATTTTCATAATATACAGAGGTACTAGAAAAGGATGCCCAATATCAGTGTCACTATTTGCACTTTTCATTGAATGATAAGCAGCAGCAATCTGCCAAAACATCAATATCACAGATATCCATGGTCATAAAAGAACACATAAAATTAGTTTATATGCAGATTTTTACAAAATCCAAACAAATCGGGCCGAAGAAATCATCACAACCATCAATACATACTCCAACATATCAGATTATTTAATTAACTGGAATAAATCCACCATTCTAGCAATAAACAAGGACTGCCCTAACAACTGGCAATATCACGAATCTAGGCATAAAATTATGTCTGAGTTGTTCAATTAAAATTTCATTCCCTTAGTAAAATGCCTAATTCGATGGATGACATTACCACTATCAATCATAGGACGCGTTAAAAATGATGGGAATAAAGAATAAATTACCTGTTCACAATGATCCCAATCCAACCTACAGCAAAATGGGACTAAGGCATTAGATACATTAACAACAACATTTTACTAAGGAAAAAAAAGGTTAACCACATTACAACAACCAAAAACATCTTGGAGGATGAGACACTTCCAACTTCCGATACTACTACGCAACCAATCATCATCATCACCTTTGGCTGGATATAGAACAATCTGCATGTAAAGACATTTCAATCAAAGACTTACCGTTAATTTGTTACACAATCAAGCATCAACTGCTTTAAAAACACTGCAACTCTGTCAGCATGGTGGAAGATAAAATAAAAAGCATCATATCCCAACTCACCTAAATCCCAAATGCCACTATGGAACAATCCAGACTTTACCATAAAAAAAAATCACCCCCAACAGGCACTAAAAGGAAGGAAATAGGCATTACACAACTCCACCACATTCCCAACCACAACACTTTTCTAACATTTCAAGAACTCACAGACACATATGGAATTGAGAAACTGCAGTCTTTTCAATATGTTCAACTTAAGCAATCAATCAAAACAAAAATAGATTTCACCAACACATGTGTAGAACAACCAGCATTACTACAGGATATCGACAAAATTACACCAAAAAAAAAAAAAATCACTATCAAAAACTTATAACATCTTCTGATAAACAACACATCTCAATAACCCAATGGGAAAAATACCTTAACATCCTACTGACAAATGTTTTTGGAACAAAATAGTTGCAGTAACATTTTCTACATGTCCACAAATAGTAACAAACTTAGACAATACAAAATTATTCAAGGAACAAATATTACACGGCACAGAATGCACAGAATGGGACTAAATGAATCAGACACCTGCACCTTTTGCTCATCCAACACAACAGATGATCTTTTTTTTCTTTTTTCTTTATCAAAATTCTTTTTTCTTCTCTTTCTATTGTTGTATTTTTTTATTTATTTTTCATGTTTCTATTTTCTGTTTAAGCTTTGTAATGTTTTATATATCATTATCACTACTCTTTATGTCTTGTTAGTACACAATTGCCACTGTGTGTATGTCTGTATGTGTGCACTAAATAAAAAAACAAACAAACAAACAAACAAATAAACAAATACATTATGGATCATGGTTTGACATTGTCCAAAACACATGGATCAGTTTCATCATTGCAGATTATTCTAACAGCAGGTACCTGCTTTAATGATGTGGCTAAATGGTGGCAAACCCACGCAGCCATAATTTCATTATTGTACACCCTCTAAGAAATTACAAGAGAAACATTTTCTTGTCCTCTCAAAGTCAAACTTCTATCTTATCAACTGTAACACACCACACGCACAAACTGCTCCTTATAACTTCCGTTCTTGTTTTCATTTTTTGTCCTCGCTGTCTCTCATTGTGTTCATGATCCATAACTGGAAGAATGATGGCTGCTGCTTTAACTATGCAGTGATTCAGCCAAGTGAAAACATATTCAGTGCACCAAACATTTTGTAAAAGACTTTTAATGTAAGAAGTAACCGTGAGACAGTTGAGATGTGAGTTGAGAAGTTTTTATGTTAGGAAGGAGTTTCATAACCAAAATAAAAAAATAAAAAAAAAAACTATTACGTTGAGGTTTAATGATCCTGTTTCTAGACACATGTCTTGAATGAATTACAGTACAGGTAACTGAAATTGTATTCTTTTTTTTTTTTTTTAAATCTATACTTGTCTGAGACATTTAATTCTCATGCAACTTGTATCTTTGTAATACTAACGGTAATAATGTGATAAGAAAGAGATAATATGATAGTAACACCATTTAATTTCCAGTAAATAATATCCAGGTAATAGCTTGGTGATGTGAATTACTGTAGACTATCATTACTGCAATGCCTTCACATTAATGTGTAATTAATATGTCAGAATTGGTAATTTCTAAATTCACCCTTAATGTCCTACACACATTTCCATGTTATTACTTGATTACTTAATACTATTACTTCCAAGCTATTACTTGATTACTTTAGAAATAAGATGGTATTACACAACAATATTTCCCTATTTTAATATTAACAAAGTATTACCATGTTGTTGTTGGAATGTAAAATGTTACCAAGGTACTTTTGTGAAACTGATTTTTAGAGTCAAAGCTGAGCAATAGAATTAAAAGGATGGCACCCACATATAGTAGCATTAAATAAACTTTGTTTTTGTTGTGTTGTTAGATGTGAATCCTTTCTATACGCACCAGGAGACAATCTTGCTCATCAGCTTTTGTTGTGACTTTCAAAGAGCTGTAAAAAGCAACAAACTCTCTTTCCATCAATCTCTCAAGAAGAAGGAGAAATCCAAGGCTGAGTCTGTTGTTGTTGGCAGTGTTTAAGAGAGGTGGCTTTCTGATTGACAGATACTGACTCTGTGGTGGGGGAGCATTCCAGAGAAAGGAGGGAAAGGAGGAAAGCTGAGAAAAGAAAATCAATGATACTGGAAAAACAAGAATCAAGGGGAGAGAGACAAACACTCATAACAACAGAAAGAAAGAGGAAAGAGGGTGTTAACTGGCTACCCAGGAGGGTTTGAACACTGCAGTTGTGTGTGTTACTAATATAATAACACACAACTGCACAGTGACATGAACTTGTGAGACTCACAATACTCCGACTGTGTTAATGTCTTCATGACATTTTATGACCACTGCTGTAAAGGAAATCACCCTTCAGAGACATTAAAGTTTGTCTTACCTTACTTTCCAGCATGCACTAGAAATAAGAGACTCGTTGCTAAGAGTAACTACACATTACTACAATAAAACAGTGGACTGGCTGCGATACAACATTGGACACTTATTGTAAAAGTTCTAGTGTAAAAACAAGTTCCAAAGTATGGCTGTCTTTGTAAATATTTTGAATGTGTATTTACCATGTTTCAGCACTATGGAGAGCTCCTTGCTGCCCAGTGCAGTGCAAACCACAAAGCTGTCCATGGTTCTGAAATATTCTTATGAGCCATTTCTGTTTTTGCAGAAATATTGACCACAATTCAATGATACAAAGTCATTATTGAAATTAAAGCAATAGGGTCTGTGACGTATTATCAAACTCTTATGTATATCCCTTCACACATGTTACACACAGATAATTGCTCAGAATTGTATTGTAACTGACTTGAAAATAAATCTATGGTCCATGTCAGACTTTTCTCAGCTAAATATGTCTATGTGATAAAACGGTGAAGGCTTAGAGACTAATGCAAAATATGCAATTACAAAGTAAATATTCTAAACAGTATATGACACAGTAATTATATTTTGGCTAATTGGTTAATATTTCTGCAATTAAGAAATATGACCAAGAGTTAACAACTTATCTTTCTATTAGTGCTGAACATAATACACTATTATCTCATCTCCCCTTTGTACTGTTTGTTTTGAAGTCACCGCATAAATACAAAGGCCTTCTATCAATTTCTTTTTGTAATAAAAATAATTTTGTAATAATTTTGTAATAATATCATTATGATTAAAAAAATCCTATATTTTTGAATCACTGAACTCAAAGGTGTTGTTTGTTTTACAGTTGCTTTGGACTTGGACTTCAACTGTGCAGAAGTTTTCAACTGTCAACCAATTTTGTGCAATAATACAATTTGAAAATCTAGTCTCTGTTTAACTGTCTATATAAGGGAAATATCTGTCTATACCAGCATGCGACTACTTCATGCTTTGAGATGACAGCTGGCCTATGGTGGGAAAATGTATCTGTGGTCAATAAAACTTGCCAATCAAAATAAATAAATAAATAAAGTAAACAGGTTTCTATTTTCCCTTTACCTGTTTTCTCTTTGCCACCCTCTCATCTGGACTATTCCCTTTTCCTTCTACATTTCCTTTATCCACTAATTAGTCTCATGGGTCCTGAGAAAAGAAAGACACCTTTGGACTAAGATAAATCTAGACAAAGACAAACGAGAAGTTCTCATTCCAGAGCCTCTATAAATAGAAAATCAGGCTCTTTAAAACCAAAGCAAGCTTTCGGCAAACAAAAACATCTAATGAACAGGAAGACATACTGTATCCAGCAGGAAGCTGTATTCTTCAGAAACTCCAGACCATGGTTTGTTAATTAAACAACTTAAAATAACCCACATTTTAATTTGGAGCAGAAATGTGACACAAAAAGTATGTAAAAATTTTGGTGGATGGATGGACAAAACTAAATCCAGCTTTCAAACAGAGGAACAGTTTGTAACTTACTTTTTCCTTTCCTTCAAGCATAAAATCAATCCCTGGTCATAGTACACATAAGTTCCCTAAACACATTCTTATTTGGATATTACATTGCTTCCAGTTAAAAAAGAGAATTATAAAAAAAAAAAAAAAAAAAAAAAAAAAAAAGGTCACTAGAGGGTCTGAATATTTGCTAAATATAGCGACAAACATTCACTAAGTTTGCTTTCCTTCAAGCATAAAATCAATCCCTGGTCATAGTACACATTAGTTCCCTAAACACATTCTTATTTGGATATTACATTGCTTCCAGTTAAAAAAGGGAATTATTAAAAAAAAAAAAAAAAAAAAAACATTAAAAAGACCTATGGATTGCATTTTTGGAAGACAGTCACTTGATTTGATAAATTGCTGCTAAATCCGCACAAGATGAACAGGGTGAGGAATATTTCATTGACAAAATACTAGGAAAAGGATGAATGATTATGACAAGCAAAAGTTGCATGCACACTGCTATGATATTTGATGATTAAGACTGTTTATACAGTGTATTCAGTTTAGGGCAGGGGTCTCAAACTCAAATGACCTTGGGGGCCACTGAGCATCTAGTTTGGTCAGGAGGGGGCCGGTCTCAAGTGAAAAAAAAAGTCAAATTGTGTAGGAAAAAAAAACAACAAAAAAACAAACCTGTTCAGCAGGGGGGTGATATTAGCTTAAAATTATATCACAATATTTCATCATGATATAGCAGTAACAATATGGAATGTTATATAGTCCACACAAAAAACAAATGTATAATGCTAAATCAATCTATAAATGTAAAATTAAGTAGTGGGCCACATGACATTTAGATTTAAGATTAGGTTTAATTGTGATGATTATGGGAAAGATGTAGGTGACACATTGTTTTAAAACCTTAAGGACAAGCATGTGATTGTGTGTGTGTGTGTGTGTGAGAGAGAGAGAGAGAGAGAGCAAGCAATATTTGTCCTTTCAAGTCTTTTCTATTTCTCCATGCCTGCAGCAAAAAATCTGCAAAGGAGTCCTCTATGTGTGTGTGTGTGTGTGTTCTGTGCATTGTTTATATTTACTGATGTGCCTGTGTGTTTGCTGGTGCATGTACCTGCAGTGATGTCTGCCCTCACGAATCTGTTTGTGCTTGTATGTTTGACTATTGTCTACTTTATGTGTGTGAGTGTGTGAGATTGTGTGCACTCACATTTGTTACCTCTTTCTTTCTTTCTTTCTCTCTGGCATAAACATTAACCTTGTCAGGACCAGTAGTCCTCATGGGTAGCAAAACCTGGACCTAATCAGGTAGAACATTATTTCTGTAGAAATTGTTAATTTTAGGAGTAAGATTTGAATAGTGGATTGGTTAAGGTTAGTATTATAAATGAATTATGCATTAATAAATGATTAATGTTAGGGATATGGCTTTGTTTAGAATGTCTAAATTAATCAACATCACTGTAGTATATCTGGTATTATTTATGTTGTAATACCATACCATTAATTGCTACATACGGTGAAAACATCCTTTAAATTTAGGCAGAGGTTAGTATTAAGCCAGTAGGAATTATGGTTAAGGTTAAAGTCTTCAGGAAATGAATGTAAATCAATGTAGTGTCCTCTGAAGTCATGGAAACCAGTGTGTGTGTGTATATATGTGTGTGTGTGTGGGTGTGAGAGAGGTCCATCCACTGGTCTAAACACCTGAGTGCCTACATTGACAGAGAAGGATGGTGGACTGGTCACACCATTGACCTACAGCCAACACCGAGTGTTTGGCTTAGTGTTTTATCACACTGGCTCCAACACAAACACACACACATGTGAAGAACAAATATGCATGCATTAAAACACCAGCAGTTTGTTGCATGTGTCAGTATTCACTGTGAACAAACAGAGAACACACCTGAACCACCCCACCAGTGTTGCTGTTGTTTTGTCTGTGAGAGACCATGTCATATTGAAAGCTTTATTTCCATTCTTCATCCCAGAGCATATAATAAGGTGTTTTTTTTTTTTTTTTGTTTTTTTTTTTGTTTGTTTGTTTGTTTTTAATGCTGTTTGACTCTAGTATTTTTGTGTTCCACTAGTACTTACCAACTGTCAAATGTTAAGTTGTCAGTATTAGCAGTTCAATTCACCAAGGCCATCAAAAGTTACACACATAGAAACCTCATTAACATCATTACCATCCAACAACACATGTAACAGTGACAATCTAATCCAAACCCTAACCCTGTTTGTGGTCAGAAAAGTACTACTTTTGCTAAATACTAAAGCACAGTGCCATGTGATATTAATGCTATAGCATTGGGGACTGGAAATTAAACAAGTAATTCTATTGCAGGTATATTTTAAAAGAAAACAAAATCCACTCATTGTAACAGAAATCTTTCCCAATGCTCCATAAACAAACAATAATGTTAGCACATCTCATCTTTAATTTAATACTTTATTCAAAGCACTTTTTACACGACTTTTCAAGTGGTTAGAAATTGTGTATATTCTTTCCACCCTTGAACAAATAAAAGACCTCTTTTGTATCAGCTGTTAATAAAACGATACTCACTGCTGTCAGTCAGTATTATTACTTAAATTTGCCAAATAATTTCCCCTAACATTTGTAGAGATTTATAAAGAGATTAGTTTATATTTACGTACTTATATATATATATATTTATTTATTATTATATTATTTATATCATTATATATTATTATTATATATTATTTATTTTATTTATAGAGAGATGAGGGAATAACAACAATGTAATTTTATGGTGACAGCATGGTAATATTTTAGTAATAGAAAGTATAGTGATGTTAATATATTATGGTAATAACATCTTAGTCACTAGTGCTTTTTAGGTAAATAAAGAAACCTTAAAACCTATTTTAATATGAGCAGGAGGTGTGGGGTTTTGTTCAAACCGGTTCACTGTGGTTAAGGCCTGGAAGCTAAGTTCTATGATGTCAAAGGAGACAATAGAAATCATCATCATAGTAATATCCAGGGAATAGTTAGGCAATGGGATATAGACTAACATCAGTCTAACACCTTCATATTGGGTGTGGGCATTAAAATTGACAATTAACATTGTAGAAGGTTGAAATTGTTGAAATGGAACTCACATAGTCACAGTAAGGACCTTCCACTGAAGCCTGCATGAAAAGGAAATGGAGAGAATATCGAGGTAGAAGAGGTGTGATATGGAAGTGGCGGTACTGATTGACTATAAGCAGATGCAAGGACAGGCTAAGTGATGTTGGCTGACAGATACATTGGTCAGCCTTTCACATATCAGCAGCACCACTCAGCTGACTGTGCATAATAATTACACTTTGATTCAGGTTTTGGTTATGGAACGAAATCTTGAGCTGTCAAACTGTGAATATTTCTACATGTCTGTCCATCATCCAGCTGTTCATTATCCCCCATGCTTCCTTGTCAAGTCATCTATATTAATCATCTGTCAATTTCTAATATATCAGACAGTATACATTCCTCTTTCTCCCTCTCTGCACCTTTTACAAACTCTAACAATCTTCACGTGTGTTTGTAAAATCCCACATCTATGAACATTAATTAAATTACATACTGTAATGAGATGTTGGATCAGTGTCCGTGTATTCTGCATGTCCTTTCCTGGAAACTGAAATCATATCTATAGCAGATCTACAGCACAAGACTGAAACTAAATCAAAGCGGATATATATGCCTGATATATTGCCATTATGTTGATGTGCCGAGTGTTGTGGCCTCCAGTCCTGAGCTTTTATGCACTGATATATGACAGCAAATTTCTGATTGTTTATTAGTCATAATGGATTTTTTTTCATCTAAAGAAAAAAAGCTGTTTGAAAGATGAAAGACAATTTTATACAAAGTCTCTTATCAAGTAATATCTCCTTTTTCCAAGTGAAGCTCTTTATATTCTCTTCTTTTTTTGGGGGGGTGCCAAAGTGGATAAGTCATGTGTACAGATCAGCACGCTGTGCGGTTTTTAAAAATTTCTACAGATATTGCTTACGTTTCTTATCCAAACACTGCCAAAGTCCACACTGCACACGCTGGTGCCCTTAGTAAGTCACTTGCCAAGTTTGTGGCCTGTCAATTGACCTGATCCACAGTTATGCAATTAACAGACAAACAGACAGTTCCCTGTATTTATAAATAGATGACAATCTAAATACTGAGGTAATTCTCTGTGGTGAAAACAGCCATCAGTGAATTGACATTGCAGTTTTTTTCTTGTGTATTCCAAATCCAGAAGTCAGTATTTTTTCAACTTCTCATGCACCACCAAATAACCTTAAATCAACAAGTCTCCTTCTCATGGACTATATATGGACTCTAATTTAAGCTGGTCTTGTAAACAAATAATAGCTGTAATGAGATCATTGTTAGATTGCTTTTGACAGTATACTGTAATGTAACCATGGTGACGTGACTCTAGCAGCTGATTTTTTTATGGCTGTCAAGATATTATGATGTTAATAAAGTTAGGTCACACTGTGCAGAGCCTTCAGGCTGTTGCACACAATATGAGATTGATTGATGACTCTTTAGTCAGTTCAATCTAAGAAATGCACTGGAAGAGGAGGGGAGGCAGGGATGAGTGCAGGATGGAATAAAGGAGGGAGGACGGGGAACAAATGGATTAACAACAAGGAGTATGAAGGAAGAAAGCAATGAAGTGAGATAAGGTAACAGAGGGAAGAACACTGAAATGGAGAGGATGGGTGGAATGTTGGTGAGTACAAGGTGAGAGGAGGGACAGAGAGGTGCTTTGAATCTGAATAACAAGAAAATGAAAAAAACAAATACTGTAACATAAAAGGTGAATGACAATGTGAACTAAAGATGGAAGGAATGAGCAATAGTAAAGAGAGGGCCACAAAGAGTTGAGAAGGAGAGATGTGTGTGGAAAAATGTGACAAATTATACAGTAATGACAATTTGGCAACTGTTGGGTGAGAGAAACTAGTATTCTTTTGAGGTGTTGCGTTGTCTGGCTCTGACAGAAATGTGACACAACTCACAAACACATGTAACAGAAGGCCTGAGTGAATGAGAAAGTGCAAGGTCAGAGATGACTTACATTGTTTTGACTCAAATGCCCTTGATAAACACACACACATGCATCTATTGATTCTCACCATGGAGACATAAAGGAAGATAATGATAAGAATTTGCAGTCACAGAAATGCCACAGCTTTTACCATATAACAGCACACAGGTGTGCACACTCAGTTATTGATTCAATGTGGATGCTGACTACTGAGATAAAATGATCAGCAGGCCATTCCAGTGCCTTATTTCACAGCAATAGCCTGCTATGGATTCTTATTGTATCTGTGCAAAGTGAAAAGATGTAACCAAAAATGTGAAACACAGCAGCCAGCTGAGAATATTGGATCAGAATGTCTTCTATGAAAAAGCAAAATGCCATTAATCCATTTTCCCGTTTGACAAATATTAAAGTGAATTTTCAATTTGAATGAAAATGCCTCTCTTCTCCAGACTGTGCCTAGATATAAATTAGTTGGATTACATTTTAAGCACGATCACAATTCCATAGTTGTGTGTGCATCAAGCATAGCTTTCTCATACAAAAAAGATAATGTTTTGCATCCTTTTATTTTGATCTAAAATTCAGGTTTTCCTACAATTTCAACAAATCCCTGTTCTAAAATATCAATAATTGCTGCACACAGACTCCCTGAGTTCATAGTTTATACAAGTATTTGTATTTCTGTGCACCTCTGGGGACATTTTTCTTGGTTGGCTTCACTAAATCCCAGGTGCATTTCAACATGGATTTGTTGTGTTTTTGCTTTCAGTTGGCCAATACATGCTGTTTATTCAGATGAAAAAATGGGGAGTTGTGATGCCCCGGCTGGCCACCGCGTCATCACGGCGTCATCACGACGTCATCACCGCGCCGCGGACGTAATGAACGCTATCTCCCCCGCTCAAACATCTCAGCACGGACTATATTTGGATATAGAACAGCTACAAACAACTTGGTGAGCACACTCCAGCGTAAATGCTGCGTTTTGTGTCGCGTGGCTTAACTTGGGTGCACACATGGAAGTACGCGACAAAACACTTCACACACAAACATTCCACACTCACACACAAACACCGCATGAGATAACAATAATCATAAACATGCCGTGTTTGTTTTAAGCATCCCCGTGCGTTTAAGGAGCTACCTGCGGGAACGTGTGTCGCAGTGAGTGTGGTGAAGCAGTTAGTAAGAGGGGAAAAGTTTAAGAGCACGCTTACCAGTGTCGCGGCCTTTTCCCGTCACAGGAAAAGAGTCCCGAAGGCAAACACCGGGCTAATATACGGTGCTGCTCGGGGTGCACGTGCGAGGGGGCACGAGCACTGCTCGTGCGTCCTAATGGTTTATTCTGTTTTGTGTGATGTTCTGTTTCATGTTTGTTTTTGGTTTAATTATGCTTGTAATGCATTATCCTAACAGGAGTAAAGAAAACACACCTCTGTGTAAGGTTTCATGACACACCATCACATTGGTGGGCTGTTGTATAAAAGTGACATAACCTTTAGCTGACCTTTAGCTGATGTTATGTTAATATGATGTTCAAATTGCATTGACATAACTTTTGTTGATTTTTGGTGATGTTATTATTCTGCCTCTGTTGGGTTTTTGTGAACAGAAACGACATTGTAAATGTATACATTTGTATGCTGCATCCTTCATCGGAAAACTGCGTCTGTCAAACACTACAAAACACAAAGCATTCTTCATGTGAACATGCTGAATGACTGGGGTTTCTTTTTGCACTGCAGTCAAAATCCAACCTACAGTGTTTGCAGCTGTCTGTATTGACATAAAATGAATGACTTCATGTGTGCAGGAATGTCACCAGATGACATAAGATCTGAACACTGCTACACTGAGAAAGACAGAAAGAGTCACGTGTGGCTGATAGGCTTAATCAGAATTGTGTTTATATTTGACATTTCCTCATATATAAAAGGTGCATTAACATCAAAATACATTATAATAGCAGATTTAATTAACTACCTAAAATAATCTAAAGTAAAATGATATTTGTACTGTAAAAGTTAAAAAAAAAATAAAACAATTGCAGTGGTTTGATGTTTGTTTCTGTCTTCTGCTGAAAATCTCAACAAATCTTGAACAGACTGAGTCGGCATTTCCTTTATTTATTTATTTTTATGCAGGTTAGACAGGAGTCAGCGTTTTTGTTTCCCATCAACGCTTGTTGGTATCATCATTTGTGAGAGTATAGAAAGAGAGTGAGCGAGAGAGAGCGAGAGAGCATAGCAGGCAGGGGGAAACCAAGAGTCGCTGAGGTGTTAAGGTCATGCAGTCTCAGCAAGTAAAGACATTATGTGCGTGAGAGAGACTGATAAAAAGGAAGAGAGAGTGAATTAGAGGGATGGAGAGAGTGAGAGTTTGAGGTAGGTGTGAGAGAGTTAGAGAGGAGATAGTAGAGATAGTATTGCCTTGCAGCCAGTGTCCATATCTCTTGCCACCATTGGCTTCTCTTGCTCCACTACAACTAATGGACTCTGTCCTCCTCTGCTTTCTTATCTGCCCTTTCTCTCCATCCTCCCTTTCTATCTTTCCCTATATGCTATCTCTCCACTTCACTGCTTTCACCTCTATATTAGTTTTTTCATGATTGGATCTTTCTCTTGCTCGCTTAACCCTGCTCTATCACTTTTAGTCTCCTTCAGTCTCCTATGCTTTGTCTCTATCTTTTCCTCTTCTTCCCCATCATGTTCCACTTTTCCTTTTCAGTACTGTTTTCCTTCCCTCCATCATGACCAAGACCCTCAAAGTTCATCCTCTCCATTGTCTGTCTTATTTTAAGGCTGTAATGCAAACATATCATCTTTTTCTCCATTTTTGTCTTACAATTTTCCCCTTAATACTTGTTTGAATTTTGTGCAGAGCTTAAAAAAACTGAGATCCCCCCCCCCCCCCCATTGTTGGGAAATGTGATGAAATAATGAATCTAAGTTACTTAATGTCAGTCGAGTCACTCTGACCTCAAATAGAAGGTTTTCTTTCAAATGGGTTCACATGGCCATGGTAACAAATATTTTTTGAGAAGTAAATATCTCATTTCCAAGAGTGATATTCAAGCATATTTGCCACATTTGTGTCTTTCAGATGACTCAGGAGCAGTACATCCTCGCAGCGCAGCCCAACCCACTCCACCAACGAGCGCCATCCATGTGCGGCGCCCAGGTTTACCCAGCAGTGGGAATCTATGGGTGGAGGAAAAGATGCTTGTACTTCTTCATCCTCCTCCTTCTCGTCACCATGATCGTTAACCTTGCACTGACCATCTGGATCCTTAAAGTCATGAATTTCACCCCAGTAAGTGACATGTGTGTGTCTATGTCTCTGTGTATATGCGTCGTTAACATGCCAGGATATCATATGATTTAGATTACATGTTGGATCCTCTGTGAAAAAGCCATAAGTGATGGTTTAAAAGGTTTCCTCTAATACCATAAACCACGAGTGCATGATCAGAATCAGAATCAGAATACTTTATTAATCCTGGAGAAAAGTGTGTGGTCACACAGTTGCTCCATGCCCGATGAAGAGATGTCCAGTTATAAGAAAGAAAGAAAGCACCATATGAAAATATGAAAAATAGGCCCATGCTTCTTATAAACAGAGCAATATATGTATATAATAAATGAAAAGTAAGTAAAATGAAGTAAAATGTCCCATAAGAAATAGTGCAATATGTACCAGATAAAAACATTATCAATATGATAAATATTCTATCCTATTATTCTTTAACATTTAGCAGCATTAATACTGAAATAACACATAAAATCAAAACACTGATCATTGATCACTTTAACAAGCATCACAATTGTTTAATTAACCTAGCCAAGAATTTCCAGTGCCTAAACCTTAGCCACAAATTAGCATTAGCTTTATCAACAGAGTTATATGATTTATTTATTTATGTATTTATTTTATCATGGGTTACTTTAGTATGAAATGTTGCTTATTTGTTTGTCGTAATAGGTCACATTATCAATATTAGTCTTCTTGTCAGCGATAAAAGAAAAAGCTTATCTCTATATGACACAATGTCCATATTTCATTGTTTATTTTGATGGTCTTGGTTAAGAGAATGCACTGACATTCCTCTGTGAAACATTTAAAAACTGCAGAATCAGCCCAAATATTCACAACTCATCTCATAACTTATTTTTATTCATTGATCTTTTTGATGTAGTTACTTTTCTGTGCTCTTTTCCCATTTATTTTTTGTGCTTATCTTTTATTGCTCACTCTTTGTGATTTCCAACTCATGTTTCCATTTTTGTTTTGTTTTTGCTGTCAATGTCAAGGCTGTGCCATTTTGCTTTACACGCACATTTTGAGATGCATTTATAGATGATTTCGTGCCAGAAAAGTAGAGTTTCATTTGACTGACTGCGGAAAAAAAACAACCACCAGACAAACATAAACATCCACTGAAGAAGATATTAAAAATATGTTTGTTTTTAACTCTGAAAATGCGGTTTTGATTTATCTCTAGTCGGTTGTTGCCTCTCTGTGTATCTGTGTGGTCCTTAAAGTCTCACTTAGCATGTCATCCACAGGTTACAGCACCCACGAATCCAATATCCTATATTACCTTGGGGCATTAGAAACCACACTGTGATAGTATACATGCAAATAAGACAAGGTTTGACCTCTACAAACCTCTAGTAAAGCCTCTCCACATCATGGCTTATTTTTCACTGAGCAACTTCAAAATATGAGACAGGAAAATAGAAGGATAAAGAATATGCCAGAGGGAAGGTAGCCAGCATAAAGTATAAAAGAGGAGAGGATATTTTAAAGGCTATGTACCAGTGTGTGAAAAATAGAGACCAAAAGATGATGAGAGATCAAAAGGTAGAAGGAGTTATAAAGGCAGGGAGGAAATGTGTGAATATGTGAATAGAAGTACAGATGCTTTTTACTATTATTATTTTATAAATTGATTTTAAATTGATTTTATTATTTTAAATAAGTGAGTATGATTCATGAAGTCTTGTTAACTGTACATCAGACACACAGAGCCTATTCAAGGCTGAAGTGTTTGTAACCTATGAAAATTATTCCTATTTGATTGAAACAGGTTTATAAATTTTGCTGGATATATTTGCATATAAAGTTGCCTCTAAAATATGATATTCAAATCCAACCCTTTCTCTCAGGCCTGCACTGCTTAACACACATGTCACTTTGTCCATGCCTACTCACGTTCTCTTTTGTAGACATAATGCTTCCAAAAAAGAAGCAAATCCGTAGGGAGCATTAGATGATTTTTTTTAGCGATTCATCTGCACCCTTGCTGTGTGGTCTTTTCAGCAAAGCTCACAATAAATAACTAAATATTTTCAACTCTAATCCATGTGTTTGTGATATATATATATAAAAAAAGAACATGATACACAAGTAGACAAGCATCCAAATACCTTAACTGAAACCCTTTCAAAATGAACCCACCTAATTTAAAACTCAGATATGGCATTTAAAGATAGCATTGTAGTATGTCCCAAAGAATTCCATTCTGTCTGTGCTGGGTATAGTCACAGGCTATGGAGAATACTCTATGCGCTATTATTTAAAATTCAAATGTGCTGAAGCACAGAGTCTGAATAACAGAAAAAGAAGAGAAGAATGACGGTCAGAAAACTGAATGTTTCAAAACAACCCAGTAGCTATGTCAATAAAACTTAAATCTCAAATATGATGACTTAATTAGACACATCAGGTTTTAAAATCTCCATAAAAACATCAGTAGCAAGTTGAGAAGGCATACAGGTACATTCTACAGCAGCAATTTCAATTCATGCAGAGAAATCTTGTTTTGCAATTTTAAATCATGCTGCGGAAAGTCCAAGCCTTGCATAAAAAGCTCTTGAGAAATTCACTGTGGAGATGAGTATGAGTCCTGGGTGCAAATTTACACAGTTTTGTCCCATGAATTTACATAAACAAGGCAATGGCAGGCTAAGAACAGCTTTGTGGGTGTACAGTATGAGGTCTAGTGACAAAGCTTCACTATTTAAAATGAATCTTTTCAAAAATATTTTCAAATGCAACTTTGTTGCTTCTTGAATTAAAAAAAGGACTATTCAGTGTAGCATTATGTTTCTGTTAGTTATTAAATATTTTATCTGCTGCTGCCTGATGTTGGACATAAATATTATTTTAATTGACAAAGAATTGATGGGAATGTAAGAATTGAATGAAAAAATATAACAGAAGTGACTTCTGGGAAAGAGAAGAGAATTACGCTGATATTGTACAAGTCTGAAAAACAAATTTAAAAAAAAGCTTTCTCGGGCCTTTTTTGTTAGCTGTCAGGCTGATCTCGAAAGTAATATTGTCAAGATTAATATCCCGTGTATCCTTTTTGCTTAAAGCATCATTTAAGCTGCCAGCTGTAAGTCCACTCTCCAGCTCTGCTTCATAGTTTTAGTGTTAACTGTGAATACTAAACTCTTATTTTTGTTTATTAATTACCTTATTTTCTTTAAAACAGAAAAGAGTGAAGCATATCAGATTTTTGAGAACCATTTACTGTGCAGGGCAACATTTACTTTCTAAACTGGCAGTGCATACGGTCATGAAAAAAAAAAAAATCATTACATGCTCTATTAGTCATGTGAAAAACAAGGATGCAAGAGGTCATCTAAGCTTCAGTCCATCACAGCAAATAAGAAATGACACCCCAAAGGAATATGTGACCCAAAACTGGCTGCTGTGCTTGTTAAAGGAGCATACAGTGCATTTTCCTTATATACATGGACTGTCATCAGAAATGTTACATATCATCTGAATTTGCATTTCAAAGAATGTTTACAACTATGTTTGACTGCATTAAGCTCTAAATAGGACCTGAAAGAAGAACAACGTGAAAAGATCACAAGAGTGAGTGAGAATAGGGCTGTTTGCTTCATTACTGCTGCTTTCCCCTGTGGTACAAAATTGTCTATAATCTGCAAGACACATATTTGCCTGCCCTTGCATCACAAATAAAAAAAACTGGATACAAGTTTTATGAAATAGAACATTTCTAATGAACAAAAATCACTAAATTTGTCTATTGTAACATATGGGAGGTTTGCTGGAACAGCAAGTTTACAGATCACAAAACATGTAGGGAACTTTGTTTCATGTAATTAGAAGTAAAGGGACAGATTATTACCATCAATAAAAGTGAGAACAACATCAGCAACATTAATAATAATAATAATAATATTACTAATGTTTATTTAAATATTGTAAATTAAATTCTAAGAAATGAAGTTACAAAGGGTTATATAAAACCCAAAATATAAATAAATATAAAACTACCTTTTAAAGTTTAAAGGAAGTTACTGTTTTAATCTAGTAAAAGGCATTTACCAGAGAATCTTGAGGTACAAAGAGCTTATATAGTGATAAAAGCTTGTCAATATACTGAGGAGCCAAGTGCTTTGTAAGTAATTAAAAGAACCTTAAAATCAATTTTAAAACATCCTGGAAGCCAGTGTAAGGAGGCTATACTGTAACTCTGGAAAATAAAATTCGTGTGACAGTCCATAGTTCCAAATTGAACAACTTTTCTTATTTTATATGCGTAATATAATAATAATAAAAATGTAGATGTCATAATGACAGTTTGGCAGGTTTCATCTGCAGCAGTAAGAGCAGCAGCTCTGTCATGTGCTGTTGTGATACAATACTGTGGAAGATTGTGCTCTCACTTTCACGCTGCATTCATGTTGCAGGTCTTGATGCCCAATTCCAATATGTTGCCTTTATAACTAGATAACATTTTTTCCAAAAGTTAGCCATACTGTAGCTGAAATCTGCTTTTACACCAGTTAACACTTGGGTAAGAACTCGTGGGCTTGGCTACTGAAAATTGTTAGTTAGGCCGAAACATAAGTGAAAGTGCATGGTGGTTTTATGAAATTTAGAAATCCTTGACATGAATCCCCTGACCTGAGCACTGGTTGTCCATTGCATTGGTTGAAAGAGTCAAGTGATCATAGATAGTACACGTGTTTGCATCATTCACCACTACCTTATTCCTAAGGAAATATCCAATCTGTCTGCTTAAAGGGCCGATGCAAATGCACATATCTGAATCATATCTTATACAAATGAGTCCTGAAACTAATCTGACGATGTATGAATCCATGTTCTTTTTTCTCGTTTACACCTTCATGAGTCATATCTGATTTTTGTCTCATGGGAAGTCTGCTTTGAATAGAATAGGTTTTGAAGCAAATTGTCGAGGAAGGACTTGTGTGAATATATGTTTACATGTGTTTATGCATGTTTGATAGAGAAAGAGAGGGTGTATGTGGGTGCACTAACAATTATTCATGCTGAAATGTGTCTTTGAGTGTGTGAGCTGGTGTGTACACCAACTCTCTTTCTCTCTCACTTCCTCTCTTTCACTCTGTCACTGTGTGCATGTGTGTGCCCTCCCTGAGTCCTCTGGGCTTTTTCTCCAGAGAAATTCAATTTCAGCTGTCACTCACCAATCAGTCTACCTAATTCCCAGTCTCTCTCTCTCTGTGTATGTGTGTGTGTGTATGTGTTTGATTGTCATCACTACCTGCTCAAACCAAAATGTTTGGTCTGTTAATAACATAGTTTTTATTGTGCCGTTTTGCATGATGGCATCAAAAAACAGAATGAATTTATAACAGGATCTACACTCTACACAGTGTTGGCATTAAATGCTTGTCCAAAAGAAAAGAAAAAAAAATAGATCCTATACTTATGGTCAGAAGTAACAACACTATGTAACACTTTCAAGTGTGTGACCATCAAAATGATTTTGTAGTTGTGTTAAGATAAAAAAAATATCAGTAATTGGTCATTTGTTTCAGTATTGTAACACACACACACACACACACAACAATAGTAAAGCTTTGCTGGCAGTGTTTGAAGTGTGCATTTTTTTATCTTTAAATTCTGATTTGATGCCAATCAGCGAGGATATAAAATAAAACATTATTAATGTGGCGCTTCCTAAATCATAGTTATAGGGTGCTTTATAGACGATAAACTTACAGTGAAACAATCAATATAAATCACCAACAGTAATTATCAGTCGGGTTATTGCTGCAGAAAATAGGGTTACAGCAGGGAAACAACAAGAGTAAAACAGTTGCAAATAATCGAACAAACACAAAAAAAAAAAAAAAAAAAAATCTGGCCCATGAATAGCTCATAAACCTGGGATAAGAGCGGTTGACTCATGGAGGATTCAGTATTATACTTCAGTGTTTAGGCTTCAATGACTCCCCGAAAAAATAATGTCCTATTGTACAATGAATTTAATCATAACACCGGCTGAACTTCTTAAGCATTACAACACAAGTAAAACTCTTTGTAAGTCTGGTCGCTTTGTTCCCAACAGAACTACCCCGACAGTTTTGGAGTACATATTTTTCCAACGCCAACCTAAACAACAACACCATCCACTGTTTACTGCTTAATCCTCATTGTCGTAAAACCTCCTCCCTTCCTCTCTCCAGGCCATGTGCATTTGTTTCCAACGGAGCTGGCGAACACAAGCCATGGATCCATGACCATGCCGGTCTACATCCATGTAGCATGCTTCTGTGTTCTTCAGTTCTTGTCATTCACGTGTGGCCCCTTGCTCGGTCAGACGGTCGCTTCCTCGTCCTCACTTTCTCTGACAACAGTTTTCTCTTCTTCTTTTGCTCTGCCATGATGGACATCTAAAATAATGCATTCACTTCCTTGATCTTATAGCTATTTTAATACAAATTTAGGTTTCTCATGAGTCCTCCTGACTCCAGGCTGACAGCCCTGCAAGGCTGATTTTCCACTAACCAACGGTAGGGGGAGTGGAGACAGTCCCCAATCTTCCTGCAACAATCCATTTAACCATCACAGTGACTGTGAAAATCCTCCGTTGTTCAGCTTTATTCTTCACAGGCAGAGACTGTCTGAGATATACTGTAATACTTGTTGGCCCTGACATAAAGGAGAAAATTTTAAAATTGTGAATATTACATTTGCATGTTCTTTTGTGTCTTTTTTTTTTTTCATTTTTGCGGCAACCTCTCAACAAAAGCTAGTTTATTCATTTTACTAAATCCCCATGATGCCCTGCTGAGATTTAGGAACCATGTACATGTCACATGACATGCCAGACAACCCTTTTTCTAGAAACATAATTATTTTCTTAGTAAACAATTGAAAAACCAGAGTATTGAGCCATCTCGGTAATTTTGCTTACATGCTCCCATTTTTTTTGGCTTGGACTCTATTTGATTCACCTTAGGTGGTGTAAGAATATAAATGCTTAGCGACAACCTCAAATTATGATGCTTCACCACTTTTGTTTCACTATAACTTTAGTCAGTGTTTATTATCATCCATTCAAAGATAAGCATTTGAATTGTATAGATAAAATATGTTCATGTCAAAATTATGTAAATTGTCTAAAAACAAATATGATATTGTCATTTTCATTTTCCCATTAAAAAATTAAATGTATAAATATAAAATTTAATGTCAGTGGAGACAGAAGAATGAAGAAATAGAGGAGAGAAATCCAATGTTGTGCCCTCAGAACATTTAGTTGCTGCTGTGAAGCAGACAATTTGAATTAGTAATTTCCTTTAGGCAAACAGGGCAACAGGTACGTAATCTCAATTAGTGGATGAGGTGCCCTTTGCTGTCACAGCTGCACATTTGATTTACGTTGATGAGATCTGTATTTTTTTTTTTTTTTTATAAAAGCCTTGCCTGAGGTAGCTTTGTTTCTTACAAAAAATAAACTAATCTGAGAGATTAGTTTGGTAAAAATGAAAACAGAGAGATTGGAGTGAAAGAGACAAGCAGAGGATGGTGCATGCATTGAAGAAGACTGAAAGGAACACGGGGGGAGGTGAGCGGTGTGTGAGAGTGTGTGAGCGTGGTTTAAATAGAGTGTCCCATCATCCATGCTCAGCTTCTCCCTTCTGTCCTCTGCCTCTTGGGGTCCTTAGGGACTTGGAGAGGTATCCGTTTCACTGCCTCATGGAGTAGAAGTAAGTGGATGATAGGCTGGCAGAGACAGGCAGAGTGTTGAGTTTGATGTGTTGCTGTGTGAGTCACCTTCACTATCTCCTACTTCAGGGCTGCTTTATACTCATGGTACATGAACTGTTTTGTTGATGTGTCTGTATTTAGTTTTCTTTGTTTTGAAGTGCCCTAACTCTAAATTCAGCCTAAGCTCAGCAGGCTGGATTGTAACTGTGTCTGTGTGTCAGGTATTCCTTATGTTGTGGAAACCTATTATATATCCCCATAATGTATATTATTGTATTTTAAGTGGAAGACATGTTTTAAAGTTAGGCTGAGATTGAGTTAGGTTGTTAGGATGAGGGTAAATTATGGTTAAGGTTAGAGTAATAATGAATGTAAGTCAATGCAGTGTCCTCTGATTTCAGGGAAACCTGTGTAATCTAGCCCAGACTCTGATAATCAGATATTAATACAAGCTAGTAATAATCCATCAATTAGCACATAAACCTAGAACATATAGGCTTGCTTCAGGGCATTCTGACAGCAATCAGTCTTTGGACAGCAGAGACAAAGGCCAGACTAATCAGGCAAAGGAAGGTGCAGGTCCAGCAAACAGAGGCCGGACCAAGGGTACAAAGACAAAACTGTGCCTTATGGGATTATATGGGATTCCAATCATAACCATTTCTTTAGGAAATATTTGTATCATGTCTAGCAAACCTAAGAATCAAGTTTCTATTGCTGATGAGATTTGGTTGAAGTTAGTAAATGTGCCTTGACAGTCAATGATGCTAGAGGCCTGTCAATCATCTACAAGCCCTTTGATTGGGAGCACCTGTGTCTTTCCTGATAGTTTTGTGCACAACATGCTGTTGGAGGAGTTTGTAGGATTTTGGACAAGAGAAGGTGTGAAGGTGTATAGACTGAAAAAAAAAAACAAACATGCCTTTAGTCGCATTTGGTACAAAGATAGATTGTTGTTGGTGTTGTTCATGGGGAGCTGCAACGCGAAAGGTGGCACAAATCATCAGTAGTCTCCTCCGTTTCTGTCTCTGTCTTGCTCCACATAACCATTTGGGATAGAAACAGGCACAGATTTCTGACGTTCATTT
Organism: Brachirus orientalis; assembly: GCA_016785285.1. NCBI lineage: Eukaryota > Metazoa > Chordata > Actinopteri > Pleuronectiformes > Soleidae > Brachirus > Brachirus orientalis. The sequence continues at coordinate 16,721,508 of JAFBJR010000175.1, forward strand.
AGTTTATTTTGTTTAGACTTTTTCTTTTTCCGAGGCGAGGCCTGTAACTATACTAATACCTATGGAAGACTAGATTAGACTAGACAAGGTCAAAGTGAGCCTCCTCCAGTTGATGTAAAATGGACATTGTGCTACATGTGGACACATTCAGTTGTGCACACTGGGCTTACTGCAATAATAATGTTGGGATACTAGACTCACATGTTACCTGACTTGATATGTGGTTGAGTGGTTAATTTTGCTTTCATTGAACAGGTTTGTATTTTAGAAATGATCACCCATTCTGCCCCACAGGTACAGGTGTTTCAATAGGTAAAAAGCACTGAGCAGAGTGCGCTCTTCAGGTCCATGGTATCAAAAGTATGTCGAGTGATTAGCCCATGCTGATTTTGAATTGTATTTTTATTACGTAACCTGAGGTTAGAATTATGCCACTTTTGCCAGTTATTTCCTCCAACATCATAAATTCAAACATAGGTCATTGGACACGACTGCCATAACTTGTTAAGTCCCAGTTGCTGTTGTTTGTGTATGTTGTGCATGAGTGCGGTTTTGTGTCCAAGAGATAAAAAATGTGCTGTTGAAGGCAGTCTCCACAAACCTGCTGTTCTCAGCGCCTCGTCTAGACCAGCCAGTGTCATTATGGCTGTTCACACCTGCATTGTGTATTTTATCATGCACACACAGGCATGCGCAAACACACATGCCTGCTCACATTTTTCTCACTTTGTCACTAACAGTGCTGACCTCAGGAATTGGGAGAGTCCAGCATGAAATACTTCCCCCTTCCTCTCTCTCACACATACACAGATATTGGAAAGGGGTTGATGTCTCGTATCCATCAGACCTAGAGTGCTGACACACCTGATGTTAATTGCTTGAATAGTCGCTGTGCGGGCGCACACACACACACTAAAGATGTCTGGAGCTTATTTGTGTGTATAAGTAATACAATGTTAATGCAAAAATAACAAACTCTACCTTGATTCTAAGCAAATCCAGTGCCTAAGAGATGTATTCAATCAGAGGTACAGGGTTAAGCCTATTAATCCTTGTTAAAACATATCATGACTAATTTTTCAAACTACATCTTTAAGTAGAGTAAGGCATCAATTATCTTGTGTCTCAATTGTTCTTGAAAGGTAATTATGTTATAATGAGACTCTAGGCTTTCCGTCTAACGTCCTTCCCACACATTAAGTCTTTGACCTCAGAGGAGCTTCCCTTTGCCTGCTGGAGGATTTGGCCCACATAATGGAAACATTTTAACAGGCTGAATATCACACTCATTCAGAAGTTTCCACAGTTGAGTTAGACGCTGATGATTTTTTTCAATGGCGCTAGAGACAGGTTAAATGTTATCCCACTCTACATAAACACAAATCAAATATTTACATGGTTGTACCTGACAACTTTAAATTCACCTCATGTAGTAGGTCTGCTAATGGATATGGGAGAATATATATAATGAAATCAACAAAGAGAAAGGATACAAATTCAAAGCAAAAAAAATCAAAATTCACCGAGACAGGCACAACATTACAAAGAATAAGTCCCCCCAAAGTTATACAGGAACTATTTACTGAGTGGACGTCATGGCAGAGGCAGCACATAAATAAAGAGGGTGAAGGAGAGTGATGGAACAAGAGGCTGGATAAGGAAGAATATTGGTCTGACTTTCACTTGCTGGTGTTCGTCCTTGGTCGAGAGATGCAACCTGATCCTGTTACTGTGGGATGAGGAAGTGTAAATAGTTTGCTCATAGTTTGTTTGTGTTTGAGCTTGCTGTGTGTCAGATCGTCTTATTTGAGTCATATCCATCTCATTTATAAATCATTTATAAATCAAGTAATTTGTTTCTTTTGTTGTTTTGTCTAGGTATGTTTTTGTTTGGATTGAAAAATTAGACAATAAAACTAGAAAAGGGTTAGTGTGGTATTGCTGTGGAATGCACAAGCTGAAAATGTGCTGAATTGCTGGTTTGAAGCATTTTAATTTGCATGGATAAATTGAAAAGTGTGTGAATTTATCTGTAGCTACGCTGATGTTGGTTTGGAGCATTTGAATTTGTATGGATAGAGTGAAAAGTATGTGAATTTGTGAATTTTCAAAAAGTATGACTGTGAAAGTAAGACTGAGTTATAAGGAGTTGAAAGATTCATGAAAATGTTGAAGTTTGAAAAATTTCTTCATTCATTCCTATGGGAAAATTTTTGCGGAAAACGTTGAATAATAATAATTAAATTCATCCGATAATTGAGCTGAACACGATGAAGTTTGAATGGTATCTTGGAAAAAATGTCAAAGGAGTTAGGTGTCAAAAAAGGTTGAAATAATAAGAAGAAAAATGAAGAATTTATAATAGAACGTTACTAATTATACACTAATTATCATTGTATAAAATGCTTGTAAAAATAGGCTACTGTACCTGAGGACATGGTTGTTGGTACATTACATTAAAAGTCCTACTTCAGAGTTTACTGGTATTTTTGTTGTTGTCGTTGTTTTTTTTTGGGGGGGGGCAGCAAAGTATATAGTATGTGTATGTGACTATCTGAATCAGTCAGCACTTTAGCCCTATTATTTCCAGTGGCAATACGTCAAATGATAATAAGTCAGGAACACACACACACAAACATCTGACCAATTACCTGCTTATGCAGCTCTATAAACTCAGACACTCTCTGTGTGTGTAATGGGGGTGTTCAGTCTAATATTTAAGTGTGTGTGTTCTGTTTATGTGAGAAAATACATTGGTCAGCACTTTTTGCTTTGTTATCTCTGTTGGCACTCTATCAAAAATATAAACAAGGATAAATAATGAACATACTGCTATTACTGTATGTAAGCTAGGGTTTGCGTGCATGCTTGTTAATGTGTTCATGTATTTGTGGCTTTGTGGGGACCAAAAACCATATAAACCATACAGAGTAAGGACATTTTTTGGAAAGGTGGGATTCAGACTCAGCATCAAGAAAACTGTAACTATGGTCATTTCCAAGAAGCAAGATGCTCCAACATGCAATCTCAAACTCAAGAGTTACATCTTAAAACGAATTCGGAGCTTCAAATATCTCAGCTCTACCATTGTCAGTGATGGAAAATCCATCAAAGAGATAAATATAAGAATAGCCCAGACAAAGAAAGCTTTCACTGACCTGTCAAAAATCCTTAACAACCCTTGTCTCTCATTTAAGACTAGAAGACGAGTATTAGATTGTTACATCACTCCCATCATGAAATACGGCAGCAAGACTTGGACCATCAGCAAGACGGTTGTGAATACCATCAATGCAGAAGAACTCTGGTACCTCATAAAGATTCAAAGAATATCTTCTATTCAGAGAATAACTGATGAAGAGGTACTGAGAAGAGTAGGACACAGGAGAAGCCTTAACCATGACCTTAGGAGAGGGCAAGCATCATTGTTTGGGCATGTCATGAGGAGAGAAAAGTTAGAAAACCTTAACTGTCACCACAGGAAAGATCAGTGGAAAATGTAGCAGAGCCATCAATGGGCTCAATAAATGGCTGCAAGGAACACCAACCAGCATCCTGCACATTGTCAGGGACAGATATCAGACCACACCTAGAAGAAGAAGACAACATTTTGGCTGATCCTCACATCTTTAAAGGGCTTTTTGGGGGTTTAGGGTGAGGTGAGAATTGGATTTAGGTTAGGGTTAGGCATTTAGTTGTGATGTTAAGGTTAGGGTAAGGAGCTAGGGAATGCATTATATCAATGAGTGTCCTTACTTAATGAAGTGCAAAATCTAATAATAAAATCTAATTTCTTTGTTAAGATATATCTTTAAAGATGGGGTACGTATGAAACTTATGAAAAGTTTAATCATTTACAACATACTCTCACTGCAGCATTTTCTTTTCTTTGTTTTTTGCATAGTTACACATATTAACATTTTCTATTCATCATAAATATGAAATATTCTGTGAAATAGACTGCCAAACAAACAGTTGGCAGTCACAAATAAGAAGAGACAAAGAAGAGACAAGTGAATAAAATCTCAAAATTCACTCAGACATGAATTATAGTTTTAGAGAAGTCCAGTGATGTCTCCAATGATGACCCTTAGTTCAAAACATTCACCTGCTGTTCTGATTCTGCTGTCCAAGCAAAAATGCCAAATTTGCCATTTTCTTTCAACCACCATTCTGCTGCAGCTATGATGACATTTGAAATGATGATTGTACACTACAGAATGTAAGAGAAGAATACATATACATTAAATATATACTAATAATATAATGATCTCTAATGCCTGTTTATAGTTTTGGCTACTCTGTACATTAAGTCTTTAAGATTAGCTTCAACATTTACAGCAGTTAAAAACGACTAAACTAAAAAACTAAAAACTACTAATACTTTATTGTCATTTAACAGTGAAATTAAATGCAAATATAACTGTATATATGATGCAGCTTTTCTTTCAGTACATTTGACTCATAATTCTTAAAACACGTCTACATCACTAATGTGCTGAGGTGTTGTTTGTAAAGTAAAGCAGTAAAGTAAAAAAAAAAATACTTTAAAGTTGAGAATCTTCCATGAGGATTCAAGACACAACACAGGACTATAATAAACTGAGTCAGGGAGAATGATGCATTACTTCTACTAAAGCTCTTTAACTACACTTTGTTTAAATGTAATTTGGCTAAAGCATCGCTACTAAATGGAGTATTGATACATTCACCATACAATGGATCTGAATACTTCTACCACTGCTACACTGTCATTCAAATTGACATTCTTCAGCTGCTGTAGAATGATTAAGTAGCATTAGCTTTGCAGTCTGCCCAGCCACATTTAACAATAGAAAAGAAAAGTAGAATGTAATTAATAATGTTAATAGACAATATACTACTTTTGTATTTGGCTGTCTTGAGTGATTGTTCAGTCCAATACAAGTTGACCCCCCCTCCCAAAAAAATAAAAATAAATAAATAAAAATCCAATGGAAATAAACAAAATGGTTGTTTATGTGTGTTTATACTGCATGTATAATTTATAAATAAAATCCAGACATTTCAGTGGGCTTGATGTTATCTGACAAGTAAACACTACTGGTCTTAAAAACCCTTATGGCTGCAAAATGCTGTCATAAAACATAAACGTCTGCAGCTTTACAGACATCTGATGAAATCATTTTGTTTTAATTTATTTATTTATTTTTTAAGTCTTATAGCTCAGACACACACGCCAAAGGGTTAATATATGCTTTCTCTGTTCATTTGTGCATTAAATGATGTCTGAGGGAGATGAAATTTTAATGACCCCCAAGGGGAAATTAGATTGTTCTGGTGGCAAATAAGATACAGCAAAAATATCAGGTTATAAATAAGAATAGAGTGAATAAGGCGATAGCAAACACAACCAAGCAGACAATTACAACACTACAGCATATTCAGTGCAGTCATGTATGATCACATTGGATAACATATGGATAACACACCACTGTGATTTCCTGTGTAAGAAACATAATTGTTTCAGCAGCGATAACATATGCAAATTCATAAATCATGTGAGATGTGGGATGAAGGACTGAAATAATGAAGGAAACAGTAATGGACCAAGCTTTAATTTTACAGACCTTTTCCACTATAATAGTTTCACCCAGCTCCGAATTACTCAAATACTACGAATTACCTACGAGTGTAGGGGCTCTGAGTTGACACTTTTTGATGTAATGATGCACTCAGTCAACTGTGCAGGCACAACTATAATAATGACAGCAGAAACTGAAGCTTTCTTTTTTCCTTTCAAAAATCTAAAATATGGATGAAAACTACATACAGTATATGTGACAGAAAGTCCACGTGATTTGTCTAAAGCTATGTTACACTATACCAATCATATATATATATATGTGTGTGTGTGAGTTGTTGTTATTTAATCAAATCAAAATTAATGAATTAATGATTAAGTTTATTTGCTGTTATAAAAGTAATTAAAATATTACTTAACTTAATATTACTTAAATATAACAGTTCGATACTCTAGAGAGGACATGTGTAAATGCTTTTGTTGATCAGTCTCAATTATCATAACGCTTGTAACAAACTAAATATTCTTATGTTCCTTACATGACATCTATGTAAAATCAGTATGAAACAAAAGCTTTTTCATGGAAATCAAGAGGAGATAAAGCTTTGTCAAATTTGGTTAAAAATACATCCTTTGATAATATACGTGAAGCATTTACACTGAAGTGACATGGTGAAATATGACGTGAAGAATGTAAATATCAGTCACCACAGATTTGCCATTTGAGGAGAGGAATAGATTCAGATGGTGTCATAAAGAGCTTTTAACATGGTGTTTACTGCTGTGATGCGTATGACTGAGGGATACTGAAAATGTATGACTAATGGTCTTCTTTACATTACCGACTAATACTGGCAGTCATTTACTCCCTGAGGAGGCTCTTCAGTCAAAAGTGTGAAGTAGACATCTTACACTCTTATATGTTGACAACTATAAGGGGAAAAAAGAAAACACAAATAAAAACCTGTTTACACAGTAACATCATGGGGATTTTTCTTCCTTATCGAGATACAAATCAAGTCCCCACAATGTAAATGCATTTTTTTTTTTTAAATTTTAAGGTGAATACAGGTGAATACACGTTTTAAAGTTAGGGTTAGAGGTTAGGGTCAGGGTCAGGGTTAGGGTTTCAAGCACTACTAATTATCTTAAGGTTAGAATAAGTCTCCAGGAAATGAATGTAAATCAATGCAATGTACTCTGAAGTCATTGAAACCAGTATTTTGCGCTCAAAATAGATTCATTTCATGTTGTATTCCTCCTCCTGTTATTCCTCTTTTCTTCTCCATGATGAAGAGCATAAGTGGTCAGTGTTTAATTTCCCTGTGAGACGCCCTCTAGTGGTTGAAAAAAATTGGGGTGTCATAAAAGAGAGCAAAAGAAAAGAAAATATGAAGGTAAAAGGGGAAAAAGGTTGACAAGAGAGACAGAAAGTGAGCAACAGAAGAGACACTGTGACTTGATGTGAGCTGAGAAAGACGATACAGGAAACAATCATGGATGGAATTACAGAAGAGAAGATATGGCAATTGGTGTGTGAGGAGATGAAGTGTATATGATAAAGTAATGAGGGAAGAGGAAGAAAGTTATTAAAGATCTGATTGCATCACTTGTATTGATGAAAAAACCCGATCAGGAGATTACTATGTATTTGATTTGCTCTGTAGACAATTTCCTCTCTGGTACTCCCCTGGTACATTACTGCTGATCAGCAGCTTGCTATTGCCATTATTATGTTTCCTACATTTTTAAAAGGGAAGTTGTACTTTATTAGCTTCTGTGTAAATCCAATAGAAAATTGATCTCAAGTCCCTTAACATGGTAGTTTTGTTCCAAATGGAGAGAAGCCAAAGCTACTCACGAGACATTGGTCTCCATCTGATTTCAGGTTATTCTTACGTTTGGTGTTTGATTGTGAACGTGTAGTAACAACTTCATCAAACCAGAGGACAACAGTGAGGAACACAAAGGTGGGTGAGGGAATGGACTGGAAAGAAAGGAAATGGGTACAGACAATAGGCGAAGTCCACCTTTGATATTTTTACTTTTTATTCCTTCTCACCATCATTGCTTTGCTAAATCCTGCAGCCTGACATAAACTTTCTGACTTGAATGAACTAACATTTAAACTTCACTGTTCATTATTCTGCTGATCAACAATAATATCTTTGATATGATCACAGTCTGACATGAACAACTTCCATGTTTACACTTTAGCTGTTTTGTAATACATGTAGATGCACAATGTACATTGTACATGAATTGTTTATTTATTATTTGGATGCAAAAAGACTGGAAAAGAGGAAAAACCCCGCAGTGTATGCTGCTACAACCTGCTACTACTTTTTTTTTTGGTTAATTAAACTTGATGTTGAAGCAAAGTTTATTATATCAATGTCACACAGTGTGATTTGTAATGATGCTGTAAGATTGCTGAAATTACACACTCTGTCTAATACAACACAAAGAACAGTTTTTCATTGACCATCAATGTCCATCATGTAATATTATTAAAAATCGATCCACATAATAATATGTGTACTCTAATTTTTGTTATAGTGAATTGCCAGCTGTCTAGTATTATTTGGCATAACAAGTATATTACTTGGCACAACAGGCCATAAATGTAGTAGTAGTTTTATTTTTTTTTTTGGACATTTAAAAGTAAGTGAAAGCACACATGTTTTTTCTAGATACAAATGGTAGCTTATGATAGGTGGTAAAATGGGGGCATTCCTTTTCTTCTTTTGTCTTTGTATTGAAGGGCAGTTTTACATTTATTTTCTATTGCGGGGATTTTTTGGGGGGGGGGGGGGTTGTATTCAGTCACAACAGCTGTGACACAAAGAACAGGGCAGAGGTTATGCCCAATGGAAGAGATTCATCTTCCTCTTTTCTCATGATTTATTCTACTTCAAATAATACCCAGTGTGCAGTCCCACATATTTCAAATTTGAAATGTGACAGGACATGTTCCTCACCGATCCTCATACAACAAGAGCATTACTTCCAGTTAATGAGCCAGAATGACATTACTTCTTCTCCTCTTGGGTTCTGAATCATAGTTGGTGAAATATATTGCAACAATACAAATGAGAATACCAGTTTGATGATGGCATAACACAAACATCATCCAGTGTCTGTCTGAAAATGTGATTGATCACTGGAAGTGATCACAGCCAATAAACTCAGCAGACTGTGAATTATCAATTATTGAAACATGTGCATTACCAAACAGAAGGGTTGGGTGGAACTACATATTGTATAACACAACCTAAATGTATACTAATGGGTGTTTTGCTGCTGAACATAGTGTTCAGAGACACTTGATGTGGAAGGTTAAGTTGAAAAATGACTGTTTACGGGGAGCTATTTGTGTCATCAACAGGGGAATCCTCTCTTTCTCTGTCTAGAATAATATAATGGCAGCATGACACTGTCTGGGGATTTTCTTCATTTCTTTGCTACCTCTACTCAGTCTCTTCATCAGTTTTCGTTGGACAGCAGGGGCAAAGTCCCTTGAATGCACAAGAACAAATTGATCTTCCCTAAATTTCCATTGTAATTTATCTTTGTTTCATACTGTCTCAAAGGTTGCGTGGTAAATCTCAAAGGGGATAGTGTTTGTAACCTTTACAGTGAAAACTTGTAGGAACAAAAATCAAGAAAATTAGGATACTGAAGTCAACTTATCTTTTTTAAAAAGAAAATTATAAAACATCATAATATGTGGTCTTTATTTTTGATCTGTTATCAGGGACCAGTCTTTTGTCCTGTAATTGGGTAAATGGGCCCCTCTCTGTAACAAAATGTAAAGGGGGTTTGCCTGTGAATCCCATCTTCAAGTTAAACCTGTCAATTTATCTTTGACCCTTTTTGGTCTTATGTTGGAAATCACCTCATTGTGGGTGTAGCAGTGGCATAAAGTCTGGGTCCTAGTCATTGACCAATAATTCAACCTCACTGATACAGGATCCTCACACATTCCAGTGTTGTAAGGTTTTAAAATTATTTATTCAATCATGGCCTCTTCACACCATTTCTCAGGATATGATTTGTACGAATGACATCACACCTGAGAATGTCATTTATCGTGAACTAGTGACAATTCAGATTCAAACAACTTAACTGATCCTTAGAAGTTAATAATAGTGCGACCCATGCCTCAGACTCACACGTGCATCCATACATTCTCTGACACAGATGATCATAACACTGTATTCACTGACATCTGCTCATTTCATGATGTATAGCCACTTGTAATATGTGAAGCCTTTTTAAATTCAGGACCAAAATCAGATATGATTCCCAGACTAGTTTAACTTCACTGAAAAACAATAATTTATGGAGCAAACCATTTATTTGCCATTTGACAAAAATACGGGACAGAGTTAAAGTTGACAGATACAGATGATAAAGAGACCATCCTCTGACACCCAACACAGTACACTGACTGTAGTAGCCTTCAGTGTTTTACAAATGTCCATTAACATAAGTTGCTTTAAATAAAATGGGATCAGGTAATAGATTAATTTTGGATGAAAAGTTAATTAACTATTCAAAGAGATGGGTATATCCTACTTTCTTATGTGTCTACAGGGACTTTGTTATATATATATATTCTTTGTCCATTGGTAGTAGCTGGTGTTTTGAACACCTGTATCACTAACACCCTGCATTTTTCGGACAGTGTCACAAATTACCATGAAGTCCTTTGGGAAAAGACCATTGAAAACAATAAAATGTGTTAGATTATCATTTAAATATAAATTAATATATTCCTTAGAAAAACTGAGTATGGGTCTTTAAAAGATGTCTCCTTTATGCCACTTAAGTTCTTTATGAAGGGTTTGAACACCATTTTTTTTCTTTTCACTGCTGTTCTTGAGTGGCCAGAGAATGACAGTGTAAATCGAAAAAGAAGCAGAAATCCGGAAGCTCTTATCAATATGTATTATGTGCCTTTTAGTGGTCACTTTAGCAGAATAAATAAGGATAAGGGTCTTCAAGGTGTGTGTATTTTAAAGTCTTCAAGGCTGCATATTTTTGTATAGAACACATTTGTAACCAGCACCACAGAAATTCAGTACTTTTTCATTCATTTATTTATTTACATTCCTTAATGAAAATATAGTTTTGAATATTTACTTTTGGAACTGGTCATTTAGTTTATACAGTCACATTTTAAGTGACTGACAGTATAAGTTAAATCTCATATGTTGATTTTTTTGTGTCATACTCCATACAAGAAAAACACAGGTTTGTTTACATAACATTTATATGAATTCATTAGTTATGAAAACTCAATGAGTGAAGTTACTAAGGCAGTAACATGCCATGAGGCTTGGGACCAGTGTACACCAGTAGTGAGGCAGGTGATAGCACAGTGTAGAGAATCCTTAAAAATCAGGATCATTAATACCAGACTACCTCTTACCTCTTAACAGTCATTCACCATTACTAAACAAGAGAAAGCTACATCACATAATATGGCAGACCATTGTTTGATGAACAGAGAAGATCAGGTGTAGTTACAGCACTGATGACACACAGATAGAGAGAGAGAGCATGCAAAATTACATCTAGCAGGTTTAATATGCACAATAATTTGCACATTTACTACAACACATCTTCATTTAGCCAATATCTCATCTTATCACTACTCCTTTCCCAACATAAGCAATGTTAGCAACAGGCGCACAGCATCACCTTTTATTACCATGTACACGTGAGGAAAAAATATTAGCCCCCCTATGAAAATGTAAGTATCTCCTACGTGCTGTTAAACAGAGCAAACTGAGCAAATTTTTAAAACAGCGTTTTCAATCATCCATGTTTTATTTTGGATGCTTCAAATGAAATCATTCCACAAAAACCAAAACCTACCAGTGTCAAAATTATTACCCATCTGATGCCAATATTCAATTGTGTATCATTTTTCCTGGATAACATCCTGCAGTCGTCTGTTGTAGTTTTCTACAAGTCTCTGACACATCTCCTGAGGAATCCCAGCCCCTTCTTCTTCGGCAAATCTCTCAAGCTCCTCCAGATTTGATGGCCTTCTGGCATGGACCTTCGTCTTCAGTTCACCCCAAAGATTTTCAATGTCAGGACTTTGTGCAGGCCAGTCAATAATGTTCACTTTGGTCTTCTGGAGGTACTTCTTCACCAGGAGTGATGTATGTTTTAAGTTGTTGTCATGTTAGAAGACAAAGTGACGACCCAGACCCAGTTTTCTGCTGACTGTTTCAGGTTTTCTATCAAAATCTTCACATATCCTTCTTTCTTCATGATTCCTTCCACCTTGATGCGATTCCCAGTTCCAGATGCACTGAAGCATCTCCACAGCATAATACTCCCACCACCGTGTTTCACTGTGGGGTTGGTTTTCTTTGGATTATACATCTCTCCCTTCTTTCTCCAAACATAGGCAATGTCTCTATGGACAAAGAGCTCTAGTTTCTTCTCATCTGACCAAAGGACATGCTTCCAGTATGCATAATCTTTCTTCGGGTTGTCCATAGCATACTTTGGTCTAAAGGTGTACTGTATCTTCTTGGTCTGCAACTCCGTAGTCCATTTCTGTGCAGAGCTCTAGTAATTGTCTTCTGTGAGGCTACAATTACTGACTTGGCTAAGTCATTCACTAGTGTCTTGGTAGTTGTTCTGGGGTCTTTAGAAACACCTTAGTGTTTGAAATCTTTCGCTTCCTACCTCTGTCAGGCTTGTTCTGTATTGTGTGGCTCTCTTTGACTTTCTTGATGATGCTTCTCACTCCAGTTCTTGACACTTGGAACCACTGTGATAACTTTGTATACTCTTCTCCTGCTTGAGCATCAACAATCCTTTTTCTCAACTCTAAACTGATTTCATTTGACATGATGCTTTCTCAAGTGACAGCTCAAACTCTGACTGAAGATTTTGCACCGTGTGTAAATTGGGAGATAACCCTCAGTTTTAACTTGATTTTTAAAGTTTTGGGAATGAATTGCAGAACAGTGGTTTATTCTAAGGCTCAATAAAAAGGTCAGTTCTAAAGGGGGCTATTTATACGCAACAATAAACAATATAGACATACTATGAAAATCAACAGCGCTGATGGATCAATAATGTGAAACATGACACTGATATAATTGATGCTGTGAAAATAAGCTGTGAAAAGTGCCAAATACTGCTACATTTAAACACATAATAAAGTGTTGAAATTAATAATTTCATTTTCGACAGTAAGTCAGTGTATTGTCTACCCTTTCTACCTTGACTGCACACCCCCGGCCAAAGATCAGCAATTAGAACCCTCTGATTGGTTGGACATGTACTTTGTATAAAACCTGAACATAACTGGGATTTAAATAATATATACATAGAATGTGTCTTACAATAGTAGAGGTTTCTGACCACTCATTCTCTCATCGCTTTAGTGTCTTCCTTCTTCATTACACTCCCAAGCTCTTAAACACAGTACATAGTTCTTCAACGCAGCTCCAAGTTCTCCACCCAAGTGTATTCTCATCTCCTAAATTCTTCTTCTTCTTCTTCTTCTTCTTCTTCTAATAAATTCTTCAGCACAGAAGTTCAAAGCTTCAGTGTCTGGCAAGGTGACGGTTCCTCTCAATATTGAAAATTGGATTCTAATCCGTAGTTCTCTCTTGGTGCTTCTTCAGCACAGAAGTTCAAAGCTTCCCATTACAGATCAAACTCCTTTGTTGAAAAGAAATTTTGTTGCCTTGTATTCTTACCTATTGACCACTGAAGAAATGCTAAAGTTGCCTTAATAGCAAGGTGAAGATTCTTCTAAATATATGCTTATAATTCTGATTCTGATAAAATATGTCACTCAACCACATGTGAATTGTATATAATGTGTGAGAGAAACAGATTTTACCCCGTTTATGAACAACCTTCTCATTATTGCTGTGAAGGTCTTTCTTGTTGTTTTGTTGGCTCATTGTCACAGGAAGTGAGTCTAGGCTGGATAATACCCACCCCCAGCCTCCAAGAGCAAAATTACATGCTGCCACTGTTTTGTTTTACACTCGCACTGAGGGACACAATAGATACAGCTAGAAATTTAATACCACTCTCCAATTGTTTTTCATTTGTCAGAGGAATCTCTTTAAAGTGTCCACGAGACTGTGTATTCCAGTAGATTTACTAGTTCTACAGGAGCCTGTTTGTTTCATTGTTATCCATGCCTTTGAGCAGAGAAATGATGAGTTTTGTTTTCTTTGTCGCCAGTGATTTAATTGACTTTTGTTGTCAGCAAATTGATAATTGCTGAAAAGCAGAAAGGAAGTGTTATAGTTGTGATGATACAGAGACATTTAGACTTGTTGTCTCACACTATTAGTTTGGCACACTGAAACGTGTTGTCTGTCTTTTACAGGTCCAATGTGTAGACGTGTAAAAGACTGTGTAGAAATGTTGCTGCTCCATCGGTAAAATTTTATAGCATCAACTGTGTTTTATTTGTTGATCATTGTTTCAACTTGAAACGCCCTGCAGGTGAGAACTGCAGGCAAACATTACGCCTTCATGCATCATAAATGGCAACAAATCAATACTAGCAGAAAATCCAAATCAAGAGCTTTCTATGAAACACTGTCAGATATTGATGTCTGCTTATGAACCATTTTTTACAGTGTTGCTTTTATTTCTTACTTCACATATTATTAGGAATAAATGTATATTAGGGCCTCTTACATAAACCACACCCCTGGAGATAATAAGGCTTTAGTTCCATTACTGAGAAAACTTGAACCAGAGCCTGACCACAACATTATGTTGTTCAGGGCTCATTGTGACTGACCAAACATTGGTGTGATTATGTTTGTGATGTAACATAATGTAGTGTTGAGGTTAAAGTGCGGCCATTTGGTTCCGTGAGCAACACATACCAATACACTACACAGAAAAGTTAAATGATTTGACTTGACTCAGAGCTTGAGTGCTGAATAGGATAATATGGAGGAAAATATAACTGGCTGAATGTTGAGAAATGTTTCATTTCTTTAAACAACTTAATGGTCTTGCATCAGTCTACATGACTGACATGCTTACAAAGTGAAGTTAAACTTTCAGTGAAGCAGTTTTTTATTATATTTTAACTCACTAAGCTGTGAGCGTGAAGAACTAGAGTTACCAATTAGGTAGAAATCTATAATATTCCTCATTAGCTTAGCTTTTGATTTGGATATGACTATTACTAATACATTAATTTTATATATTGTTTGGATTTTCTATTGCCCTTTCTCAATTTTAGTTTTCTCTGCTTTTCTTATATTAATCAACTTTTCCATTCAGCTTTACCTTATTTGACATTTTTTCCTAATGTGCTTTAGTCTCAGACTTTTCTAAAACATTCTTTACATTTAAGCTGTCTTAATATCAGGCAGCTAATAATTTGCAAATCACTGAACCATACTCAAATTTACCTTGCTTCATTGATTGACTGGACTGTTTTGCTCTGTCCATGTAAGGTCAGTGGATTAGACAGGCTTTATAACACTTCCTGTCACAAAGTGCTGTTGTTCAGTGTCATCATCTGTCCAATAGTTTGTTGTAAAATAGTTTTTATAGTCCATGATATGAAGCTGCCGGGCAGGAGGAAAAGAGGAAGACCACAGAGAAGGTTCATGGATGTTGTGAAGGAGGACATTGGGACAGCTGGTGTAACAGCTGAGGACACGATGGATAGGGTGAGATGGTGGCAGTGCTGCTGTAGTCATTCTTTCAAGGGAGAAGTTGAAAGAAGATATTGTAGCTTCTCACTTTGTGTTTCTGCTCAGAATTCTTTTTCCCGCAGTGCGGACAAGCCTGTCAACCTCTCTCCTCCGCAACAAAGTTGTTCAGACAGGAACACTCTCATCACAAATGAATAAATTATTTCAACAAAAGGAAATGCAGTTAGACTTGGCACTGATGGCTCCACTCATCTTTAGATTCTCCCTGTTCAAACAGCGAGCGCAATACAAAGCCCCCTTACAAGCCCAAGCAAGACATGAGAAGATTCACGTTGTGCCACATTGTGTATGTCCATGCATTTTCAGTACTCATGACTCATCCTATAATGTACAGCACATACACCCTTAAGAAACCTCCTCTTATACTCAGTGTCCCTCACTCTTGTTTTTAGTGTCTGTTCTTGCTTTTTTGTTGGCTTGCTTTATTGTTGGCTCTTCTCTCTCTGTGTCTCTTTCCCTCTGGCTTTCTGTATCGGTTTCCAACTTCCTTTGTCATACCCCTTTTTTCTAGTCTTCATCTTTTCCCATGTCTATATTTTGCTGTTTTCTTTCAACTTTCTTTCACCAATTCTTCATCCATCTTTCTCAACTCCTCACTCTTGTATTGTTTAGCCAATGGCTGTCTGCAGTGAATGACAGTATACAAACAGCACTCTAGAATTTTAGGTTAGAAGCCCATGCACAGCCACACTCACTTACTCTTACATACAAAGATGATCATAGGATTTGATAAGCAAGTTTTTGATTATCAGGTTGGATGACCAGTAATGGGATCACTGGAATCTCTGGAGACAGCTCAGTACTAAGGAGAACAGAGAGCAATGACATGTTAAACATCCTCTTTCATTCTGCCAGTGAAACCTAGAGTTAAGGTACATGACTGCCTAGGTTAGAGGCAAGGCACAGGTCAAGATGTCCAGCACCTTCCTCTGTTGATACCTATAGACAACATTGGGGAGGACTGTATTTCACTGTATTATCAGCCCTTTCTCTCAGCAGATTTAGGAACAGCAATGATACAAGCACTGTAGAGAATTTATGGGAACCAAGGTTGTACAGAGGCCTTACCAGACATTGTTCACAAGTATTTTTTGCAAGTACAAGTCATGTCTTAAGTCTTTTGTCATGAGTCTAAGTCAAGTCCCAAGTCTATGTTTGTAACTAAGCATTCTCAGTGCAAAGTGAAGAAACATGCAATAAAACCTTCAACTTCATAACTGTATTTTGCAAAACATCTATTGAAATCCAAACAACATGGTGTAACTGCAAACATATGAGGATGGATATTTATCAAGTTACTTAACAAATTGCAAAGGTGCTCTATAAATAAAATTTGATTTGACTAACCCTAATAACAGGCTTTGTTTGTAAACCTGTAGATGGATATGTTCTTTTTGCTTATTAATTTCGTGTTCTGGGAAAAAGTGTGGAGAAAAGGCACGGCACCAGGGAGAGCTAGCTGTTGCCATGGCCAATGGATGTTTTGATACCGGTGACTGCACGTACACGAGGCATACGCCAAGACACACAACATAACTTGAATCTTGTCTTTTAAGCTTGAGTCAGAGTCAAGACTCAAGTCTTTTGAGTTCGAGTCGCAAGTCGAGTTGGAAGTCACTCTTTGTGCGACTTAAGTGTGACTCGAATCCGAGTCTCAGACTTGAGTCCCCATCTCTGGGCCTTCCTGCAATAATATGTGATAATGAATTCATATATATTTATATATTTAATTTATATATTTGTATCTCGGAATATGTAAGTTATTAAACTAAAGATATCTAATTAATAGAATTTTCCCTTACAGGATTCATATGGGGTATATGATCTACATATGCAGGCACATGATTTGTCAGTACTGTGCACAGATTCTAATACACTTTCAGTCCACTTTTCAACATATACACCCATGTCAAACATCACACCTACAATAGATTCATCTTTCTTCGCAGTGCCATGTGTTGCACTGACAGATTGTCTGGAGGCTAACACATACACACACACCCACATTCCCCAGCTACACATATCACTTACACATATACTGGGACTGATGGATTGATATGAATCTGATAAGCTCATCGCCTGATGTCACTCACACACACACGCACGCACACACACTGGTTTCCATGCTTTCATCAACTTCTCTAACCTTAACCATAATTAATGATGCCCTAACCCTAAGCTTGACCCTTGAACCTTAAACTAACCCTAACCTTACCTTAAAATGTAGTATTGGTATTAGTATTAGTATTACATAATGGGGATTTGATTTTTGTCTCCATAAGGAAGACATTTCCCTATAATGTGACTGTTTAAACAGATTTAGCTCCCCACAACATAAGGGAAATCATGTACAAACATACACACACATTCCCTAGCCCATCAGACAAAGATTAACCTCTATAACAAAACATTTAACCTCACCAACAGCCTTTTTTGAAGGTGTTATAGAAAGTGGTGGCCAGCAAAAGTGCTTCTCACTTTACAAGGTCTAATAATAAAACTGATCTGCAAATAAACAAACACACACCTACACTCAAAATACATTTGTCTTGGATTTCATTTGATTTTGATTTGATTTGTTTTTTTATTGTTAAAAATGTACCCTCTTGTTTTATTGGAATGGCTTAATTGGCTGAAGAGGTCACGATAGTGAATTTGTTATTGCTGCCACCTAATGACATCCTGACCACACTGATACAAGTTAATATCAAAAAGATTGCATCTGATGCCATTATTTTCTTAATTAAAATGTTATGTCTCATAAAGAGTGAGGAGACACTATGAAGAGCTCTGATCCTGGGGCTCAGGTAGAGGGTTGTTCACTAACTGCAAGGCCATTGTCTTTATCCAGCTTCATCAGCTCTAAAACGTTGTGTCCCTTGCTGTGCCCTCATCATTATGTAAGTGTTTGTAAATGGCTGAATATGAGTGTGTGCAAAGCAATTTGATTGCTCAAAATACAGTTCATTTATCACCCACTACACCTTCCCTACTGTTTGCTTGACGAGTTTTACAATTAACATCCAATTATTACAACCATCAATGTGAAGACTAACAGAGGCAAATTTCTAATGGAAGATTGTATTCATGCAATGCTGGACTTTCAAAGGCATGTCTAACTTGTGTTAATCTACTAAATAATTTCTGAAATTTTGAACCAAACAATAAAATATTTTCATACAATATGCAGTATCTCTACAATAATAAAATCAGTCAGACTGGGTTATTGGGCAGCACAGATCTATAATGCTATCATTATCCTGGTGGCATAGTGAGCAGTACCTGCTCTTTTTTATTATCTCCATCATCTTTGTCTTTCTTTTTTTTCATGGTTTCCTCATCCTGTCCCATATCACTGTCTTTCTCATGGCTGATCTTTAACTGTGACACAGCCTTTTCATTTTCTTCACTGTGAATAGAGAGAGTAAACAGGGTTAATTAATATTTTTATGCAAATGTTAATGTCTACACTGATACAAAGCCATGAACTCAAGATATATAAAATGAATGGATGTTCTTAATGGCAGCTATCAACGGCAGTTAATTCATTCAGTTGAAACTCACTGCCTGTCTTAATGATGATAAGCTGGTAGTTAAGGTTTTACAATCAAGCATGAACGGCATTGAACTACTAAGATGCAGCGTGCTGATCAAATAGTGTATTACCTTCTGTAAATGACCACTGTGTCCACACACAACCACTGACATTTGTGATCAGATAAGAAGGTTTCAGGAAGATCTTGTCACTGTACCATCTTTTGCAGCCTCTTAACCATATCTGTACCCCTGATCAAACATTCAGTGAGAGGTTTTTTAAATGTAGGTAGGCTCTCATCAGCCCATACCACAGGGTGAAGGACACACACTGAGAGAAGTTATGCAACCCGATATCAACATAGACAGGCAAACACCAATGTCCAAACCTAGCTGTGCAGCCATTCTAGATACTTTCCACTCATTTTAGTATTCGGGTCGTATAAATTCCAGGCTGACAAGTGACTGGGTAGTTGGCATAGGGGCTGAAACTGCACAAGCATTCACCTGTCAGTCACAAAAGTCTCTGTCACACATTATCTTGTTGTTATGTACTATGTGCAGGGTAAGCCTGGACTTTACTCTGAATGTATGCAACATACAGTATGTGGCATGCATTGACACAGTCAGTTGTTATCACTTGAGTGCTTGTTAACAAATAGATGTTATTTTATTATCTTTGTGTATAAGGCTGGCATCAGACAGTCAAAAGCAATTGTCAGAGAGACACGTAGAAAAAAAAGACATACTGTATTCTTGGCAGTTCCAATCAGTGTGCAGAAATGTAGAACAGAAATAAACGGATGATGGACGTAACCAGACATGTTTTGTCATCTGTTACTCATTGTGCCACTCAAACATTTGAAGCATCCCAGATCCTAAAATAGTTAACTTTGCACCTTTATTTTATGCTTCTTTGCCAGAAATGGATCAATACAGACCCAACAGATGAAAACAGATGCATTTTTTTTATGCTTGTCACTCAGAAACAATAATCCCTAAGGTGGAAGAAGACATACTCTGTGTGTGGGTGGTCTTCGTAGGCATGTGATTGGCAGACAGGGGAGCTGGTGGCTACAGGATCCAGCAGTGATGATCTGTCACCCTCATCTCATTACACCAGTCACATATCTGGTAGCGGGGGTGAGGATGATGCTGGATTATATTCATCTGGTTTATTTTTCCTCTCTGTGCACAAGTGATACAGACTGGCCCTGGATGCATTAAGTCAGGCGTCATAATCAGTCATCAGCCTGCTGTTTATTCAAGGTGGACGGCCTTGCACAATTTCAGCAACTGTTAATGGAACTGTGAAATCTAAGACCTGTTTTATATTATCAAATGAATTATCTTCAGACACGATTTCATGTACTCTATTGTGTTATTAAAGTTTCTTAACACATAACACAACCAAAAAAAGGCAAATTACAAAGTGTTTTTAGAGTTAAGTCATATTCTGCTTGTACAGTATTGATTGGGATTTATAACATCAGGTTCCGGTTTTCTTTTAATTTAATTAATGAGCATCAAAAAAAAAGACTATTCACCATTGACTTAGTAAGCACTTCCATATAAAGAGCAAAACAATGAAGTTCCAGTCATTACTAGTGTGAAAGGAAAGTCCCATCTTCTGTTTGCATAAGCAGAGATTATTTTTTTTGTTTATATACGAATCGTTTTCTGTGACTATGACAGCTGTAGCAAATACTTCCCACATCTGTTATTGCTTTTGTACAAATTAGAATTAGATTTACAGTTTGGGTCAGATTGTGGACAAGTATTTCTGTTATGGTGCGTGGCATTTATGCATAACTAATGTGCTGTAAGGGGCAGTGGATCAGACCAGAGTGTTGAATGTGTTTGAGGTGATGTGCCTCATTTGTTACAGTTACATTTTTGGAAATGGTCCACAATAATAAAATGTTTAAAAATAAGGCTCTGTAGATACAGGCCTAAACTGAGCCACTCTGCTTTGAGATTATGTTGTTAATTTGTTGTTGGCCCTCAGGCATCTTCTCCTTATTCTTCTCCTTATATTTTGGTATCCACAGTTTATGCTGGAAAGGGGTCCTGACAACAAACGTTCAAGTGTCGACTGTAAAACTAATGCAGAACATGAAGGTGTGGCCTAAATTGCTATTAGAATTTGTGTTATTTTTTATATCCTGGAAATGGAGAAGAAGCCTTTTTATAGACTCTGTTACTAAGCCTTACTTCTCCCATATTTTTTATTCTTGATTTCCTTGAGTACTCTATTTGGTTCTCAGTGACTGTGACAACTCCCCCATAGTGTCTCTTGTCAATGCAATAAAAGCAAATAACATAAGAAAAAACTGACATAAGGAGAATGAAAAAAAAAAATCTAAATGAATGTCACTGAACAACACTATTCAGTGCAAATTATAGGTTTGATACAGCAGTGTTGTTTCTCCTCTTGTTATCAGTAGGTCAGCCTGTTTCTGAATGTTTTAGACAAGAAGAATCTAATTGTACCCTCATAAAGCTAACATGCATTTGCAAGTTGTGTTGTTGCACTAACCAATCACTTATATAAACTAGACCACTTGTATTTCCAGGCATTGATGAGGTTTTTGCACAAAATGACGTCTCCATAAAAATGAGAAATTGGCTTGGGCCAATACTTAAATGGTCATCATTTTAGTGAAACTGCAAATTCGAAAAAAAAGTGTGAGAGAACTATATTAAAAATACAAACTAATGTACACTCTGGCAAAGCAAAAGATGTTTAATATGTGTCCACTGAAAATGTTTTAATTTGTCTTATACAAATGATGTTATCATGGCTTTCCGCTAACTCCTGAGCCTTCTATCCCACCCCATCCAATATTTTAGATTTATTTCCGTTTTTATGACAAACGAGTCAAGTGACAGAGGTGAAGCAGGCAGACAAACACAAGTATGAAAACACATCAGACCTTTGCTGTCATTTGTCACTCAGACCGTCTCACAGGCTGCAGAGGGGAAGTGAGACACAGCTGTTGTTGAAAGGAAGGTGATGTTAACTGCACTTGTCTACTTGTGTCTTTGTGATTTGAGTAGGTGAGTGGTTTGTGTGGAGTAAGTGAAGCAGCAGGGAATTCTCTGCTATCATTTATCAGTCAGAGGTGATTTGGGACTCAGGTCCTGGCTCATGAGTTTTAGGACAATTGAGTGCTTTGTTTGTGGACAGAGCTGTCTGCTCATGGTCAAACATTAAATAAGTACATTTGAAAGGTCAATATCGGTGCTCATGGGAAATTTCCTCCCCTGAAGCAACACTATTTTGATCACCACACTGGTGACCACACTAATATATATATATATATATATATAGTAGAAATAGTAAATACAAAACAACTTTCTTTTAATCACTGTCTTTCTTATTTCCTCATGTTGGAGAATTTTTTTCCTTGTGTAGGTGGGAGATCAGTTCTGGTATATTCAGGCTTTTCAGTTCAGTTTTAACCTTTGCCCCCTGCCACATCCTCCTCACCTTCTCTTTGCCTAGAGGCATCAATTGTACTCTCTCTGACCCTTTTCTCTTTCACAGTGTTAACAAACCAGCACAGTAATGGATGGGGTGATTGCAGTAATTGCAGACTATAACTATAGACCAATGCAGTGCTTAGAAAAATAAATGATTTAATGCTGCAAAGTAATTTTATGTATTTATACAGTATATGATGGCATCTCAACCAGTTTTTATGTGCTAGATATACAGTACTTGAGATGATTAAAGAGGTGCATACACTTGTGATGTCAGATACAGTAAATACAATTTTTAATGGATCCTACACTTTCTTTTAAATAAAAAAAATATATTTAAAGTTGATTTTGTCATTTCACATTTCATACAGGAGTCAACAAGTTGTTGAAACCCTCAGGAATCCCATTTCTAACCCATGCTTGACATGTTTGTCAAGCATGGTGTTTATTAGGATGCTTGACATGTTTGTCAAGCATCCTAATAAAACTGCATCCTCATTATAGACTATGACTGATATGTTTTTCTATGACCAAAACATGATGCAGATTTTTTTTTTTTTGGCTGATATTTTGTCATTTTTCCCTCCATCTGATATAAATAGAACACTTTTACAATAACAAAAGATATACATAATTTATCAACTTAAAAACTTAATTTGAAAGATTGTGTGCATGCTTTACCATCCACATGAGGGTGGCGTGGGAAGGGTGGAGCGGAGCCGATCCCAGCTTAGGCATAGGTTGACATAGGGTGATTGTATCAAAGAATAAAAATGTAATGTTAATTTAAAATAGAATATAAAATTGCAGTGATAAAATCAGTTAACAATATTAACAACAGTGGAACAACAGTCCAGAAAGTAGAACCAGACAGTAGAACCCATGAGCATGACTTTTTTTTTTTTTAAAGAAAATATCAGACCAACTTTACTGTAATTACTTAAACAGAGAAACGTACAAGGTTAGACTTTTTAGTATAATATGATACAAATTAATTTCATTAATTAGTTCACTGGTAAGGACCTGTCCAGGGTGTACCCTGCCTCCTGCCCTATGTTAGCTGGAGATAGGCATCAGCGCCCCTGCGACCCTCAGTGGATAAAGTGGTAGAAAATGAGTGAGTGAGTTCACTGGTAAGTGAAGGAATTAAATGTATAGTTGGGTGCTTTTTTTTTTTTTTGCTTTGTTACAGGGCAAAGGGCCATGATCACAGAAATAAGCTTTGTTCACTTGTATCACATAGCCTGCTATGCAAGGACAACAGAAGCCACTAATGACACTGTAGAAGCAACTGTATATAGGACCCATAAACAGACACTTAAAAGAGGAAAATTTATGTAACTATGTAATGCAGATGTTTTGCAAGATATTTTAACAAATTGCTTTTTTTTTTTTTTTTTTTGTCTGGGGATTTCTCTTCCTTGGAGGCTGTGTGCAGGGCAGAACAGGTTTCACACATACACACACAAATACACAATTGCTGCCATTCCTGTTTCTTCCTCTGCTTTTGCTATTGTCCTCCCATTTCCCATGTAGGCATGGTCTGCCCAAAACATGTGAAAGGGAAATCAATATTAGGCGGGAATATTGGGACCTTGGCCCAATTAATAAACTTAATCTGCAGTGTTACTTTCATCAGTAGTAGATTTTTCTGGAACTGTAATTCTGTGTTTTAATCACAGTTTAAAACATATTTCTTCCAACATTAATCCAAATAAAAAAAGGGGTCTTACACGGAGGTGAAATAATTGATTTTGAAACATTAACAGCAAATGGCAGCAACAAAACCTTTACACGACATATGGGGGCAGTATCAGCATTAGGGGTGGGAATCACAGGGTACCTCATGCTACGATATGCGGTACATGACCCACGGATAACATCATGATATAACGATTCTACAATAATCGGTATATATTGCAAGACAAAAAATATTGCGATATATATCACGATATCTGTCTAACTGAAGAAAACAAAATGTTGGTGAAAAGTTGCAAGTACAGGATTTCTCTAGTCACAATATTGAGAACAAGGTGCACGAAGTCATACTGTAGCTGTCTCTTGCACAAACACACTTAATTTGTCAGTGTCAAAAAGTGCCATTAGACTGGCAAAGTTCCCAACTTTAAGGAAACAGCATAGTCCTGCAGAGTTTTTCTGGCTGTAAAAATTACTGGACTATAAAACAACTATCTAAACAAATCTATGTAAAAAGAAAAAAAAAACACATATGAGCACATGTGTGAGCCTCATGCATTGCCCTTATTTGTAGCACATATGTGTAAAAAAACTGCAGAGGGAAAGAGGGAGAAAGACAGAAAGAGCTCTGGACACAGACAGGCTGTGATGCGATGCTGCGAGGAGACATGACATGACATGAAGTAGTAATGCCAGTGAGTGAAATAGGTAGAGACTGTTGACTTTAGAATGCCTGAATTTATTAATTAAAATATCGGTATTGGTGCTCACTATCGACTATTGTATTGAGCAAGGAAGGACGACTATATACCAAATCGATATCCCACCCAAAATCAATATAGTCCAAGTACCTATGTGAGTAGGTGTTGTTTGTTTGTTAAGCTATACAGGGAGATAATAATTTGAAATGCAAAACTAGTTCAGTACATTGCTTGCTAAAGTCCATCATAAAAAATTGCTTTAAGGACCAAGTTACCAAAAATACAGTCACAAAAAAAAAGTTGCACCATCAGACAGAAATATTTCAACATGTCTGCAAATGGTCAAAGGGTAAAGAACGACCACTTTCCTAATGTGAGCATCACTTCAGCTATTTTCTTAGTGGTTTACCCTATGCAAAGGCAACGCTTTCTCTCTCTCTCTCTGGGTCTGTTGGCTGACATAAAAGGTTGTGTGAAAAATTACAGCAGGCCTGAATATTAGAAGTGCCTGCAAAATACTTCCCTGGTCTATCCATCACCACAGGGACACATGGGTATATCCTGTGTGTGTGTGTGAGAGAGAGAGAGAGAGTGTCTATGCCTTAAAGTCATGGTGATACTTGTCAGTACTTTGTGTATGATTGGTGTGGGTGTTGCGTATGTGCGTAACCTTGTATATGCCATCACATGATGGGACAGTTTGCCAGTTAACCTCAGTCTGATGCTGGAATCTATCATTATCTCTACAACTGCTACATCATGGAGGACGTCCATGCACCCTGTTGACCTTGACCCCCCCTTCCCCAAAAAAAAAAAAAAAAAAACTCTCACACAGAACTGTTATATATATATATATGTATATATATATGAAGTTATATATATAGCTTATGTGTCTCATCTGGATATGATATCTTTCTGCTCTACATGCTGATAGAATGAACAGCTTGTAAACAGTAAAAGAGACACAAACAATTAAAAAAAAAAAAGGTTCATACTCTTTACACTTCAAACTTACACTTTTATACGCAGTGATTATAAATCTGCAAACTACTAGCTGCATACTAGTTAGTAATTCCTAAGGCTTTGGTAGTGGTGTTCAGGGGAGAGGTGTTTGGGGATATTGCAGATTCCCCAACAGTTGAAAAGAAAATGCTGTTCATATTTGCTAATATTTTACAGTCTGTCGATTTGCCTTTCAGCTAAAGGAAGACATATGAGCATGTATGAGCTTAATCTTGGAGTTATTTGTAACAGAGAGGTTACTGAATCTGAAATCTATATAGGGGGATGTTGAACAGTAAGGAAGGATGATACAGGGGGACAGAGACATTTACTGCCATCCATGCATTTTTTTTCCCATTTACTCTAGATTTTGTGTCAGGGAATCATACTCAATCTGCATACTCACAGTGGATATATCAGTTTTTGTTACACCGGCATTTTTCTTGGGTTGTGTACTGTGAGCTCAGCCAACCAGGCTGGACCCCCTCTTCATTTTTAATATTGCTTACAAACAGAAATTATTAACCAATCATATCACAAATAAAAAGTAAAATAAAGTAAAAGTAATGATGTATTTCCGCATTTTTAAAATGGGGAAATTTTTTGATCAGTGAGTTTAACTTCTTTACCTTCCAATACAAATGTGTTGTTCCTGTGCAACATTTAAAAAACACAAAAGACACACACACAATAACAAAACATAAATATATTCAAATGACAGACGTATATAAAAAAAAAAACAATTTAAAACCATTTAAATAAATTGTAGAACAAGAGTCACTCTGGCAAAGTTAATACATTTACACAAACATGGTGAGAAACAAGAACTTTTTACTAAGGCTTGAAACAAACATCCAATGAAAACATAAGCATGAATCTTTTATTCCACTTTTGTCTATAGATGTCCTAAACCCTACCCATTGGCCATTTAAAAAGACAAAGCTTGCTCGGTGGAAACCTGAATGTAAAGAGCACTGCATACATTAATGTAAAGAAAGAAAAGGGGCGAAAAGGAAGAAGCGACTACAGTTCAGTTTTCAGATCAACTACTGTGTCTGTGCATTCCTGATTTTTCTTTGGCAAAAAAATGCCTGTGCATTTCAAACCAAAAAAAGTTCATTTCAAATGAACAACCAATGAACAACCAATTAAGTAATAATGAAGTAGTGAGAGCTTATATTTGCAAATTATGTGAAACTTTTAACAAGATAGATAATCATTATATAATAAAATTATAATACATACAGTATATCTATATGAGAAAGTGTACACAAACTTTTGACCGGTAGTGTGTATATATGTGTGTGTGTGCGTGTGCATAGGCCACCATTAGATTTATTGTTTTAGCAATGCTATAATGACCATACTGTACAATTGTTTTTCAATCTCTTTATTGGAACACATCCTAAAAATATGGAAAAACACATATGCAGTTTGAAAATAAATGCCAACAAATAGCTGCTGTGAAAAAGGTCTATTATACCTGGTTTACTCAAGACACATTTGAGCATTACATACACATGTTGCACAAGTTAAACTCATTGACAGGTTGATCATAAAGTATAACACTGACTTTTAGTCACATCTTTTCTGTATATATTGTATGTATGTATGTATGTATGTATACAGTATACATAGACATTTTTAAAATGCAAAAATAAAATTTTGAAAATAAAATTAACAGTCAAAAGACACTAAGATGAGGTGTGATAGTCACATACCACATGACCTGATCCTGGCACATAGTTTGAAATTACACCTACCATGCAAGGCTTTTTCAGATTATAGGAAGATTGAAACAACTTTTGGTGTGAGCTTGAAAGGATAAAATGTCTCCTGACATTTGAACAGGAGAAGACTGAGCAGAGCATAAAAAAGTCAGTCAAGAAGCACAGATGCAATTACAAAATTCATTAAAGGCAGCTGCTTTCACAGAAAAATAATAAACAAAAATATGATTATTTTGTTTATATCTGTTATCAAAGCGGGCCTGACAGTATTCATATAAATGTATTGTAGCTACACAACAACACAAAACACCACAGGAGCATCTGTGACATATAATTGGAAGAATCCCACACAGTATCTGATATTGTAACATACAGAAGGGAAAAAATGCTGGGATTATTTTGTCCCTTGATTATCCTGATGAAGTCCAGTTGACTGAAACAATGGTCCCAAGGTCAATTTAATTTGTAACATTCAATTATGATTAATCAAAGTGTTTATTATCACTTCTTGCACAATTATAAATGCCTTGAACTTCCTTTCCCAAATGATCACTAGAGTGTGATTTTCAAATTATAAGGAACCCAACCCTGATAGCCTTTGCTGGATTAATTTCACAACAGGAATGAGACGGACAAATGGAGAGAGAGAGAGAGATGAACAGAAGTAGGACAAAGACAAGCCTTGGCAAAAGAGAGAGCTACACACTGAGAGAAAAATGAATGAAGGTAGAGATTTACTTGCCCCCTATTGTTTCTCTAGGCTTTAGCAATATTGTTCCTGTAGCATTCATGCCACTGATGCATAGTGGACTGCAAAAAAATCCAAAAAGATTGGAGTAAGTGAGACACGGAGTAAGGAGGAGAGCTCACCCACTGAATCAATGAGACTTAAGTGTTGGACAGTGGAGCAGTGCGGTGGAATAAAACCATCTGATTAATTTTTACATTATCATCTTCATGTTTTCGGAGCTGAGAGACACAGGATTAAAGAGGCATTGCAGGGAAGGTGCTGAGTGTAAATATGTTCAGGGAGAGCTATGACACACTCCCTCTCTCTCTCTCCATTAGTGTGTGTGTGTGTAAGTGTGTATATGTTCTAAAGTAGCATTTTCTACATATTTTTCTACATATGGAGGTAATGTGTAGACCAGTGATTATGTTTGTGCCACTATATTGTAAGTAACTGTTCAGGGAGCGACAACATTTTTGATTTGCCAGGCCCTCAGGATCAGTTCGAACTTATTGAATAAGCGCCACCATGTATTCAGTGTAATAATTATGGATCAAACAATAACACTAAAAACCAGAGGCTGGTTTACCGCATTGATCTGACCCACTCTTATCACTTGGCTATGCAATCATTTGTAAGCAGGTGTGTCTGCACTGTTGAGCAATATAAGGTGTTAGTATTGGTCTAAAAAAAAAAAAAAATCATACTATGTGGCTACCTGACTCATACTATATAGTGAGATTTGCTTGATTACACATTTGTAATGAAATTGATCAATATTAATGCTGGGATGTTGCAAAGATGATTTGACATTTATGAAGAATAGATGTTGTCTGTCTGTTTGTACAAATGTTGGACATGTTCTCCTTCCCTTCATCTCTGAGTCTCATGAGTCTCTGTCTCAGTGTATTTTCTCTCTCTTGTACCCTGAATACATTTCCAATTTGAAAGGCTTGGTTGGTTTATTGCGTCTAACAACTGATGATAATTCACTGCAGCACTCGCAACAGAATCCACATCTTCATGGACAGTTTCATGTTTGTGAGCATGAAAACAAAGCTGGGAACCAGGGAAGAATGACTAATTTGTTGCCATCACAACATTGTGTGGGAGACTTATTCCAGCTGAAGGTTGAATTGGTTTTGCTTGAGATTTTTTAATTTTTTTTTTTCTTTTTTAAAGACCAATGCTAACACCAATACTAACACTTTTCTTGCAAAAGCATTTAATTTCACATGAGACCAATTTTTAAGCTTTGATCTGAAGGTGACCAGGAGCGTGTTTTTTTTTGTTTTGTTTTTTTTTTAATCCAGTGGTCATAAAGTGGTACTGGCTCAAAACCAGTGGTCACAGAAGTGTCATGGTACTTTATTGTTTAAATACTGTCAGACTTTGTGATCTAATATTATGTTTTGTTGATGTCACATTTCATAATAAACATTCAAATAAATCAGTGATCCCACACAATGTCCTGTCAGCCCAGTTCTAATTTAAGAGACTGACATGAATATCTGTGATGTTTTGTTTAAGTGTTTCTGCTACAATACCCAGAAGCCTCACCAACTGAGCCCAAGCTCACAGTCAGCGAAGCGTTTGCTCTGCTCTCCCCAAGCAGTGATTTGACATGGTGCAATAGCTACCACTTTGCTCTGAAAGAGCTCCTCTATTTCAGCAGCTTACATGAATGTGATCTAACCATGTAAGTCTGATCCAATGGTTTTCTGATGTTCACTCATGCGGAATCGATAAAATGCTGCACAAACCCCTGTATTTAATTGCAGAGACCAGTCACTTGCTCAGAGCAAGTATGGCATAAATAACATCTTTACCTGACATAACATTACAGAACACTGCAAACAGACACTAAAGGTCTTAAAAAAACAACTTTTTCTTAAATATATATCTTTTAAAACGTTTCTGACCTTTGTTTTAGGAGGCTCCCCTAAACTGCACTGTTTTCCCTTAGCTAGCCTCAATTTCATTTGCTTCAGTAACCCTATGGGTTTTCTCAGCAGGAGTGTCTTTCATTTGTCTTTCTGACAAGCTAAAATGTATTCCTGGTGCTTTATGTCTGCATCGTAAGCTAAATTGGTTTCTCAAGTTTCAGCACCTTTTCATTTTTTTGACAAAGATAAAACAACAGTTTTATCAGCATTTCAAAATGACTAATCTCACTGACTTTGGCAGTGTGCTTTTAATTTCCGTTTTGGTATCTATTAGTTATGTAGGCATTAATGTATGTATTAATGTCATTTGAGGTCGAATGTATGCATTGATAAACATGTTTGCATTCATATATATTTTTATTTATCTAACATCTGAGTAATAACCCTTTGTTCAAAGTCCTGACCGATAGCAGCACAATTAAAATCTCACCTCACAGACTTAAAAGACACAGATTATATATATATATATATATATATAAACATATGAGGATATATCACTAGTAGACAGTTTAGGATGTTATGCGTGAAGGGGAATCCAGCTGTGTATGAAGTGGGCCGTCAGTGTCAATACACAAGTATATTAAATACTTTTAGGTAACTAGAGATCATTCAGGCGAATCATTAATTTTTCAACTGCTTCATTGGCTCTTGGGGGTTTTGAAGGGAGCTGGAGCCAATTTCAGCTGGTCTATCACAGGGCTACCATACAGAAAACAAACAATTTAGTCACTCTCACATGCACAAATAGAGTTAACAGTTACCATTATCCCTAATCGGCATGTATTTGGACTGTGGGAGGAAGCTGGAGTACCTGAGGAAAACCCATATGCACAAATGGCGAGAAAATGTTAACTCCACAAAGAAAGGCTTTACCCCGAAATACTTAGGTCTACAGGTGGTAGGGGATTAAGTTGATCTGTTTGTCTATCAGGGTCTGAACAAGTAACCTACTAAGTGTCTTATATACAGTACATGGTGAAATGTAGTCAAACCTAGTCAAAAAACTAAATCAGCCAGACATATTGCGTAAAGTGCGTGGGTTCTCACCGGGTACTGCGGCTTCCTCCCACACTCCAAAAACATGCAGATTTGGGGACTAGGTTAATTGGACACTCTAAATTGCCCGTAGGTATGAATGTGAGAGTGAATGGTTGTCTGTCTCTATGTGGCCCTGTGATGGACTGGCGACCTGTCCAGGGTGTGCCCTGCCTCTCGCCCTATGTTAGCTGGAGTTAGGCACCAGCGCCCCCCGCGACCCCTAGTGGATGAAGCGGTAGAAAATGAGTGAGTGTAGCATTTAACAGTTTCATTTACATTCGTATAAACTTTGATAACTGTCTGTCTTGTTTTCGTAATTCGACATAGCACTGACAGTAAGTCTTAAATTGACAGTGAATTAGTCTTGAAGTGTTAGGACTATTGGCCACTAGCCAATCAGGTACAATCAGGATGTGATTGTAAATCAGACACAGTTTTTAGATATTATAAGAATAATAATTTTTACTTTATTTTTTTCTCTGCATTTACCTCATGTAAATTTTATTGCCAGCTGGTAGTCTTTAAATGCAGACCTCTGACAAATTTTCTTTTATACGATGAGAGGGGATGTCCAAGATAACATTTAACTGAATCAGTGATCACTTTTATTTTATAGAAAAAAAGGACAGCACCCAAACCTTTGTTTTAACAAAAATTTGGCTCAAGAATGATTTTCAATGTGCGTACTGAGTTGTGCTGTTTTGATTAATTGTTGCTATGTTTTTAACAAATAGCCTACACATAAGCAGGGCTTCTTAATAAATAAGGCACAGACAAGTCAAAAGTATGTTCTTATATGACTGAGAACTTGATGTTTTTATCCTACCTCTCTTTGATGTCTTACCTTGCACAAATAAATGTGCCCTCTTTTAACTTGATATTTATTATGTGACTAACCACTGTCTCTCTGTTTCTCTTCTTAGGATGGTATGGGGAATCTGCGGGTGACAAAAGAAGGTGTCAGGTTGGAGGGAGTGTCCGAATTTTTACTGCCTTTGTATGTGAAAGAGATCCAGTCACGCAGGGTAAGACTATGTCTGTATGTTTGCGTATACATTATGTGTGCTTTTGCATTTCAAAACGAGCTCTGCCACTATAGAACAAAGACATGCATTTTTTTTTAAATTATGATGATTTGTTCATATGTGTATATGGACAGCAAACATCCCTCAGTCTGTACTGCTTTATTACTTTATTACTCTGTGTCTGTGTGTTCTTAAACACAACTATGTTACAATACTAACAGTAAGCAGACGTCAGATGTCTGCAGCAGTGTGGGTCGACATTTGTCACCTTTGTGACATAGCAATATATCTGACCTGCTGCACTCTTCAATATTATAATTAATCACCAATTCATCAGCAATGGCAATACTGTAGGTGCTGTGCGTATGTGTGCTTGACTCTGTGTGTGTGTTATGAATATTGCATGGGTGTATGGACTAAAGCAGTGTCACACTGTCACAAATAGTTTGGGTGTGTCTCTGTCTACTTTGGGTTGGTACTTTAACTGCATAGTAAAGATAAATGGGCAGATGGAAAGATAAAAAAAATGAACAGTTTCATGCTGGGGAATATGCAGGTTCATGTCGTGTATCAGTATTTTCCCCAAAAGGCATTGTTCATACAGTGAGATAAAGAACAGCTGTAGTAACATTTGTAACATGAGCACAGTATAAAGATTATTAAGGAAAGAAACCTGTTCATTTAACTCTTCTCAAGTGAATTCATTTGCCCACAACTCAACTCTAGTCACGGAACACATACAGTAATGCACCAGAGCAACTTGAGAGTGAAGCTGTCTTTACTTTCCTTTTTCTTAGTTTTAAAAAATGCTGTATATAGCAAAGTCCATTGACCCATTGTTGTTGCAGCTGGTGGTAACACAGGTAACTTACAGACACTTACATCACCTTAACAGAAAACACGTGGTGAATACTAAGGGTGTATTAAAGTCTTTGGATTCTGGGATGTTGACCATTATAATAGTGGAAGGTTGTGCTGCATAAAACTCAAAGGAAGCATGTGGAGAGAGAGAGAGAGAGATGTCACGAACACAGAACAACTGACTTATGCAAGGGCATGGTCCTGCTAAAGTCATTCAGGGAAGACAGGCTCAGAGAAGTGATTAAATTACTGAAATCTGAAGTATGTCTTACCATGGAGACAGTACTTGCGCCAGATGCTCTTCCAACATTCTAATCAGCAACACCCAAACAAGCTTGAAGTAGAGCTGCAATCACCCTCTTTTCTTCAACAATAGACCAGTGGTCAAGTCATACAACTAAGCAACATGTGGGGAAAACAGGATGTGAATAAATTATCAACCATTTTTCTTAACTTTGCAAGAGAAGATTTTAGGCATGTATTTTTGAAATCTTTGAAACTCCCTTTGGTATTTTTAGAATTATCTAAAAACAAATGAAGCAATGTTGTACTTGGTAGCATTTTTTAGTTGGAAGTGCTGTTTATTTCATTGCAGCTTGCACAGCAAAAGTTTACATTATGCTTCTTTTTTTATCAAGTTGTAGGCTTCAGTTGTGGTCCCCAACCCCTTTTGTACCAGGGGGCAGTTTCATGTTGGGAATTTTTTCCAAGGACCAGGTAGAGATACGGGGGTTCCAATAACAAAAACCTTAGTCAGTACATAGTGTGTACTCTGAATGCTGCAATTACACTTTATATTAGACACTTACAATAATTATTACACTATAATATCAACTCACCATAATCCAGAATCAGTGGGAGCCCTGGGCTTGTTTCCCTGCAACTAGATGGTCCCATCTGAGGGTGATGGGAGACAGTGACACTTGAATTGTGTTCCTTATATCAATTCTACTCCCTAGTCTTGTTTTGGTGGCTGTCACTGCAGAAAACCCATTTCACAAAGATATGACGTTGGAAATGGAAGCAACGCTTTTCATTACTTTTTGGCAATGTTATGGATGGATATTCTGGATATCCATCCATGGGTATTCTGTTTTGACTTTAACTCAGAATGCAAAGACATTTGAAGTTGTCTCAAACATGAATTGAAAACTACCATCATTTGCAATCTCAACCATTCATTTCTCTTCTAGTAGGGTTAAGGTTGATTCACCTGGCTTTTTGCAGATCCATAACT
The DNA here is from genome assembly GCA_016785285.1 of Brachirus orientalis. Lineage (NCBI taxonomy): Eukaryota > Metazoa > Chordata > Actinopteri > Pleuronectiformes > Soleidae > Brachirus > Brachirus orientalis. The sequence continues at coordinate 16,755,802 of JAFBJR010000175.1, forward strand.
TTCCCTTCCTGGGGTCTTTTGTTATTGGGAAGTAATGCTCAAACTCTTTTCAAAGCTGTAACAGATGATCATGCACCAACTTGGAGAATGGAGGTTCAAGTTCAGTCTCTTCTATAATCCCTGTAACAGGGTAAAACATGTCAACAATCCCTGCGTTCACTCTCCATCTCCACTTGACTGCCTCTGAGTCAAGTGTGGTAGTGAGGCGAGGGCGGAAGTGGTAGTTTTTCAAAGTAAAAACCCGGAAGACTGATGAAAAGAAAAGAAGTCTAATTTTAACTATGGTTACTCTTTCTTTGCAGCCCAGTAACAAATGATCCACAGGCCAGTACCGGTTCGGGGACCAGGGGTTAGTGACCCCTGGCCTATAGGAATAGTATAACACAATACACCTGCTTATTCATCATCCACTTGTCCAATCATGTTATTGTATTGCAATACTCAAAATCATACATATGACGATGTTTGATCTTCACTGACTTTGATCTCTGAGTACTTCTGGAACGGTATATCTCCCGGAGTGTTCATGAATGACTGTCTTTCAAGTTTTTACTCAGAATAATGAAAAAAATGTCACAAGAGAGACAAAGCACATATTTTCAGATTGGTTGTAGCTCACAGAAGGACTATTGTAACGCAGAAAATTGCCCTTTACAATGATGTAGCAAAAGAAAATCATCTGAGAACACACAACACCTGAAACCTTGAGGCAGATGGACTAACTGCCAAAGATGTCCATTTCAAATTCCAATCATGTCAAAAACAGAAATCTGAGGCTGTAATGGACACCTGGTCTTAACAATGTGGATTCTCTCTAAGGCACGCAGATGGTTTGGTCAGTATATGGCATCAGCAGGATGAATCCAATCAACAAGAGTTTCAATGCCATCATCTATAGTATTGTTGTCGTGTCAATCCTTTCGCAATCAGTTAACTACCTTCTAATGGCTTCTACCAGTATGATAATGCACAATGTTGCAGGTCATCTCACACTGGAGATACCAGAATTATCAAAAAAGGCTTCTGTGGACATGGTTATGAGAAGAATAAATAGAAAATATACTGGGGATGAGGCTTCTCCTGTTTTCCAAGGACAGATCTTTTTATTATATTTTATTTTTACTACTTGCTGTGGCAATCATGTTTTCTTTGCATTGAAGATGTGGTGTATGTGATGAGTAACAACCATGTATTCTATATTAGAAATTAGAGGGGAATTAAAGTCTAACCACAAATTAAAAATAATATGTGTCAGGCTTTAAGTCCAGAAACATTTCAATGTCAATTGTGAAAATGTCAATTTGAATAGACCTAAAATTAATTTAAATTGTAAATCTAAAATGTAACCAATATAATTCAATCTAATTAAAATAATCTTGCAATATACAGTATATTGGTGGAGTTGTAAAATGATTAATAAGATATGTCCCCTTTTTTTATTTGAAAAGTTTCTGTGAGAAATTAGAGTCAATCTGCCCATTAGCACATCGCTATATATCATCTTAAAGCTGACATTACTGGTATATTCATGCCTCTACAGGTATTACCCATGTTACATAAATGTAGAATCAGATTCACATCAACATGATTAAACACGAGTCAGTTTCACTCCAGTGTATTGCTTTTAAGATGACAGTGAATAATAGACCACTGCCTGACTTTAGGCCTTGAATGTATTTACTAAGACAAATGTAATAAATCACTGAGATTCTGTGATTGTGACAGAGTGACTTCTGTAGACTGTGCCACAGTTTTTCTTTTCCGGCATTGTATAAGTGAACATGTGTTTAAGTCACCAATACAACCAGGACAGGAGAGATTCCGTTGAAAACTAGCATGAAGTTTATTATTTTTACATATATCTGCACTCTGCAAAAATTTATATCAGCCAAACTGCTATTCCTAAAAAAAGAAATATAACCAAATCCTAACCCTTTTTTTCACTGTGATGAGATTGAGACATCTGCCTGTATGCATTAGCTAATAATATCTATAATCAATAATCTGTTTAAGTGTTTAATTAACACATCATTTTTTTGACCACAACACCAATTACAATACATTCCAGTAATGTGGTATGATTATTGTCATGATTCTCAGTCAAGATTAGTAGCAAAGTGTGCTGCTCACCCTGAGCTGCACATTGTGGGAGAGAGCTTGTGGTCTCCATGTAAACTACATGCTAACAACAAAAGCAATGACACACATGATTGTTTGGATGCACGGGATAGAAGACTGCTTTATTACTTACTTAGAAGACTGGATACAGGAGTGAGAAATGTACCTGGATGGAAAGGAAAGGGGAAAAGTGGAGGAAAAAAACTAACCACTGGGAGAAATATAGGTTTAACACCCCAATCTGCACCATATACGTTTTAGGTGTTTCCTGTATTGTAATCATATTTCACTTAGTGGACTTTCCATATTTTCTGGAAGGGTCAAAGGATTTAAGTATGGCCTTTTTTTGTTTTAATTTACATTACAGGTAAAACAAAACATTACATTACAGGTAAATTAGTAAGCAGGAGGGTCATTTTGGCCAGTGGCGGATTTAGCAATCTGAGAGCCCAAGACAAAAAAAACTCCTGTGGAGCCTTCCACATTCATTCTTTAACACAAAAAAGCATTTTTTTACAACATTACTGCTGTTGCTGGTAATGTCACATATTGCCACTGGCACTGTGAAAATGTTACCTTTGTTAATGTCACAACGGATTTTTTTATTCTCCTTTTGCTTCTTCCTCTAATCAGAACCACTCAAGGTAACTTGATTTTGCTCTCCATGAGCTCTGTTTATACTTCCTGAATCTTTTGCGCTCATGTAACAGTCCACTGTAGTGTGGTGGTGGGGGGGTGCACTGAAACACTAGCTATATGTGAATTAGGTATTCTGACGCCATTTTATCGACTTTTAGAAAGGTAATAATGATAATAATAATGATAAATGATAATAATGAAAAAAAAACAAGCTTAGTGTTTAATTTATTAGCTGGTAATTTGGGAACTAAGGCCTAATCATGCCTGATGGAAAGTCCATCTCTGTCCATATGCCTTCTTGATTTAAATTGTTTGTTGAGAGATTTTTTTAATTTATCTATCTGTCTCTATTTTGGTGTGAACTTTTCTTATGTGTGTACACAGATAATAGCAGTATCTTCCTTCTCTATGGAGCTTAACAGCAGCTTATCAAAACAGAGATCCATGTGGTAGCCCACATCAGCTTAAAGCTCAGCTGGTTCCCTCCTTTGTATTTATTTGGCATTTGGTTTTTGGGCTCTATCCATGCCGCCTTAGCCTGCCTACTGTTCTTACATCATAACAACGCTTTTTGCTACCCACCTTCCCTATGCAGGACTTCCTTTTTATGCTGTATCATATGCCATATGTCATATGTTGTCATCGATGCCTCCTCGGATCTGTGGTTTCATAAGCTGCTTCTCACCCTGCCTCCTTTTTTCATGTGACAGGTGTGATCTCATAACCTTAGGCTTTCCACATATGCCCATGTGAAGGGAGAGGCATCCCAGAACAGAGCCACGGATTTAAACATAACTTTTTTGCAAATATTAAAATTTGTCTTAGTTTCACTTAAGTTGTCCTGGCTAAAATAGAGTTTGTTTTACAGGAAGAGTATAACCACCACAGTTGTCACCAAATGGCAACAGCTGAAGGGGATGAGAAAAGAGACTTGTTTCAGGCATCCATCAAGTAAAGATATAAGAGGTAGACAGGAGTCACTAGAGCTCTTGGCAGTAAAAGGCAACATAGATTATGTGGAAAATAAGCACCACAGGCACCAGCCAGGAGGTAAAAGACACCAGAGAAACACAGGAAAGTATTCAGCCATCATTTGAAGGAATCAGAAGAGCTTTGAGAGACACACAACCTGGAGCAATGTATGTGTGTGGCTTCTGAATAAATCTGAAGCAGCCAGAGTCTGTCCCAGCCCCAAGAGCAGCATCAAATGCTAAAGCTTGGAAAGTATCAAACACTAACAAACAAAAGCACTCTGGATGTGTTCTCACAATAAATGTAAAACACATGCAAAGTGCAGCTGATTAACATCGCCCACAGAAAAGTCAAGGTATATATTGTGGACAGATCAAGAAGAATGGAGAATAAATTAAAAAGTGTGAATGCAGATGTAACAGGCCACTGTAAAGGCTTTTTAATCACTGATCTTGTTGATATCAGGTGAGCAAACAGTTGTTATGAATTTTCACAAAGATAGGGCAGCAGACCTTGATCATTACCTTGAAAATCAGTGTTATAATTGAGTCTTCAGAGTCTGAGACTAGAGCAGTTCCATCTTGAGTCCAGTGCTTCATTCTGGCACAGAATGAATACTGAATAAAAAAGGTTTATACAACAAACATGAGAAGGTGAATTTTTATTAATGGAAATTACCAATGCACTGGCAATGATGATTTTGGGCCAGGCCTTTTTTTTTACTAACTGTACTAACAGAATAAATAGTCCCTGAACATATCTCTAAATCTGTCATTTAACACACAAACACACTTAAATTCATATAATACTGTTTAATAAAACATAGATTCTCTCCTGTGAACTGCAGGTCGACTATTATGCAGTTACACATTACATGCATTTATTTATTTATTTGTTTTATAACATAAAAAACAGGCCAACTAAAAAGCTGTACAAGAAATGTATCTTGTGTATTCAAATATACTACTCTTCTGTCTTACTCACAGTCACACATAATTGTAATAGTGTTAATTTTAGATAATAATCAGTTGTGAATAAAGACAGTGTTTTGAATTGTCTTGCTCAGACTTTATGTGGATTTTCTCACTCTTATGACTTTTCTTCTGGGTCTCCCTGTGCTGCCCTGTGCATGGATCAGCCTCATCAAAAGGACATATTGAGATAGTGGTCATTTTTTGGTTGTTTATCTCTGTTTATGAATGCTTATTTCCACTGCATGTGTCTGTTATCAGGGAAAATGAGCAGTGGCCATGGTTACAGCAGTTCATTATTTTAGCTGCATTATGCTCAGGGTTCAAATCGACTCAGCTGCATTAATTGTGTTTAATTTGGGCTGTTTAATTATGATGAATGAGTTAACGACTCCAGCCACGAGTCAGGACTTGTTGGACTCCAGGACCCGGATAATAATTAATGTGTTAACTATGATATAATACACTTAACACTTGCTTCAGTCCTTACCATTTGTGTCTGGGCTGATCTGGGCGTGAACTGCATCTTGACTGGTTGGTGAAGGCTACAAACACAAGAGCAATTCCAGTTCTCTCAGTATACTATGTGTATGGAGATTCATATATTTCATGTAATAGAATGCATTTACTTGGAAGATGACTCCATTGTAACCCAGAGGCAGTGGGATTATCATGAGAGCAGCAGGCTTTGTAGGGTATTTCACGGTGTGTTGGTGCATTTTAAATGAACGCTGGGTGCAATTTTACTCCATTTGTCTCTCTCTCTCTCCTCACTGTTCCTGCAAAGGTATTAGTGACACATGCATGTGCACGCACACACACACACATACACCCACATACTAAAACTGACTCTTGCCACTAGGTCCTATAATTGTCTCCACAGGGATCAGATGATGACCTATTCCAACCCACAAGAAGAAAGCTTTTTTTCCCCCCTCACTAAATATATAAATCCTTTGGATTTAACTTTCCCTTTTATCTCCACCCTTGTATTAAGTATTTTCCTCCTATCCCTTGTCGACAGGAGTCTTTCTATGTATCGTTTTCTGTATATGTCTCCCTCTATCACCCCTGTCGTGATACAGGCTCCCAGGGAAGAGCCCTTGTTATGTACAATATAGACTGCTGGGATAAGGCTTTCACTTCCTGGGGAGAGAGAAGAAAAAAAAATCCCTGGTGCACACAGTCATGGTAGTGTCAGTACGTGTGAGTAAAGGTAGTGATGCAAAGCATACAAAAGGGTTAATCTTGGCAGATGTAGCCCAATAAAACGATAATTAAGACTCCCAGAAAGGTGTGTAAGATTGACTAAAACCATAATGGATGAATGAAACCTAATTGAAAAGTTCAAAGAAACAACAAACAAATAAATATTCTGTACTGAAGCTTCACAGAAGACTGGGGAATGTGGGGGTTGGGTGAAAGTGGGAGGATGCCATAACTTTATTTTTGTCAGTTTTAGATTTATTACTCCCTCTCTCTCTCTGCCATATACTCTCTGTGTGCTTCTTCTCTGGGGACCTGAGGTAGCTGAAACTTCTCTAACTCTAGAGTGGTAATTGAATAGCAGAGAGTTCTAATGGAACATTAGGCTGTCCCTGTCTTGGCAGCCCCTATTGATTTTGACTTTGCAGCATTGTAAACAATTCAGGGTAAATGCAACTGAATGGATGCAGACCTTGGTACAGGCTATAATTTGAGGGCTATTGCTGTGCAACTATTGTGCTGTGGCAAGTCTAACTGTTACAGTGTGGCTTTGTTTGACTTTAATAGCAAGTGCTTCACAGCACGTTACTGTGTTAGCTTCATTTCCTGTTCATTCCTTCTCTTTGTGTTCAAGAAAAGGATGTCATAATGTTCAACTGTCAAGCACACTTAATTTCAATTGCATGTCACCTGGGGTGCAAGATGGTGACATATCTCAGGAAATAAAAACCTTTTTTCCTTTCATTTTATTCTGTTTGTGTTTGTGTCAGTGCTAATTTATGTATATTATGTCCATGGTGCTTTCCGTCATCACTGTTATACAGTAAGATGATGGTGAAGTCTTTCATGTTAAAAAAAATAAAACATAAACAACCAGAGGTTTAGCCACATAGAATGCATGATTTGAATTATATTTCATCCTCATTAGGTGTGGTATGTCACATTAAGAGCATAAGGGTGAGTAACATATGTAAATTAAGTTATTTACAGGAACAGCATTAAGTTTTCATGCCACTTTATTCTGACCTCTATAATGAGCTGATTTCAGATGCTTTCAGATTCCACAGCAGTCTGAATCTATTCGTCATTTTAGTGAAATATAAAATAGTAGTACATATGATTCAGTAATTTTTTATGTCATCATCAACATAGAATCTTTAATTTCTTTATAGTTCACATACCATTTACTGTGGCTGCACCTGTCCTGGTCCCTAATGTCACTTCAGAAAAAAAAAAAAAATCTTTGTGTTGAGCTTAAATTTCCATTGCAAATTATTTTACTAATAAAGTGAAACTAATCGTTACTCCTAATTGCCCAGTTTTATTGCAGTATGAAATATTGTTTACATCTTTTTATTGCTGTCTCCATATTCCAAGTATCATTTGATATTTTTTACTCAAAGAAATTGTTTTGCTAGAGCATAAATTTAGGCAGTGTATATGCCATGTTAAAAAGAGGTCCAATTATGCTAATATCTAGTGCTATATTTTTTTTTCTGGGACACTACTGGCATAGCTTTGCACAAACCACAGTTTTTAAAAAAAATCTCCTTATTTATCCAAAATTGCCTGTTATGCAGCCCCTCGAGTGAGCCTCTCACTGATACAGGCAATATTATCTTAGGCCTCTTGAAGCAGTATTTTTAAGGGCACCTTTTTTACTTGCTTAGCATCCATTTGCGTGCTGAGTGGCAACATTTGTCTATGAACTGTAAAACGATATACTGAAACTACTACTACTACTACTACTAGCAGAAACAACACTGTGAAAATATAGAGGGGAATGGGTTCCATTGAATTGGTTTACTAATTTTTGCCAGAAAAAATTAGTAATTTTTGCCAGGAAAAAATTGTAAACCTTACACGTTGCTTCTTACATGATCTCACATGGTTTTTATTCACCTTTATGAAATTCTTTAAGGCCAAATGAGCTGCTGCTTTCTTTCATTTTATTTCATTACTTCCCTATCCCATTGCTCTAAATTGTAACCCACCAATCAACCATAAAGTAATACTGAACATGCAGCGTGCCTGAGTCCAGCAAATGTAAAATTCATTTGATTTAATCAGCGTGTCACCTTTACCGGGTGGCCCTCTGCACATAAGAATTTCTCCTGCCACCTGCCAGGAGGGATGGCTCAGACACGCTGTCAGTGATAATACGTGTCTACTTCAGAAGATGAGCACTCCATCAAACAGACACATGCAGAGGGCTTGTAAGACTAGACGACTTTTCTGGTGTCCTGTAAAACACTGAAAAATACATCACATAAGATTTACATGGCAACACTCAAGTTAAATTGAGGTTAACTCAGTTTTCTCAGCAAGTAAGAATATGATAATAATGTTTTTTTAATCAAAAGTGAAAACAGAGCGGAGAGTGTGTGTGTGTGTATGTGTGTGTAACTGTCTACATATTTGTCTCCACATGGGCAAACATCCAAATTCCAGTATGTCCAGTGTGTGAGTGTCCAGCATGTACTTGTCCACCAGACGTGGTCACGACCTGTGTAAAAATAGTCCCCATTAACATTTAACAGCATTTTCAGAATGTCAGGACAATGAAAGTCACACTGGCCCTTTAGGGGAGAGCGGAAACAGGACAAAATGAATGAGAATATTAATCCCTTGCTCCAAAGGATCATTCCTTCCATTCCATCCTCTAGCTTCTGTCTCAGAGGTTATATCATCCAAAAGCTACAACAAATCCACTCTTTACAAAACTTGACTGGACAAAAAAGGGCACATGTGGTGCCATGAAAAATGTGACATTTTTGACAATGCTGTCATTAAATGTAATATTTCCTCACCTTAGGTCCAACAAAATTTACTTTCCACACCCTTGTGAAAGTGTACATTCTCTCAGATATATTTATTAAAGACTAAAGATAAGTGTAGTGTATGGTTTGGCTAACGTTATTATGGTATTATTTTAAATCTGTTTTGTCAACCACAGATGCTGTAAAGATAAATTACACAGCGATGGAAAATCTACATAATTAATCACCTAAACTGTATATTTCTTTGCTTTATGTGGTTCAGCTACTGATGAATAAATCCTCAATAATAAACTGCAATCATATCTAAAATAATATATGTATTTTATACTGTATAGACAAAATATACTTTCCCTACTCCATCCCACAGATTGTCTGCATAAATGAAGTAATTATAAAAATAAATAAATGAATAAAGCACCTACTTTTGAACGCACTCCCTCCATAAATAGTGAATTACTGGCACTGAGGCCATCACTCCATTTCCTGTTTGATTTAGAGAACACACACTGTGGGTCAAGGAGATTTGGCTGTTTTTCTTCTTGAGTGAAATTTCTAGACTTTAAAACCCAAAGTTATTCTTTAAATATCCCCAGTCATGTTGTCTGTGAAGTAAATGTCATGATGGTCAGGCAAGTGGATAGCTTTGTGCAATAAAACTTATCTTTAAGCCTAGGAAGCTAGTTTCATTGATGGCATCAGTGGAAAAACAGGAACTGTAAAAACACAGAGATGTTTTATTTCACCATCAGAGAGCCATGTGCGGTATGTAACATATAAACTCCAACACTGACTCAAACCTGTAAATTGAAACATGGCATGATGAGCAACTAAAGGTTAAAGTTAAATATTCATATTTGATGATGAATGTCAATGTCAATTTTATTTATGTGGCACATTTCACAACAACCATAAATGACCAAAGTGCACAAAAAACAAAACGAAGCAAACGACAAAATAAATACAGAAATACATAACAATAAAATGAGAAAGACGCAGCCCAGAGAGAAAGGCAAGCTGTCTAGCTCATCATGAATTGAAAGCCATGGAAAAGAGATGTGTTTTCAGGAGTCTGGGCTAGTCTTACATGATAAGATAAACTATTCCAAAGACTGGGTGCAGCCACTGACAAGGCTCTGCCACCTCTGTCACCTTTTACACCTCGTTCTAGGAACATCCAAGAGCAACTAGTTTGAGAATCTCTTCACTCTGGCAGGAGATTGGAGATAGTAACAGATTGGAGATTCTAACAGATCACATCAATAAGTCAGAGCCAGGGAATTAGAAACCTTAAAAACAAGCAGTGAACCTTGACAGGAAGCTAGTGGAGGGAGAACAAAACTAGTGTTATAAATATCAGTAACATTTGAATAAGCAAGGCTGCTTGAGCTCAAACTCTGTTGCATCAGTCCATCTACCTATCTGTCCACCTCAGGTAGTGTTTGATAACTCTTTTCCCATGAAAGGGCCAGTGTGTTTATTTTGAAAATAAAATACTGATTTTCCTTTCTGAATATACAATCTCTGAAATGTATGAAATGTTGTTTTCACTGAGTTCTTCATAGTTACATCAGGAGCGGGTCTTCTTTGTAGAGGTCACCATGTCAGACCACCATAAGCAGGTCCTGGGCCTCCTTAGCCTAAAAACACTTTCACACATTATGTACTATATCTGTTCATTTCAATGATAACAAATTGTTATTTAGATCATCTCTCAAAAGTCAAATGGATGCTTTTATTTCACTATCACAGTAGTATGTTGGTTTGACGTACTACTATATTTTTATGTCTAACTTTTCAATAAAAAGATAATGTAAATTAATATGACAAATGTAACAGCTGACACCTACCCACACATACATTTTCATAAATTCAAATACAGTAACTTCCAACACTGACAACTGATGGTGTATTGACATTGACATTCTTTTGACAGGACACATTTGAGAAACAATCAATCAAACAGTGTCCAAAATACTCTGAAGTGCTTATAAGCAGCAAAACATACTCAAAAATACATTCGACATGCATCCCTGCTCACACTGCCCCTGTAGAAAACATTTATGGAGGTTGTTTCGAGGGGAATGGTCTCAGTCCTGTGTGTGAAATTAATTAAGGGTGGACATTTGAATTAATTAACTGGACGGGAGTGTGGCATTACACTGCTGTGGCCTTATGACATTAAACACACTCAGACTAACGCACACAACCACAAAGACAAAGACACACAGATTGGATTTAATTAGCAGTGTGTAGATCACTGCTACAATGTGGTTCAGCCTTAATTACATATTGTAACGTCCTTCTCTGTCTCTCTTCCTCTGTGTGTGTGTGTGTAACAAAAAAGAGATTAAATGGATGAAATGCAGTTTTAGCAGGTTTCATTTTAGGCTACTACAGTTACATTCACATATGGTAGTTCTTACGTGCTATGCTAACTCGGCTAAAAAAGGCATATCTTCACAGTCACAATGATGTGTTTCTTCTGAAATTTACAAAGTCCCTAAAGTAAGATTCTAACAAACACCTGTCCTCTGAGTGTAATACAGTCAGTTCGTAATAAAACTGCGATCTGTTTGGCGAGGGACAACATCTGGAGTTGAGATTCAGCAGTTAAAATGCAGCCACGTACCACTTCCTCAAAGTGCAATTTCAAACAAATAAACTTGAATATTTCGTTTCAAAACTTACTATCGCACTTTTTTCTATATTGGAAGATGTTTTGCGTTGGCCTAATCAAAGATCAGCATGATTAAATGGATGAAATGCAGTTTGAGCAGGTTTCATTTTAGGCTACTACAGTTACATTCACATATGGTAGTTCTTACGTGCTATGCTAACTCGGCTAAAAAAGGCATATCTTCACAGTCGCAATGATGTGTTTCTTCTGAAATTTACAAAGTCCCTAAAGTAAGATTCTAACAAACACCTGTCCTCTGAGTGTAATACAGTCAGTTCGTAATAAAACTGCGATCTGTTTGGCGAGGGACAACATCTGGAGTTGAGATTCAGCAGTTAAAATGCAGCCACGTACCACTTCCTCAAAGTGCAATTTCAAACAAATAAACTTGAATATTTCGTTACAAAACTTACTATCGCACTTTTTTCTATATTGGAAGATGTTTTGCGTTGGCCTAATCAAAGATCAGCATGTGTCCATAGAGGGAACAGCTGCATAGGGACAGTTAACAGTATTTAAAACTTAAATCTCCTCTGTGTAACAGCAAAACACCACTACGTTTGCTATAACCCTACCCAAGCCTCAGGTGAGCCTGCAGAGCTTTCTAAAGGGATCACTATAAATTTGATGTGAGGGTCTAAGGGTGTCACTTCCTCTACTGACTGTAAAGCCCTTTGAGGCAAATTGCGTTTATGATGTTGGGCTATATAAATATAATTGACTTGACTAATTCAATTTTCCAACAGTTCTCTTTCAGCTTGCGTTTTGGAATCTCACTTCTTCACTGTCGTTTTCGAGAACTAGGGATAATTTAACTTAAACTTAAAGTTTGCTGCTGTTTTCTGTCTCCCTCAATCAGTCGTGGCATAAAATGCATCACTCTGTGTAACCACAGAAATAAAAGCAAAACATCACAATACTGAGAAAAACACAAAGAGAGTCACATGGAGCTGGCTTAATCAGCATTGTTTGAACAAATTTGACAGTGGTCTGAATGCCATGGTCATTCTGCTATACAGAAAAGTTACATGCTACAGCTTTAAACAATGAGAAGTTAGAGCAGAGTTCTTGCTTCCTTTGTGAAAGACAACTAACACTGCCATGTATATCAATATAATATAATATAATATAATATAATATAATATAATATAATATAATATAATATAATATAATATAATATAATATAATATAATTCAGTTTGTTATATATTATATCAGTGTTCTCATCATCATTGTTGCCATTTTTTGTTTTGTCACAGTTTTCATGGCTGAAGATAAGTTAAATGCTTGCACTCCTGAGCACCTTGCAAAGTCTGTCTGAGGGCAGAACATGGTCACTGAAAAGTGCCAAAGCGGCTGTGCTGTGGTAAACAGCCTCAGGATGAATATCCTCATGTATTTATAATTGTAGAGCAGAACCACTGAAGTAAATTGAAGGGGCAACACCTAATGCTTAAGTGCTCCATGTCTGGTGAATGCAGTAATGCAGGTTGCAGGTTTGAGTAAACCACTGTGAAATCACAGCATATTGGACGAGGCAAGTTTATTTTAGACGTAGCACCATTACATTAAAATAAGAGATAAAAAAAAGAAAAAAAAACTGCCTTTCAGTTCAACTTTAGCATTCAGGTGGGGGGGGGGGTATTTAACATAGCAGCTGTTTTACCTTTTTTTTGTTTTGTGTGGGGGCACAAAGTAAACTGATTTCAAATTAGATGAGTGGTCTTGATGCTCCAAAGTGTTTGTGGACATTTAGTGCTTTTACGGACAAGTAATAGTTTTCCAAAATCTACCACTTAATAGCATGATTGACATTATATGGACACTGACGGACAGTTACAATTCCACAGTGTCAGTGAGGACATCATCTGCAACAGGCTGCGGCTAACTGGCCTATCATAGCCTATCCTACTAAAAGTAAATGCATAAACTCTCATGCTGCAATTCATGACTCATTTGTGCTCAACCACTAAAATGTATGCCTTAGAAAGTGTTGATGTATTTGTCCAAACAAGTGCCGTTCATCTGGTCATTGTGGGATGGGTTGTCTGGATCAACAAGAGAAAGAAGTTAAAATTTTGACAGAAGTGTGTCTTTTTGTGCAGAAGTTATTCAATCTCTAGACTGGCTGCAGTCATTTTTTTTCCAGAATTCAAGAGGCTGTATCAACAGGTTCCATGATAATCAGTTCTAAACTTTGTGCTTAGGTTTTTTATCATTTCTAGGTAACAAATGGTTCTAAAGTAGGAAATCTGAGTTAAAAAGTCACACTTATAAAGGCCCCACCCCATTTGAATTACACTGTTTGAGGAAAAATGTAATCCCAGCATTTTCTAAAGCATTAAAACAAGCAGGGGATTTAGTCATGTTTCCATCTTACTGTCATAATCTCAGTGGTTAAAATCATGAAGCATTAAGGGTGCTTTTTGTAGTGCTTCTCTATTACAATGACATAGTAATAAATCTGTCATTAAGAAATTTTATGTATGTATCACTCTGGTAGAGCTGACATGATACCAGGACAAGATGTTGGAGCTTGGAAATACTATAGAAAATAAAACACCAAAACAATGAGAAACAAGTGTTTCAGCCATGATACATCAAGCTGATCCTCACAATCATTGACTTGCACACTTTACAAATTGTTTGAAAATACAAAAATAAAGTTTATTCACACAATACAGTGATTACCATTAACTATCTAATAGAAATTGTTGATGAAAACATTTACTAAAACAACCCCTAAGGTTAGTTTTGGTGTTAGTGTAGTAGCCATTTCAGTTCAAGGATCTTCAGGAGGACAAAAATCCAGATCAAAACATTTTGTATAAAAAAGGCAGGAAATATTAAAGGAATGAAAAGGGAGTCCTGAGAAATGGAGACAGAAGGCTCAAAAAGTGAAAATGACCACAGAGAGTAGGGTTATTTGGAGCATAATCAAGTTATTGCAAATAAACACCAAGATGGAATTGGCTGACATTAGGCCTGGGTGATATGGCCAAAAATGTAATCACTATACAAATATTTCAGTAAGGGAATTATTTTGAATGGTTTCTGGGTTTTTTTTGTTTGTTTGTTTAGTTTTTAAATGGATTACTTAAAAATACTGTGCATTGAAGGTGGAATGCAGCCACAAGGACAAGAGAGTGAGGAATACCACACAAGATTAAGCACCACACTGCAGATGGAGATCAAAGTGAGATGTAGTAGGGAAATATTAAATAGGTGGGGGCTTTGGTCTTTGTCTGAGCAACTGAGAGTTTAAAATTAATTGAAGATAAGACAGTTGAAAGAGAGTTGAAAGAAAAGTAAAAGAAAATGACAGAGGAGAAATATGAAAGATTAATTATTTTCTTTAATTTTGCTGTTCCACTGGGGTCCCATTCTTAGTCACTCCTTTGTTAGTATCAACTTTAAGTGTTCCGTGTATCCTTTCTCAACGAACTTGCCCTTCACTGTGTTTTCCCTTTTCTCTGTTAAGATATTAGGAAGTGTTTTTTTGTGATCTCTGCACGCCACCATGGGGAGATATTAGCAGAGGTAAACTCCTTCACCTTTCAGGCAGGTGAAGAAAGAAGTGCATGACACTTCTTTGTCTTGAGAAGCAGCAGAATTTGTCAGTGGGTGCATTGCAGCTCATACTCTAAATCAGTGGTTCCTAACCAGGGAAGCCTGTCCCCAACTAAAGGGGCCCCAAAGCTTCACTAAATAAAAAGTTAAGTAGTGGATCTCAATGTGGTGGTCCCTCAAGAAAAAGGTTAGGAACCACTTCTCTAGATTTACTGTTGTACTGACAACCTACTGACAGTGTCCTCTGCACCACTCAATTTTCTGCTCCACTGTCTCCAACCTGCTGCTCAATGTTAAGCACTCTACAGGTGCTGAACTTCTCTGACTTTACCTGTTATGTAGAATGAGGAGAGGGTCTGGACTTGTGCTCACATGTGTGCATGTTGTGAGTGAACATCGTTATTACTAGTGTGTTGATAGTGATGATCTTGTGTGAAATTCTATCTGCGGTACTTAATGAATGTAGGGGTGGCACTAAGGTCAGTGTGGGAAAATAATGAGTCCATATTCACCACATATGACACAAACTCACGTAATTCAAAATTTTGTTCAATGGGTTTGAACTCTTCTGTTCTTTTTTTATCACTGTCATGCTGGATCTCTCAGACCAATTCCCACTTGTACCTCTTACACTGTCCTCTCATTTTTGTAAACCATTACCATTGTCATGTTTCACTAAAGACAGTCCTCTTCATCTCTCTCATGTTCCATCCTTGTAAACCATTTCTAATAATTATGGAGGCAGTTACCCGACTGGGGATTTATCACATGGCTGAGAGTTCTGCAAAGAGGCCAAATTCAGGGAATCCCTATCACAGTAATAACAAAGCACAAGGCACATTATACTACTTGAAAATGAGCCAAAAAGCTTGGAGGGTTTTGAAAATAAAACCTCAGTTCAGAAACCAAATGCAAATACCAATGTTTTTTTTCCCTAAAAACTGAAAGACAGTAAAAAAAAAAGGATGTTCATGCAATGAATGACAAAGTTCCACTGAATATTCACATATAATATGCCCAGACTTTTCTCATTTTACACCAGAAAAGATCACTGAATCATATCTGATTGTTATCATTTTTATAGCATACTTCAAATCCTTAAGCAGCCAGTAAACAAACATCAGTGTATCTCCAAAAGTTCTCAAGTGTTTGCATATAGACACAGTAATTGGATTTGTTTCTTCCTGCACTATTTATGATGATTGGACCTTCATGGAAAATGTGACCATGAAAAGTCTCATTAGTCTCCTACCTAGTAAAAGATTGATGTTAAAAACACATTGCACATTTGAAGCTGCCAGATGCCTTCTACAAGACTGTTCCTTTGGGATGAGATTGCATACATTATTTAATGGCTGTTGCCATGAGACAACATGCCGAGAGACTGAGCTAGGTAAGATGGATAAGTAAGAGTCAAGAGGAAGGAGAGAAATATTAATGTGGTCACTTGGGTAAACAACATATATGGATACATTTAGGTGCACCCACATATATTGTCATACTTGTCGCATAACTATAAAGCTACTGTATATTCTTTTTTTAGTTCTGTATTCTTATAGACTTCAGCATCATTTATCTTTACTATAGGTACATCCTAATTCATAAAATGTCTGTGGAAGACCTTAGGATTGTTTTATCCAAATGTGGCACAAACATTCTCTTGGACACAAGTACAATCTGATTTAGAATTTGGCACTTAACATTTTAGTATGTCACCATGGCAATTGTTTGAAAATATATTTTATGACAGTCTGTCTTCTGGAGCGGAACGATAAGCTAGTGAGTAACTGTATCCAAAAGTTTAAAGGCCACTTTCATTGAGACATCAAGATGTTCTGCAGATTAACAGACCACAAGTTCTTTGTGAGGGAATTGAAGGCTCCAGGGGGCAGGATCTTGTTTTTTGGTTTTATTGATCAATAATGACATAATAGCATTGCATATGAAGCAAGTGTATCTGCCTCTGCAGCAAGTGTGTGTGTGTGTGGGGGGGACCATCTTGTCTTCCGCAAGATGGTCCTTGTTGAGCTATTATAACCTTGACCATCAATTAACCAATGTTTGGTCACCAAAAAAAAAAAAAACATTTTCACAGATATTGTACTTTCTTGAGAATGTATAGAATGTTAATGTTTGTGGTGAGCAGTGATTGTGCAAAATCTTGCAGCCTTACTACATCCACTGTTTCATCATGAAACGTAAGGGAATAGTAGTTAAAAAGAATAACACTAAGTTGGCAAAATCAAAACCATTACAATTTCTTAACCATTATTTGAAATAGGTAAATTGTGTGAGTCTTGACAGACATGGAGGTATTGTTATATGTTATTTCATCGCAGTTATAGTTGTCCTGTCTCTGTAGATGAATGCCAATAAACATGAGTCTACGGACATACCAGTACATTTTTTTATTATGGCCCTCCAGAGTATCTATATTAGCACTTAAACCAGCAGTCTTTATGCCAAACATAAATGGCAAATGGACTGTATTTATACAGCACTTTCCTAGTCTTAACAGCCACTCAAAATGCTTTACATTACATTTAACAGTCACCCATTCATGCACACACATTCATGCAGCACTTCTTTATCCAGCACTCACACATCACATTAACTGCCCATAGACCAGGATTTTAAATGTTATTTATTTCTGTTAGCTATGATAACCAGGTGACAGTGCTAGTGTTGTTTTGATGAAATGGTTTGTCCCGATTTTGTAGAGGTGATGGGGTTAAAGAGAAGAGTCTGTATAGGAAGAAAGGGATTTAAATACACGCACGCAGTCACATCCATGTGTTTGGTACAAATAAAAAGAGATTTGTTATGATAATCGGTTGGAACAGAGACAGGGACTCGAGATGTAGATAAGTAGATAGTCCTCTATTAGTTCAACACTGGGTATCGAGTAGCTGTCTTACAACCAGTGCACCAGTCATGGCAGTCATGTCAGAGACATCAAAAGAAGTGGGTGTATGCTCATTCCCAAAGCAACAATCAGCATTTATCAATATGGACAGTGACATAGTGTACGATCAAATCTCACGTCAGCTCAAACGCAAGTATAAAATCACAGTGGACTCACAGTGCATTGTATAATTGTGTGAATAAGTGTTGTTAGATTAACAGTGGAGCTGCGTCGGGCTGCTGAAGGTTAGAGGTCTGTGTCTGTAAGCAACCGAAAGAACCCTGATGTAAACACCTGAAAAGGTGTGTGACATCATTTTGGCCTGTGAGATTCTTCACAATATATAAAGCCACACAGAGGAGACAGGACATCATTCATTCTGAAATGGAAGTATAAAATACTTATGTAACATACATAAAAAAAGACAAAAAAGAGGTTAAATGTTGATTTAACTGTAATATATATGAAATGTAACTGTGGTGTTTTGTGTTGTGTCATGTTCTCTCACCGTTTTCATCTATGTACTGCATGCTTAAGTTGTCTTTCTTCATGCTAGGCGTGCAGTTGTGATGAAAATGTTAAAACTTTAACGTTACAGCAGTTTGCTCTTTTGGATCATACCACAGATATGTGTATATTTATCAAGCTCCCATTACCATGTTCTGAATATGTGTTTACAATTTATTGTGCTGGTTTTATGATAAATTCCCCAGCTGAGAACGCCTGTGTAAAGCAAAGATTTTGTTTGTGTAATTTGTATTTTGTTTAGCTGTTACTTATTGACGAATCACCGTCAGAATGGTTTATTTCCGGTAATATAATTTTGTATAATTGAATAAGAAGCACAACAGTAACATTATTTATTTAAAAAAGTGAGTTTGTGTGTATGGCATGGTTTGGGTGACATAGGCACATCACACATGAGACTTTTGCGTACAGTGATTTTACACCTGGATCTGCACCAGTTTCTACACAAGTTTGATAAATGAAGGCCACTGTGTGTATTTTTGTATGGCTTGCAAAAGCTTTCTGCTCACTATTCTTTTTGAAGAAAGCCATTTCTTTTTAGAAAAGTATAAAAATGCATGCATACATGCTCCAGTATACATTTAGACACAACAAAGGCAAACAAGGTCAAATATTGTCACATATTTAATGTGCACACATTGCATATGCACACATTGTATAAATGCACAAACTCTCCAAAGTTAACTTATTCCTCTTTCACCTCAAGTATTTCTACCAGAGTCATATGTCACGGTAAATGCAACACTGCAACTTTATCTGCTCTGCTTCTTTCTCCGCCTCCATCCTTTCCACTTATCTTGTCTCCTCTATTTAACTATGCGACAGAACAAAGAACTTGAGGGGAAATGTGTTTCTTTGGAGACAAATGTGACCATAATGTAGCCACAGATGTTCATCTATGCTGATTTGGTTTCACTGTATGTTTATATGCCCCAAATGAGATTTTTGCAGCTTTGCAAGCCTGTTATTGTTTGAACACACACAGCATAATTAATAACCTATGGCCTAAATATAATGGCTTTGATTGTGAGTGCATGACATATGTGGCTTGGTGTAAGTGCATTAGCACATATGCTTACATGTGTCATGATGGATCAGTTCCGCTGGTTCCCATAATGCTGTGACAGTAGAGGATCATTCAACATCTCACTGCATCATTGCCATAACAACACAATTTTGTAAGCATACTGTAGCAGTCAGAGAAAGTGAGGACTAGGGTTGGTTTGGTTGCTGCAAATCAATTGTTTTATGTATGATAAGAACATAAGTACTGTAAGCATGCCACTGGTTTGATATAAATGCATTATTAACCAATCAACAGCCTGTTGTCAATTGGTTTTATGTTGCTGCTGTTAGTTTCTCACCACATCTTCAAACTCTTGTTAAAGACTCACAAGAATTGCTGTCCTCGTGAGCAACTGTCACAAAATTTGTTTTCCTTGCAAGCAACTCCCATGATACTTGCATTGTTCGCGAGCAACAAGTAGCAGTCTTGTTACCATACTTCTGAGGTCTGAATTATTTGGTTGAGGCACTTACGACATTACAGAATCAGAGGATGGATGTGTCTGAAATGCTGTTTTATTTTACTATATTACCTGGAATGCTTACTCACGGAGCTGTCACACAGACATTTGTCCAGTAGTATTTTTTTTCCATCTCTTTTGTGTCACACGTGAAAATGAAATATTTGTTTTGTTTTCAGTTTTAGAGAGGCTTTCCAAAGTTAATAAATTGCAATGCTGGGCTAAGAAGAGCTATAGCTTTATGTTTGGTTTTGTTTTGTTTTGTTTTTCATATTTTCCCCTGCAACTGCTAAAGTCAGGCACCCGGGCATGAGTGTGTCAGACAGGCTTTAGTTTATTTTTGCAATCTCAAAAAATGTTTGTTCAGTATAGGCCTCAGGATTGTTGTCTCACTGTGCTTAAGTAAATCTTATGGCAGATAGGTAGTTCCAAAATGGGTTATAAAATAAAAAAAGAAAAATGAAGCAATAAAATTAATTAATAGGATTGTCTGGAGTGCCTACAATAAATAAAGAATATTGCATTAAATCATATAAAATATATGTATATGTATCAAATTGTTCTGTAATAAAAAAAAAAAGTATTGTTCCTGACCTGTGTCATAGACTATATATCTAGAGCACCATCTTAATAAGAGCTGCACACACTTGAAAAAATAAGAACAAAATATGAGTCAAAAAAAGTATGCAGATGCTAGGCTACACATTTTTGTGATTTCTGATATTTGTTTTGATTGTTTTATTATTATTATTCTTTCTTCAATCAGGTCCTGACAGATTTTGTTTTAGCCATGGCAAAGACTCAGTAATATTCAAATAATGTCACAACAGGACAAACAGTACCCTTAGACAATGGGCTTAAAGCCATTATATGAAAATGTATTCAAGCACTCTAATCTGAAATGTTATGGAAATGCTTTTAATCTCCAAGCCCTCAGGTGGAAGGTATGATTTGTAAAACCTAACACCTTGGGGCTATAAAGTACATGGCCTGAATACGAGTCAAATATTGTGGTGAGAATTTCCACCCTCATTGTTAGGCAACTGTGCATAAATCATCTAGAATATTTAGTACAAGTAGCTGATTCACATGGCAACTCATTTTGATTTTCCGTTTAACACAGACATTTATATTTCAAATGAATATTCCTGAATCTACTATTACACAGAAGTGGCTCTTCTAACCTTTTTTTTTATAAAGGTTTTTTATATTTTCCTGGGCTGGGTGACTTTGTTGACTGGTCCCTTACAAACCATACATTACTGTGGAAAAGCAGAACATACAGTATGAAGGCTGACATAGTGGCTTCTGTGGATAGGACTATTTATTGTTGCTAACTCTAAAACAAATGTTCTGTAGTTTACTCTCTTCTGCCTTCATCTCTAACTTGCTGTCCCACATCTTTTTTCTTTCTCTGTGTTTTAAGATTTATCACTTTAGGGTAAGCTGGGAGGTCCCACTGTTTCCATTTTCTCTTTTTTTTTTTTTTTTAACCTAAACTTCTTTGGTCGCCTTACAATGTTGCCCCTCACCTTTCCCCTTCTGGTGAAGAATATTCCAGATTATCCAAAAAGGAACAGTTGGACCCAGTGACACCCCCTCCCCCCCCCCAAAAAAAAACAGTCGGTCTTGTTAATGTAAAGCATAAGCATGAAATCAGTAATTTATATTGTTTACCCACTGCATAATGTTAAAATCGACAAGTCATTTAAGCTTTTTTTTTTTTTTTTTGGTTTTCAGTCAATACTGCTGAATTTTAATAAAATTTGTGTGGGATAAAGTGTTCTGTGGGATTTTGCTGTGAATTAAATTACAAAGATATGGCCCAGTGGGTATAAAAACACACCACATTTTTTTCATCCGTGGCAGGAGAGATGGATTAATGGTTTTAACTTGTTTTGGGTGAGAGTGTGGAGACTTACAAATAGCACCCACCTCTTTTGGTTGACAAGCTATAAAAGCATTTATTGGCAGAGATGCAAACTTCTTGCACAAAGATACTGAAAAGTTTGTGTCCTCTTAAAAAAACCACAATGCTCAGATTCACATACTGCAGTATAAGATACAGTATGTGAAATTCAGAAACCTGGCACCCAATATACAGAAATGTAACAACATGAGAAAATATGACCAAACTAATTGCAAAAATTCGTTGATTAGCTGACCTGTCCAGGGTGTACCCAACCTCTCGCCCCATGTCAGCTGGAGTTAGGCACCAGCGCCCCCCGTGACCCTCATGAGGAGGATAAAGCAGCAGAAAATGAGTGACTGAGTTGATTAAGCTGTTAGTACAGTGACCTAAAATTAAGTTGGACCTGTTATTTTGAAGTGCAAAAGAATTCCTTGTTGTTGGTCAGTATGGTGTGTGTCAGTATGATATTTCAGAACAATTTCAGCTCATACTTATTCTTACCAGCTCAAGTTATAGGGCTGTATTCATCAGCATCCATTTCCTTAAAAACATTAATTTGGAAAATGGCTGTATACTCAGTCTGGCAAATAGTGGTATTCTTTAGTTAAAAAATGGCTTTAAAGGCTTGTTATTCACACACATACACATACACTGCTCTGATTTGGCTTGACTGGTTCAGGCTCATCTCAGCTGTCACTTTGAGATTTAACGGATTACACTGATCCTAAAACTGTTGACACAAGGCTTGTGCAGGACATTGATGATATGCTAAATAGACAATAAAGCCCCTGAATGCACATTAGGACAGTTGAACATATTAAATTCAAGGGCTCTGGGAGTTAGATCAGGACTCTGATTTATTTCCTGTTGTTATACGACCACGGGGACCATAAACAACAAATTAGCACTGCACACCAATAATCACATCACTAATTTAAGAACCCTTAATTAGCTGACTTAAAGTGGAAAGAGGAATGGAAGGATACAGCAGACTTTTCCTCACAGTTTGATTGGTATTCTATTACTCTACTATCTACTTGTCCTGACTGATTAAACAACTTTTGAGTTGAGACAAACCTTTTTTATATCGCTTCAAATCCTGCTTCCTGCAAACCCACTCCTTAACTCTTTCCCCACTCACTATTGTTCAAAACACCTTTTGTTTGCTTGCTCATACCCAATATTAATATGCAATTAAATTAAAACATTTTGAGATTAAATACTCAATGGTTGCCTAGTTTAAATGTCAGCCTGAATGTCAACTTTCCACATTTATATTTAGTTCAAGAGTGTACTTGATTTTTAGACCTAGTCCTCAGCCATAGGCAGTAATTTTGGACAACTGAGCTTTTCCTCCTCTGGTTTTAAAAATAATCCTATCCACACACACCAAGATCTCACATGCAAATGCAAAAAAACACTGTTAAGTGCTGTCAAAAGTATAAGTATAAGTGTGAGTTTACTGTAAGAGTGAAAGATTGTGGCCAGTCAGCAGACAAAATGTCACTGCTTGTTACAGGACAAGATAACAAAACGCTGACCGGGAGTCCTGCCAGTCCAAGTAAACAACACTGTTGACTTTTCCGTGTTATGTTCTACATGTGTTCTACATGATGGCTCCACAAAGGCAACATTGTGGTTAGTAAAATTTTAGAAGTGAATGTGGATAACTGTATCATCATTTTTACAAAGGTCTCTATTCTTCCTTGTCCAAACTAAAATGCACTTTGCAGTAATCCTAACCTAAGAGTGTTGGTGCTCAATTTTTAGGGCTGTAAAACACTGGGGTGGACAGCAAAATAGTGTGGATGTAGTCTTACACAGTGATTGAACCTAAAATGGACAACGAAAACAAATTAATTGCCATGTGTAAACACTACCATGTTTCCCATATCAAACTGCCTCTAAGTGGCCCAAAGATCAGTATCATGTACAAAGGAAAATATTCGATCTAAATGGTAATAATGATCCCATCTTAAAAATGGGTTAAATGATCCACTTGTGGTGTGCATAGTCTGAATGGACTATTTTGTATAGTATAGAAGCAGAAGAAGAAGCTTCTGCTTCCGTTGTAAACAAATGCTGCAGGTGTCTGTCAGTCTTTTGGAGTGGAAATACACTGTGTTCTTCATCTTTTTCAAGCAGTAACCAAACTGAAATACTGCACGTTTACACAGATCGCGTGATAGCACCAAACCAGGTCGTCATGATCGGATCGATTGTTTATAGGAACACCGATACGAATGACGATCGGCATACACCAGCCCTCTCTTTCGGAATGAAATTTGTTTCCCAACGGGCTGTATCGGATCAGAGTTTTTGGATTGGCATGTTTACATGACATATTTTTATTCTGATCAGGATGATGATTTGAAACTTGCTAGAAACAGACAAAAAGTTGGAGAGTACAGTACACTTAACATTACTACAAAGCTGAAAACAGCAGAAAACAACAGACTGTTCACTGTAGCCTAATTTCAGGTTACTGAGAGGTTCTCTAACATTATGATTATTTCATAATCCATTAAAAATGGCAATACCCATAATCTATGCTTGTAGTCACACCCACCTGTAATTATAAATACTACCATAGCTGATTACTGAAGTGCAATCAGACTGAGTACTGGAGAGATATGTTGACTGGTTGAAGTAGATTTTTGGAAAGTCAGAAAGGGGAGAGCTGAAAGCTTTTTATTAGATTGGCAACTTAAAGCATTTCTTGCTACCCACATGACCATAGCCTTTTAGATACAGAGACAGTATTCAAGTGAGGTTGGCAATTACAGAGATGCAGTCAGGAGAGCTAAAAGCTGTTATTAGGCTCATGGCAAAGATGAATTAACCAAATGTATCTTGTGTGAGGGTTGAGTGCACTGCTGTTGAAACATTTACTGTATACAGCTAGTGAGGCCAACCATTAGAGACAGAGTGGAAATGTGACAGTCAGATAGATGAGGTCAGTTTGAAAAACAAGCAGACATCTTTGCTGAAAGCTGTTGTTAGGATACATCTGTACTTGTGTCTGCATGCCTTGATGAGCCACTGGTCCACAGATGATCCCTATTACCTAACTAATTACATTGAGTACCTCAGGCTGGAGGGCCTGTGCCTGTAATTCTATTCAAGGCAAAATTTAATTATTAAGTGGATTAATGGTGCTGTGGTGTGTACGTTGTGCTCACAAGAGAGTGGATGATGTTTACGTGCTGTTATTTGGGCCTCTGTGTAAGTTTTACATGATGAGGAGAGATTTATGAGCGTGAGAGTAGAAACAAAAGCCAGAGGGGCAATGCAGAGACTGGGTGATGGAGATAAACCGAGAATTAAACTGAATGCAAATATCTCAAATGATGTATGTCACATGCAAGGAAATTCAGTGCATTAGTGAGGCACAGGGTTTAATTATTATCCAAACTTAACCATTCATATCCATGTGAAAGAGAATACGGCTTGTAAATGTCAGGTCACCGGTTAAAATCCCGGGACAGGTGTAGCAACAGGGACCTAACCCCCATTGCTCCCCAGGCACTGATAAAATGCTGCCCACTGCTCCTGCACCCATTTTGTTTGTATTAAACCACTGGGGTGTAAAAAAGGATGTGTTAAATTGGTGTGTGCAAATAAAACCGTTCTAATTCTAACCAATCATCTGCAGGGAAGGAATTAACAGTGTTCTTTTCGACAGACTTTAGCTAGAACTGTTACTCTCTATCACTTTTTGAATACATTTTAAATGTATCAAAGTTAGGAAAACAAGTGATTCACAGAGAATTTCAATAAGAAAAATATTTTAAAAAAAATTTTTATATCACATACATCAGAATAACAAAAAAAAAATTTCCAAGAGCCAATTTTAATAAAATAAATATAATACTAGACTATATGTTTTACAGTGGAGAAGTGTATTACATTAAATGGTCCCTTTATACTGCATTGTTTCACCAGCATGCATATTTAGAATTATTGTGCGCAAGTGTGGTGGATGTTTGAGGTGGACTCATCTGCAGTTGTCGCAACGCAGTGATTATGTAAATTTGCCACAGAGAAATCTATTGGCAGTCAGTATCAGAGTATGCAGCTGTTATCATAATATTATAATAGATCAGTATATGTCAATTTCTATGTAACTAGCAATAAACCGGACATCTGGTATAAACTCTCCCCACACACTCCTTCCAGAGTGTGCTCAAATGCAAATACCAATTGCCCTTTAAACATGAAACATGGTTTCAAATGTATGATGTCCGTCACCAAAGGGAATGAAATAAAATCAAAGCAATATACTGTATATCATTCTGCAGTGAAAACGTCTTTTCACTATAATGCCAAAGGCACCTCAAAAATAAAAAAAAACAAAACAAAAAACAATCAAATACTAATGTCAGGGAAAATGTATTATATATTTATATCATATATTAATTATATATATTTTTAACACAGTAGGGTAAATGCAGGATGGGAGTTTGGCCATTTTATTCAGTGCACACTGAAAAAACAAGATCTGAACCGTATGTGCAGAGTCTGGATGAACACAGCTGTGCTTCAACACTTTTATGATGATGAAGTAAGGGCAATATGCTCCAGTGATAGTATAGTTGTATGACATGTGACTGACTTTGCCGCATGTGCCACCTCGTCACTACCACGAGGGGAAAATCCAACCGGTGACACAGATGCTTGCTCTCACTGAAAACATGGCTGCCAGCAAAGACACGAGAAAAAACAGGTTAGCCTTAACAAAATGTTCACCTAATATAATATAGGGCAGCTTTAGGGCTGCTGTTAAAAAGACCTTTTCAACTGGAAGCCGAATAATTCCTCGTGCACTGAAATTCCATTAAGAAAATCAGTGTTAGAGCTTGCGGGAACACAAGAGCTGGTGCTCCACTGCTGCCTTGTTTGGTTAGTTTTTGTCACTAATTGTAAAACTAGTAAAACTGGATGAAGGCTTTCAGACAGGAAAATCACAAGATAGCACACTCCTGTGCGCTGTTAGGTAAAACCACTGATTTTCTCTATGGACTTTGCAGGATTGGATTTTATTACATGGGCTTCAGTAACGTGGCTCTGTTTTCCCTGCAGGTAGCCATGTCCTTGGTGAGAATGAGCCTCCTTGTTTTAGTGCTGAGGGGATGGGCATAACAAAGTCAGCACTGTTACCTTATGGTAGTTACCTTATGGTTTAGAGAAGCATCATGAGTCAGATTGATTGTCCTCAATCAGCTGCTCCATAAATAGACATTAGCAGCAGTTTAATGTGCAGCAATTATTTACCCCCTTAATATCCATGTATTTGCATATGGTTGCCTAATAAAATACCTTTCCATCTTTGGTCACTCTTTTAAATGTCAGAGTCCTACTCAAAGTGAATAGGATCAGGCATGTTCATGCACACTGCCCACTGAGCTGCAATGAGTCAAAGCACAATACATCTGTCATTCTTTACAAAGCACCCGTTGCTTTAAACAGAGTGGAAAGATAATACAGTGAAGCCTATCACACGCCCCGTTGAAAATAATTAATCCAGCATACAAGCATTAAACAGATGAAAGAGGCAATAGTCAATAAACTCTGTGCTGCATTCAATTGTTGTTTGCCAAATTTGTTACCCAACTCTGATTGGGTGAAGGATGTCTGTTCATTGAGGCAGCAATGTGTATGAACTTGCACCTGAGCACATACTTGGGTGTTATTGTTATCATGTTTAGAATATTATACAAGTGTGTAGGTGTAAATGTTGCTAACACTTGGGAACACACAAGTCATGTTTGCATTCTTTTTGTGCATGTTTTTTTCTGGTGTGCATTTGTTCCTCTAAGTGACCTGTGCAGTGACCTGTGTTTGTGATCAGTTTGTATGGTAGTCTCTGGACAGGTGTGACATATCAGGAGTTTAGTTTTGACTCATGTAGGCAGACAAGGAATATCCAGCCACAACAAATAGCAAAAAAGGCGAAAGTAAAACGTGAGTGAGGGAGGGAAGATTTTTACTTTTTAACACATCAACAAATGATCAGTTTTAACACAGTTGTCCTTCTTTGGAATTCAAATTGGAATGTAGCACGATGTTAATTTGTGGAAATCAGCAGAGAAATTGGGTCACCTGTATGCTAGTCATTTCACGCTGACAAAACACATAAGCAATTTCAAAGAGAGGGTAAAACAGAAAGAGAAGGAAGTGAAGGGAACTGAATAGAGTGCAAAAGTATTAAGATAGATGGACAAAGAACAGACAGGGAAAAAGTTGGTTAACAATGTAAATGTGGATGATTTTCAGACTGATATATGCAGTAACGTGAAAGATTACAGGGGAGGTTGTGAAGCTAAGGAAAAGACAAATAAATGTCAGACTGGTGTAGAACTGAATGAAAATGGAGGACACAGGGTTTGCATTCATTGCAACACACAGCCACTGACTGTTTCGGTCAGAGTGTTATGTGAGCAGCAGTCAGGGTCATCTTTGCATTAAGCTTGTTTAGGTTAAGGATAATTGCCTTTTTGCAGACATACTCACACAGACAATGGAAAACAAGTGAACACTCGGGGACAGGATGCTATTTTGAATAGATTATGCAAACTAGATGCAGAGTATACCAGGCTGGTGGAAGAGAGGGAGTCAAGTGTGAAGGTTGATACAGACTAAGGCATTATTGGTTATGCAGGTTAATGCAGTACTGATTGGTGCTCAGAAGGGTGACGGCAGGTGTTACAGGGAAGAGATTTTCATTCAAATGGCATGTGTGAATATTTAAACTGAGAGGGTGCAATAATATACATGCATATGTTTTTGATAGCATGAGTTACAATATGATGCTTAAATTAGTTGATTTCATGTATTGGTTAAATTCACATGGAGATTTCTTATTAATAATTGTTTGTGTAATTATGTTGGCCAAAAAAAAAAAAAAAAAAAAGCTGGTTTTCAACTGTAGCCAATAGACTGACTCTTTCCTCTCTTCCCTTTAGGACAGTCCACTTATTCTTCAGTCAGACAGAAATGTGACAGTCAATGCTAGAAATGATCAAGGACAAGTGACCGGTCAACTAACCGTGGGTAAGACATACACGCACACACACCCACGCACAAACACAGCCATAATAATGCCTGGTTTTGTGGAACACAACATATTCAAGAAAACAATAAACTACCAATAGCAACATTAAAGTAATTGCAGTGTTATAAGATTAGTTCTAAAATCATTAAAAGCTTGAAAGATGAGTGACAAGACTGATCACAACGTGGAAAAGATTCAGTTAAAAAATAGCATTTGAAATAAGTAGAATGGTGGCAAACACTCTCAGGTGTCATTGGCTGTCCTGCAAGTGTATTACTGTCATTACTGAATCCAAGTAAATTTTTCCCTTTTTTTATTATATGGGACTTTCAATGAGCAAATGTTTTCAGTAAGAAAGCAGTGGAAGACTGAGTTGAGTTGAGTGAGAGGGAATTTGATAACATACCAGATAGACTGGCTAAAATTATCATGTGGATGGACTTTTTCTGACAGTACTGAAAAGTTGTCATGTCATATCAGGAATTTCATCCAAATTAAACAGACCAAATCACTGATAAAGGATAATGGTATAGTGACATAACATGTATTTGGGGATTTAAAAATAATCAAATACATAGAGGTCATTAAAAACAACTGCCATTATAAAGCTACTAAATGGTAATAATGAGATCACAGTGACACAAAAGATAATGGAGTCTACAAATATATCTGACATTATAAAATAGAGAGCAGCTAAGCAGAGGGAATTCCGTCATTCCAATCATTACTTATTAGTACTTAGAACAAGCCCCAAACCAAGAAGTAAACCAAAAAAGAAAGTGTGTTTGACACATGTAGTATCATCACTGGTATTGGTGTTTAGCTATAGCCAACAAAAATGTCACACATCATAATTTGATTTGATTTTGCAATAGAGTAAACATTTTAGAAAAGGCAACTATGTGTCCCACAATAATTGTCGAAAGCTATTGGATTCCATTATTGCTAATACTATGACCTTAGTGTGACTTAACAAAGTGTTGGCTTTTTACACTGACAAAGGAACTGTTCAGAGGGCATGTTACTACTAACTGTGCATTCTGAACATTTGCAATGACAAATAATATATAAAATATCAAATTCTGAGGCAGGAAAAAATGTTGACAGCCATCTTTTATTCTGTCCCTGGCAATTCACTAATATATGAAGTACACAGTGTCCTTACAATTCTTTTATTCTGAAAAGTCTGACTTTTTGTTTTTTGTTTTTTTTTTTTTGTTTGTTTTTTTTGTTTTTTTAGAATGATTTACCCATTCATTTTAGCTACCTTACTTTTTATCATCAACCTGCAGACTTAATAATTTTAAATTTGTAAATTTGTAATTATAACAGAGAGAAAGAGAGAGAGAACGGAGAACACTGGGCCACACAGCAGAGTAGTTGTTAGTGCTAGAGTTGCCTTGCAGAGGCAGTTCATGACCTGTTTGGATCGAGTGCCTTTCTTTATGTTCTCCCCTTATGTGTGTGGGTTTTCTCCAGGTTCTCTGGTTTCCTTCCTCAGTCCAACATTAAACACTCTAAATTGCCCATAGGTGTGAATGTGAGAGTAAGCGGATGGTTTCAAACGCTTGTCTGCCCTATGTGTTGGCCCTGTGATGGACTTGTCCAGGGTGAACCCCAACCTTTCACCTTGTGTCAGGTGGAATTGGCTCCAGTGACCCGCAACCCTCATGTGGAGGATAAAGTGGTATACAATGGATGAGCCCAAGTGTTTCCAACCAACTAAATCATCCATCCTCCAGGGAGAAAACAAGTTGTGTGAAAATACCACATAGAGTCCAAGGAACTATCATAACTGTAGATGTAAAAGCCAACTGACGAGTGTCAGAGGCTTCCTAAACTATAGTGTTCAGTATTTAAAGAAACCCCTTTGCACTTGTATGTGTTTACTTGGCTCAAATGCTAATAAAAATCTACTTACAAAACAATGAAAATAAGAAAATGTTATTGTGGTGTGGTGTACCCCATGGTAATATTCTAGATCAAATTCTAATTCTAATTTCAAATACTAAGTAAATGTATCATAGTTGGGTTGTATGCTTCTTTCATTTGTCTTCATAATCCAATTTCTATTCATACCGCAACACATACCATAACACATAACACATATATTTTAATGTAGCAAGAACAATGTAAAACAGCAAACTGCATTTTTGTCATACTTCAAGAGGAGGCCAAAGAGCCAAGGATTCAAAAACATTTGATATCCTTCAAATTTTGTCATCTTAAAACACTGGACCACCAATCCAGTAATAGCATGGAAAAATGACTTGTGTTAGAAATGGCAAGGCTGTCAACCTCAGTGAGATGCAATAATGGAAACACATATCATATACATCGGTAAATAGGAGGTGGTAGAATGGATGTATGAATTCAAGCACAAAGCAGTATGACTGACTGCAACTGGAGAAATGATCAGGATGAAATATTTACTGCCCATGAAGTAGGAATAGAAAATGTTGTGTGTATGTCTGTAAATGGCGTGTTTGTGTTTCCTTTGTTTCCATAAGGTTTCCATTGCAGGTACAGCATATTTCTAGTATGCCTGTCTTTGTCTTTACTCTTTACTTACTGTTTGACCTACCTGATCTTGCGAGTTACAGATGGAAGCATAAGAGAGAAGAATTACTTGGTACTGAAGATCAAATAATATATATTATGTGAATCAAAACATTGAATAAAAAAACTTATCTTTATTTTAGTCAGGAACACTCTCATTATAATTAAACAATTTATTGCAACAAATGATGGAGACATATAGAGAAGGTCAGAAGGAGTTGCAATGTGTCTTTGCGCATCTAGATGAAGCTTAGGATTTGAACTGTGGTATCGTATGAGGAAGTTGAGAATGGCAGAGAAGTATGCGAGGGTGGTGCAGGACATGTATGAGGACAGTGAGACAGTTGTGAGGTGTGCTGCTGACTGAGTGGCGGATGGGTTCAATGTGGTGGTGGGATGACATCAGGGATCAGCTCTGAGCCCCTTCTTGTTTGCAATACTGATAGACAGGTTGACAGCTGAGCTCAGGCAGGAGCCCCTGTCGACTATGCTGTTTGCAGATGATATTGTAATATGTAGTGAGAGTAGGGAATAGGTGCAAGAGAGCCTGGAGAGGTGGAGGTCTGCACTAGAGAGAAGTTGAATGAAGGTTACATGGAGCAACACAGAATACCTGTGTGTGAATGACATAAGGTGCCACTGTCAGGCAGACAGAAGGCGGAGCTGGAGCTGGCAGAGCTCAAGATGAGCAGGATTCTAAATGAGAATATTTGAGTGACAGCTCAGTTTGAATGTTTTTTGTAAATCAAAAGTTGGTGTAACAGAAGAGGACACAAGTGATGGGGCAAGATGAAGGCAGATAATCTGCAGTGTCAACCCCTAAAAGGAGAAGCCGAAAAAAGGAATGCAAATGCATTCAAGGTTCCGATATTCAGATGCTCCCTTGATTGGCCGAGTAGCAACCTAAGCCAAACATGGAGTGCAATGCAGGAGACCCTCCCTATATAAGAGTAAGGCAAAACAAGACATTGAATAACATTCTGAACCTATGAACCCATCAAACTCTG
The DNA here is from genome assembly GCA_016785285.1 of Brachirus orientalis. Classification (NCBI taxonomy): domain Eukaryota; kingdom Metazoa; phylum Chordata; class Actinopteri; order Pleuronectiformes; family Soleidae; genus Brachirus; species Brachirus orientalis. Next base: position 16,788,225 of record JAFBJR010000175.1, read on the forward strand.
ATCTAGAAAGGCAGCAGCTGGGGTGATGGTGGCAAAGCTTTGGCAGTGGCAGCAGTGTGAGGCAGCATTGATGTAGCCACAAAGGAATGAGGCAGGATTGTTATTTAAATGGACCACCTTGGTGTGAGAGTGACTGTGATTGGAGCATGATTAATAGGTTGCTGTCAGTTGTCTGTCAGCTGATTACAGTTGGGGCATATGACTATCATGTTATGTATGAACTAACGCAAGGCTTCATTTATTTGCTTATCATGTCGCACATTAAATACTCAAGTAATCTACACAATAATCCATCATCATAAGCTCATGCCTGAGCTGTCAGCTGATAGTGGTCAGAGGCCAAAGTCACTGTATCCTCATCAAACACTTTTTGTCCTTGTGGTATATCAGGAACACCGGAAATTTATTACGATTTTAAGCCTAGAAACTGTTGGGTTTGACTGTCAATCACGGTTACTGTCATGTTTAAATGTGTCATAACAAACAAATCAATATGCTCATCACAACTAAATGCACTTAAATGTCTTCATATTCCTCACTACATACATTATTAAAGCCTGGACAGACATGGATGTAACTCGACACTAACTATAAATCAAGAAAATAGGTATTTAAAAGTGCAGGGGAAATAGTGCAAAAACCATGAAGCATGTGTAGAAAATGTACATGATTTGCTTGAAAGTTTTATTTAATGTGCTAATGCATTTTGTCTTTAGGTTAATAAGAACTGCAAAAATATTTTGTATTTGTGACTTCTTGTTGTTGGTGGTGACATCAGAATTCAGGATGTTATGAGAGAGAGTAATTTATATTGTAGAATTGATCACAGGTTAGGTAAATGGGATTTGCAGGAAAAGGGCTGCTCTACTGTGCTCATTTAATGCAAATGCAGCTTATACTCAGTCTCCTGTAGGCCAGCGAACCACCTCTAGTGTTTTTCTATGCACTTAGAGAAGTTTTTTTTTTTTTCAATCCCTGACACTTTGAAGGTTTGAAGTCCCTGACAGCTTACCTCCTGCTGATACAACTCCCTAAAGCAGCTTTCCTCACGAAGAAAAAGCACTTTAATTCTTATGAGGATCTGAGTGAGTATCTGTCTGCCTGACTGTCTTGGAGTCAGCAGAATCAGTCTGTGTTAAAACATGATGGCCAGCCCAGCCACTGCAGACGGCTTATAAGGTTGCTGTAGGATGTACTAACTTGTCTGGTCAGACAAGTACTTGCTTTGGACAGTCATGTATAGGTGACTGCACAGTGGAACAGAAATTAGTTCATTTTTTTGCTGATAAATGTAGATTATTCCTTATGATAGTTGTGTGTTGCCAGAACATACCAAGGTAGATCTTTTTTTGTTTGTTTGTTTTTGTTTTTTTATTTAATTATTTGTTTGCATCAATATATACAATACTATGCAAAAGTCTAAGGGCACCTCCAGCTTTGTTATTTTTATGTGTGTCAAATTCTGTGATCACTGACATTGGATTGGAATGACGTGACTAAAAGTTGGTCTTATTAAAATGTCAGTCATTTAGTGTGACCTACCTTTACACTTTTTTTTTTTTTAACAGTATTCTAAAACTGCATACTTGTATTTTCTGGATCTTATGCTGGTATACGACTTTGCAGAGTACTGTCATTTTATTTTTATTTTTTGTCTGCATCTGGGTTTATTAACATGCAAACCCAAAGCAGCAAGGCATTAACACACGCACCCTTAATTATTTGTTCATCATATCATCATTGTACTGTTCATCAGGAACACATAATGCACGTTTTCCTAACATTGTGCAGCTCTGCTGTCACATGCTTATGTTACACAAAATCCTTTGCTTACTATGTCTCACACTCACCTTTTCACTCACGCGCAAAACAGTTATAACTTTGGGAAAATATTCCCCACATACAGAGAAGTTTGCTAAGCAAGTAGCTCCATCAATACCCACTTTGTGACACACAAGCAAACCAAAGACCTAAAAGGCTTGGTGATAAGGTGGAATGGGACAGAATGAATCTCCCTGGGGGAATTTCTTACTGCATATTGGCCTCTGAAAATCCCTTCATCTACTCCTGCTGCCATCTCCTGTTACCTCTTTGCTGACACAGCAACACTTTAAACACACAAACACACACACTCCTCCTCCCCTCTCTCTCTTTTGTATCCCCACAGTGATATTCAAAAATCACAAAAGTAAGACGGTTATAACCTCTCTCTCCAGATGCCTGCCACACTCGGCAGCAGAGAGGTTCCACCTCAGTGAGCTCCTTATTAATATTCATCACTAAAACTCCACCAGACAAGCAGCTCGCTTGTAGAAGACCTACAGGAGCATCATGGTCAGTGGTATGGAAAGGTGAAATGGCCACAAACGTTGTTTGGACTTGTACGCTAACAGAATACTGAGACACCATCGTACAGCCACTGCATTCCATATCACATGGTGAAACAGAAGCTAATTTAGGCAGCACAGATATAAGATGGAGAGCAGAGACACATGCGGTCATTCTGATTTATTTGTCATGTTGGTGAGGGTTAGGTAACCATAAGTTTAGTTTTCTCTTTCTTTCTTTCTTTGTTAAGTTTGTACATTGTTACATACATTTCCTTTACATGTCAACATGGAGAGGTGATGATTATTGTTTCTTGTTTTGTTTTGTTTTTTTTTTTTTTGTTTTGATAATCAGAACCTTCCCTTGATATGTGCCCCAGCCATTCATTTAAAAATATTGATGGCAGCAGCTTTTCCAAAAAAAGGTGTAATAAGGTTTTCATCACTGTGCTGTTGAATGTAATACTAAAATTACCATTTAGGGAATGCTCTGTTCATTCTCAAACAACATATAAAAACATTCACACCTACACTCTTCTACCTTGTGACCTAGTCAGGGTCCATCTTTTGAGAGAGACAGAATGAGTACATGTGTTGGCCTTGAGCTTCTCATCTCAGTTTTATCTCTCTCTCTCTCTCTCTCTCTCTCTCTCTTCCATCCCTCCAGCCCATCTCTTCCTCCCCATCCTTTCCCATCGCTGTCAGCTCGTTAATTTGAGGGAGAACCTGCCATCTTTGTCTTCTGAATGGCCAACCATAAAGATGATGAGTGAACTTAGAGTTTTGAGGCTATACCCTCTTACCCACCTTGGTGATGATCATTAGAGGCAGAGTGCAATTTTATCTGAGCAGCATACACTAAAACAAAACATAACAGGCACAGGGATTATCATAATTTACTTCAGATTTTCTTGGGAAACTTGAAAATCTCCAAGGCTCTAATAAGAAGTAAAAGTCTGGTTATTTCTTGAGCTTCACCTCTTGTCGTCTAGTTTTGGTCCTGATGTGTAATGTACAAATGTGCTATTCATAAAACTAATTTTAATACAAGAGGGAAAAAAAACAAATATAGGTATGTTCTTCAACAAATTGGAGTAAAGTAATGTTTGCCTTGCTTGCGATTATAATTTGAAGAGAATTGGCATTCTCAGTATTTCAACCTTATGCATGATGTTATTCATGTTTCAAATTTACAACTACACCATCTGTTATTACTATTACTGTTGTTTTGTTTTATTTAGTGTTAAATAGCAAGTATTATTGCTATATTATATATTACCAAGTACTATAATAGTATTATTGCCATTATTAATATGCTATGATTAAACGTTGATATCAGTATAATTTTAATTTCTTACCAACAATCCTTGCTGCTGCTTGTATAGATGACAAACACGACATAACTGTTTCAGAACTGTCCTGTTTAAACTTGATACAATTGTTATAGATTTGCTCCTGGTCTCTCTCTTCTGTCTCTACCTCACCTCCTCCTCCTCCTTCTTCTCCTTTCTCGTTTATTTTCTCCTTTCTGTCCCCCACCTCCCCTCTGTCCCCTATTTTTACTTTCACCCCAACCAGTCGAGGCAGATTACCGCACATCTTGCTCTGTCAGAGATTTCTTCCTTTTAAAAGGGATTTTTTTTTCTCTCTCCACTGATGCCTAATGCTTGCGCATTGTATATATGCAAATAAAATTGAATTGAATTGAATTGAATTAGTCCGTTAGCCCATTCACACTAAAGACAGCAAAATGTATAAGTGCTCACATATAGAAGTTTTCTGTTAAGATGGCTCAAATTTTAAATAAAAGTGTGCCCTTAGAATAACACACAGTATATCAACAGCTGCTTGAACTGTCCATCTTAATTATGTCAATTATTGTTAACTGTTTATTTCTCATTTCCCATCCTTTCGCGTCTTGGCAAAGCTGGCAGTCTGCAGACTGCTTAAGTGTGTGTTTCTATGCTGGTTGTCTTATTGACTTTTTATTTTTCTAAGTGCATGGTGCTGATAATGAATGCTCTTTCTCCCCAAGCAGGAGAGGTCATTTTATGATTTTATGGGGGTAGGGAAAAATGTTGCTACAGAATTGAGTGAGTAAAAGAGTGTGTGGATCGTTTCTTGCCTGCGTGTGTTTTTGCATATATGATTGTGCTTTGTATAGTGAAAGGGCTGTTAACTTTTACCTGCCATAAAACGACCCTCCTAAATTTAAAAGTCTTTCACTGCTCAAATCTTTCATTATCATTCAACACGCATATCCTTCCATCTTTCCTTTACCCCTTTCCTCTTTGCCCTCTCATCACTCCTCATGTAGTCATCATTTTTACCTTTCATTACCCCTTTTTAAAACATGCATGGAGCACATCTCCTATTATAAACCCCTGAATTCACTTCTAACTTTGTCACCCTTTCTCAAACTTGACCTTACATTTATAACTTAATTATCATTATCTTCAGACTTAAGAATTATGTTCCTTTTTATCAGGGAGGGAATTTGCTTACTTCAGTTCTCCAGCAATCAGCTGGTATAGTCAAAAAAATGGATTATCAGAGCAGCAAAATTAGGATACTCAAAAGCAAAGGCCATAGAGTAATAGATGATTTATGATGTGCAGTAAAAGTTAGCTGAGTTTCCAAAGAGTAAGTCATTTTCTTTTCTCATTTTGGTAAATTTAAGACTCTTAATATGTGGAAATGTGGATTTATAGCTGTGGAAATGTAAGATCTGTATCATATATTTACCATTCTCAGACACATGGCATCATCAAAGCAGTTTAACAGTTGAATGTTGGCAATTTCCTTTTCTTTGATCACTGTAGTATACAAAATGAGCACTTTGAAAGCCTTGCTAAACAAATGCAGTTGTTCCATTACACACAGTCCAATTATGAATTTTCATCTTTGCAAATCCCCCTCTGAGAAACAAATGATGTACATAACAATCACATTTTGCAGTGGTCACATTTTCAGCCATTGTGAGATCTTTCTGGCTTGATTTGGCTCACTCAAAAACACAAAACTGGGTAGTCTGATTAGTTGTGCCTCACATTCATCTAATCAGCAAAGTTCAGACAGCATCTTCCTTTTTTGCTGCTCTATGATCAAAGCTGTGGTTTTAATGTGGCAATTAAAAATACATAGAGCATTAACAAACTGGAATACACTTAAGGGGCCAATGGAGGACTCAATAAAGGCACAGATTTACTGCCATTGTTGTCATTTATCTTTATGATTGCACTTTAATTTGACAAAGGCTAATTGCATACTAATTTGGCTGCAAGATGGAAAATACTGTTTTCATCATTTGTTCATGTGTGAGTATGTGTTGCTCAAAGAGATAGATTCAGTGGTCCATATGAAATCATCCCTCTGCAAAAGTAGGCAGTTCATACTGTTTGCGGGTGTTTTGACATAATAACAAAATGGCAAATACATACTACTTCAAGCATGGGAGGGAGCACTTATGTACATTTGGTTTTGGAGGTAGTGTTTAATAAAGGAAAGGTTTGGGGTGCTACCTGTTGAGGCAGTTTCTTGTGTGAGTGTGTGTGCGTGCATGTGTGTTTTAATACAGTAGCTTCGTTTTAAGATACTTAAATTTGCAAATGTCCCTTGTAATACTCTTCACGTTCGTCAAACTACAAACAGCGGTGGCTTTTTTTATGTGACGTTTTATTGTGTTCATATACTGGATTTCATTATGTCCACAGCAGCATTCAATTATGGCCACAGAAAGGAGTTTATTTATTTATTTATTTGAAAGTAAGCCCTGTAAATGTTACAGTATTATTTTACAGTTTATACACTGAAGTGAGTTCTACACAATACCTTTTTATGTGAAATATATGTTTAGTGTTTCATAAAAAAATTGTATATAATTTTGGGTGATATCCTCAGGCAGTAAGGGAGAGTGTGTATTAACTGGTTTGGAGTGTTTGTTGCAGTGATGTCCAGATTGAATCACAGGAGTTGGAAGCTTTTTATGGCATTATTTTGCCCATTTAAACTTAAAAATTGACATTCACAACAGTTCGTGGTCATATACCTCCCAAATGTGAATGTACAGTCCTAATATTAAACTTGATTATTAAAACACATTTTTTTTCCTTGCACATTTTTGTCATTTTTTTTGTCCACAGGAGATGATAATACTATTTTGTGCGTTGTCACAGTCAAAGACATGAATAATGCAAAGATCCTCATGGCAGCAATGTCGTGTACAAGGTTAGAACAATGACTTAGTATTCCTTTAGGCATGTTTGGAAAGCAAACATATCTTTGTGCATTTTCAATAAAAAGATAGAATGTCCAAGCTTCCTACACAACTTGAATTCAATTTCAAATCTATGATAGCCCCTCGGGCACTTTTGTCATGTTGTGTTGTGTTGTAAGATATGATGCTTTTATCCAGGGAGAGTTTCAATCAAGGGAAATAGTAAAATGTAGTATTATTTCCTGTTATTAAAACATAATATTATTTCCTGTTATTTATATGTTAAACAACATAGGACATAGCACATTTTGTGTGAAACTTACATTACATTATTACAAACAATGGAATGTGACTGACAGGTGTTTCTTGTTGCCCAGGGGTTGGATTTTCGATTTACCGTAGTAACATGAATGACCCTGAATGTCTGATCTTTTTTTACCATTGATTTTCCCAGGAAAAAAGAAGGGAAATCAGTAAGTAATTGCACAATTGGGTAAAGCCAATACAAGAATGTATACAATCCTGATAAAAAAAACTGTCAAAATCAAAGAGATATGACAAAAATACTCATAAGTAATGAGAAGAAGGCCATATTGACATTTCTGGAGCAGAATTGCAATCCAGTTCTTTCTTTTCTACACAGCGCCCCACACCCCACCCTTCCACTTTGTACTTTCTTTTCTTTCCCTTAATTTTTAGTTGTCTGATAAACACCTTGAAGAGATTGAAGGAGTGCTGTGGTGAAGCAGAAGGCCCCTCTCTTACAGGATGACCTCAAATGATGGGGTGACACTCTTTTCCTGCTGTTGTGTCAAAGTCATGCTGCCAGTTGTTTACCTTCAGACGGCCAAAATAATTAAGTTGCCTTTTTCTGTTTTATCCTGTCACTCCTTTCAGCAGTGCAGCACTTATCTCTTTAAAATGTTAAAGTTACAGCCGTTCACTTTACATTCTTGTCAAATAATTCTGCACCCATTTGACTCATAACTTTATCTCTCCTTCACTCGCAGTAGCTCTTCTCGATGCTATAACAGTGTCATAATTTATTTTGCCTTCAATCAACAACTAAAAGAAGTCATTTGCCATGGCATTCAAATAAGGAAGCAATGTGTAAACTACAAAAAAACATTTTGTGTCCCCACACATCACACTTCCTAAAAGCACGTGCTGCCAGCACTCAGCCTTTACTGCAAATATAAAAGGTCGATTAATGAAATGTTGCAGTTAAAGCTCTTTTTTTTTTAATTATTTAAATGTAAGCTTATCTCCTCCAGCTCATATTTGCCTTGACTTCAGGATGTGTATGTAATAACAAAAGAGGCATGTAAGTCACCAGGAAGATCAGACATACTTTAGGTGAGGAGTTCCTTTCCTTTATTTAATTATGGAAACAACTCAAAGATGTCTACTTTACATGTGAATGTAGGGAGATTGTTTTTCCTTGTTTAATTTTGTTTCTCAGTCATCTCATATAGTATTGTGATTTGTTATGTGAGTGGAGTATGCCTAGAGCTCGGAGAGACAGACTAACAAGGAAAGTGGGCACGAACTTGCTTCCAATGTGGAGTTGTCACTTTGCTCACATTGAGCGCTGTAGTGTCATAATGCACATCGTTTAACAGGCAAACCCCTGCAGTCAAGGTTGACAGTCCGGTTTGTTTATAAACGTCATGCTTCACTGTTTACCCGGTTAAATGGCGGACTGATCTAGCAGCTTAATTCCATCTTTTTTTTTTCTTCTGGATGGCGCTCAACCATGTTGCATGTCAAATTTCATATGTCAACAACAGCAGTCATCAACATGTGCACTCTTTAACGTAGTACAAAAGTAAGTAAAAGTAAAAGCTACATTTAGGGGTGTCTACATGTCTGTCTAGTGGCGGTCGACATTTGTCGTCTCTAGTGAGCTTCTTTTATTAATTACGGTTTAGTATTTTTCAGTATGTTTAACATGTGCTGCTCCGCGAACAAACAAAAGGCCACATTATTTTTTAATTTAAGAGTTTGTGTAAAAGAAAATTAACAGCCTATATTTCAGTGTGACGATCAGAAAATATTAAATCGAATAAAATGACTTCATTGAATAAATTTGTCCTCTTTTACTGCAAGTAGAGACTCTCATTACTTGCCGTACAGTCATGCTGACAGTATTGCTGTTTGGCATTCTGAGTTTTAAATTTCTTAGAAATATATGTAGGCACAGCCTTACATGCCAGTCTCTTCATCTTGCACTCACTTCTGAGATCAGACTGACTTATATAGGTGACAAATGGTAGCAGACTCATTTATCTCTCCTTCTGTCTCTGTCTCTCTCTCTCTCCCCTTACTATATTAATGACCGTAATCAACTCTAAATAAATAATTTGTGTCCCCCGGTGCATAAATCTCTCTCTCTCCACTTGTCAAAACTTTCCACCGAATCAAAACTTGAACTGAGTACTTTGCTCTGCAGTTTCTTCTTTTCACTGCAGTGCCAATCCATCCCCACAACCCCCTTCACAACACACACACACACTCTTTGTCCAAATTTGTCTTTGTCTGATAAACCCCTTGAAGAGATTGAAGGAGTGCTCTCGTAAAACAAAAGGCCTCTGTCTCTTAAACATGATGCGATGACCCTCTTCTCCTGCTGTTGCATCATGGTCGTGTCCAGTGTTGTTTACTTTCGGAGGGCCAAAATAATAAAGTTGCTTCCTCTATTTACAGCTTCTCTTCTTCTTTTATCCAGTCACTCCTTCAGCAATGCTGTGCAGCACCTATTTTAAAATTTTACAGCTGTTCAATTTCAATTCCAGTCAAGGGATTCTGCACCATGTTGACCCATATCTTGAACTGTGTGAGTGTGTAATGATTTGCAGTGAGCAAGGAGCAGAGTTTGTTGAATGGCTGAGGTTCAGACAGGACGGAGGGTTCGTTCTGCTCTTTTTAGTAGTGAATTTTTGCTGAACAGTATGTTTCTGTGTATCTTAATTTATTGAGGTCTGTGTTTTTACAATCATTTTATTAGGGATACATGATATTGACTTTTTGCCAATATATTGAGTTGGGCCAGTAATAGATACTGTATGTGTGTGCAGTGGTCATTTAGTCCCTTCTGCAGTGAAATTAGTATTATATTTTCCATTCATGTCACAGCAGATGTAGATATACATTTTCTTCATTGTGCAAAATAAATAAATAAATAAAATAATAGTTAGTTAGGCGGAAGGTTCGGTCACTGCTCCACTCTGAACTTGGGATTTCATACAGGTCCAATCCATCTTTAAACTGGATTTTTTTGAAAAAAGGATGTGGCGTAACCCTGTTAACAAGACATGCCTCTTCCTCTCTTTACCACTTCCTCTGTCTTTATTCACCGTTTTCTTTTCTTCTTTACATTTGTTAATGTTAAATATTTGATTACAAATTGCATTTCAAAGTGTTCATTCAGAGTGTTCATTTTACAATAAGTACTGTACATAGTAGGTCACCACTGTCCTTTATGCAAGGTTGGTCTGTTTTATACCATGGAGGTAGAAGTTATTTTGCATTAGAGAGATGCATATCATGTAACCACAATTACTATAGTTAAATTTTCACCTCAGCTGTTTATCATATTAATTATGCATCTTTCAAATCATATTAATTATGCATCTTTCAAAAAAAAAGTTAAAATAAAATACCAAATAAATTACCTTTTAATGTTTTTTTCTCATCCCTTGTTGCAAATACAATGTCTCAGCTTGTTAACACTGAACCAAATGTGCCATGTTATTTGCTCAGAAGAAATGAAGGATTATTTCCTAAAATAAGACAGACAAATATTTTTTCACATATGTGCTCTGTGTTGCATAAGCTGATTGGCACATATTCCCTTCCCTAAGGAGCATTTCTCCTTGTAGAACACACAAAAGTGCCTAATGAATTTTGAATATTGAATATTCATTGAATTCGACATTCTAGACAGGAGGGGAACTGACAAGCATATCAGCCAGACTCACTCAACAGAATGCCCATCTTAATCCACTGATTAGCTGTGCCATGTTTGAATAACAAATAATGAAGTTTGGTGAGTCTAAATTAATCACCTGAGAAGGTTATGTTCTATTGTGAATACATTTAAATTATAAATATGAAATAAAAGGACAAAATTTGCAAATATACATGTTGAAAAGTTAAACTGTTCTTGAGAGAAAATGATTAAACAAGGTGACAGTCCATTCTTGGTTTTCCGTATATCATAGATCTGTAGTAGTGTGTGTGCTCTGATCCATATTTTTCTGTTTGCATTGTTATTAAATACACAAATGTATCCCTTCATGAATATAAAACCAGGTTTGTGGTCATATGTTTGCTTTGTGGGAATACATGTACAGGCACATGCCTGCATAATTTTAGTGCTTGCTGATTATTGAAGTAGAGCCGTGGTGTGGACTTTAAACCAATATATTCACAGGGAAAATTTTAAAGCTGTTCATGCAGAAACTATACTTTCAAAAACATTATTTTCAAAGTTCTTTAAAGGAAAGATATAGATTTTCTTGAATGAAGTGCCTGATTTGGTGTTAGGGAACATGGTGATTTTTAAGACGACGCATTTTGTGTCAAAGCAAGAGGTTTTGAGAGCTTACATTTTTCGATTTTGTTTGTTTGTATGAGTGTTTGGGTAAATACACCAAAGGCATTGCTGATGTTTCTCTGGATACTTTAGCTCCTCACACAATGACGTTTTATTTGCAAGGACACTAGGAAAGCAAAACTAATTTTGCTGGCATGAAAATGTGAACTTGACAACACTCACAAACCCAAGTCACTTTGAGTTGAGGTTGTCAAGTGTCCTAGCAGGTTCTATTAATTGACATACTTTGAGGACCACACTTATGTCAGCACTTATAGAAAGTACATATTACAGAGGCTCCTGTAGAAAAGGCCTTATGTCCTTCTTACTCTAAAGTCTAGCCTATTGAATAGGCCCAACCGAAGATGCCAGACTGTATTCCAATTCATAAAAGATAAAAGTAATTCAGCCATGTGCCAGACCCAGCCAAGCATTAAAAGCAGTCAGAGAATTCTTTAAAAACAGCCATAAAATCCATATTTCACCAGCACAATGATGCTAAGGTCTGAGTTATAACATGCCAGCTTACTTAAAAGCATTAATGCAGCATTTAACATAATGCCAGAATGTTGGCCTAAGGAAAAATGAGACAAAAAACGGCTAACTTTTTCCACATAGCAAAGAGTACGAACAGTAAACTAGTGTCTACTTTTTTGTTTGTTTGTAATATTAGTGTATTAGTGTTCACATTAATAAACAGGATGTATGCAGAAATACTGCCATATTTGCATGAATGTCACACACATGTGTGAACTCTGGGACAGTGAGAGAAGGATAGTGATGAAGGGGAAGCAGTGGAGATGCTTAATCACTAAGCACATTGCGGATGGTTTTAATTGAAAATTCATCTTGACCTGTTTGAGAAACTCAACCATGCATGCAGTGTTTGCTTGGCATTGCCACAGTATCCTATGTACTTAACCCTTTGTCTTTTTAAAGTGTCCTTTTGTATCATATCCCTTTATTGCTGGAAGCCCCAATGTGAAGCCATGCATTAAAAAACCAAGATTGTAAACCCATATAACTATATTATAGCCGTGGTGCTTTAATGTGCAGTAGTAATAAAAGTTACACGAGCACCATTTTAATGTCCTCTAGCAGCTAATTACATAATACAGAGAGAGAATGAGAGTGAATTAGAGAACTCCTAATTCCACTGAAGTACTTTTTAAATGAGTTCTTTTGTCTTGATGCTGTTCAGAACTTGAAATTCATGAGCAAGAGAAGAATCTCTGAATATTGAACAATGTAATTAAAGGAATCTAAGTGACCATCAGTAGGCTGCAATGGAGGAGGGCGTTAATGTAAAACATTGAGTTGGACATGTGAATTAAAAATATTTTCTACAGTTGTCAGCATCAAAACGGACTTTAATATTCTATTGAGAGCATGATAGGATTTTTTTTGTCTTTGATTATTATTTAAATTCCAAATATGATGAGGATGTAATGGTCAGTGTCACGGTTTACAGTTAGGTTGATGTCCCTTTTTACAGTTTTTTTACAGTTTTCCAAATTTAAATCTAAAGTCATTTACAGTAATTCTAGTAATTTTTCACTGACATGACATTTCTGGCCACCTGAAGAGTCCCCAGTATTTAGTAACCTTTTACCTGGTTTAGTGGTTTATTAATGTGTGTTTGTTTGTGTGTGTTTTAGGTTAGAGTAAGTCTCCAGGAAATTAATATAAGTCCATGAAATGTCCTCTAAAACCTGTGTGTGTGTGTGTGTGTAAGTGTGTGTGTTCTTGTACTTGCTGCAGAGTGAGGACCAACATTCGTATAATTCCTACATTGAGAGGACATTTTGACAAAGTGAGGACATTTTGGCTAGTCCTCACTTTTTTTCACCCCTTAAAATGGCTTTTTCAGGGTTAAGACTTGGTTTTAGGGTTAGGGTTAGAATTGGGTTTAGGTTAGGGTAAGGGTTAGGGTTAGGCATCTAGTTGTGATGGTTACAGATAGTGTAAGGGGCTAGAGAATGTATTATGTCTTTGAGGGTCCTCACTCTGATAGAAGCGCAAACATGTGCGTGTGTGATCCTGTATGTCACATCACATTTAAACAAATATGACTGACAGCAGGTCATGTCTCATTGGTGTAGTATTTCTTCTGCGGTGCATATAGAGCTCATGAATGTCTGATTTCAAATATTACCAGTAGTATTAGGCTGCGCATCCTCATTGGTCTCATGATTCAATTTGATCACGATTACCACATCAACAGTTTACTTTGATTCAATTCCAGCCCTCACGTTGTATTGCTTCCTTACTTTTTTTATATTACTACTCAGGGCTATTGTTTAATCATTTAATAGAGGCAGTCAGATCAGTATGAAATTAATCATGCATTTATACTTTTCTTGAGAAATTGAATTGAAAAGCTCCATTGCCAAAAACAAGCAATGTCACATGGCTAATTAATTATGTGTTGTCAGTGCATTGTGATACAAGTATTTCCTACACCCCTTGGATAATCTCCACCGTCACATGCTCACTTGCTTTATGTGATATCTTAAATGTATTTATTAGTAATTTTGCCTTTGAATTCATGTTATAATCACATACAGTATGTGAAAACTGACTGTGTAAAACACTGATGTTGGTCTGTTTGTGCTCTGTCAGCTGTGTGGTCTGCACCAAGTTTCAGTTCAAACAAACCAAACAGCTTCAGTGTGAATCACTCTTAGTCACCGCCTCATCCTATGTGGCCCTTAAGCAGCTAAATGCTCCACTTTGTACATCTGCTTTAGCTACTTCCTTTGTCTTGCAGACATGGTTTCTTCACTGACAATTTTTTTTCCCTGGATATCTTTTCAGTGGTGATATGGTTTTATTATTATTGAAGGATCATGTGGCAGCAGAGGGGATCCTGTCAGAAAGTGATTATTCAGATCAGTGCATCAGTTCTTGTGTTTGCCTAACGAAGACTCCTAATGTTACTGGTGACAGCACAAAAGAATGGGGGGGTTTTGTGGGAGCAAACTGACCAAAAAAGCAAATATCAGCTATAGCTGCAGATTGCTAACAAGTAAGATCAGACTGATATCATTAGACAAATCACTCTTCGTGTTGTTGCTAACCAAACTTGTAAAATGTGTGCACTGACTTCAGACACTGAGCACAACAACCCTGTTTGTTTTGAAAGTGTCTAAATGTGAAAAGGTTTGTTTAAGAGCCTTGATATTACATGCTCGTGTGCTTCATTCTCTTCAGTGTAAGAAAAGTCAGAAATGATGACAGCCATAATAACCCATTCTTATACTTTGCATTATAAAGTGTTACTGACACATCAATTAGACCTAAACTCAGTTTCTGCAGCAGAATGGGGAAATAAAGGGAAAACATCTACTGTTTAATTTCCCACTGTGACACCAAATCAATGCTTATTTTCATAAAGTAAAGCTGACAGTCATTTTGTCGAAGCAATCATGTGAAACAAATAACTTCTGGCCATTCTATCTCCTGTTGTGACTGCTGGTGTTACCACTTACATACTGTAAATTTCACTCTAACATTTTGCCTCCCAGGTTCCTTCTTATTTTTGTTAAAGCCATTATAACCATCCAATGGCATTTTGCATTTTACAACCTCCCGTTAAGGGAATATGGAGTCATATTGTATCTAAAGACCTATTCATTTTATTTCATAACTTTATGCAGGGCCTGAAATTAACGTTCACCAAGTAGCAAATGCAGGTAGTTTTTTCCATTATGTGAACAAATCTCAGAGGCCTCCCTGTTGCACTAGTAAAACAAATGTTTGAATCCAAATAATCATATAATAAAACACTATGCTAAGAGGTTGTACCTAATGGATCTACCCCACCATGTTATGTGAGAAATAGAGGGGAGGTAATAATGGAGTTTTCAGAGGCTGGCTGTGTGGAGGCAAATATTTTGTCTTGTATAACCCAGTCTAATGTGAAAGGTGTTCTGCACCATGTCCAAAATGTGTCAGCTGTACAAAGACTACATTTCCAAATTCTTACCAACATGGGCTGTGATTTCCTGCTGTTTTCAGATTCTGTCATGAACCCCTGCTGTGAAAAAAAAGAACATTTCCTGTGAATAATATACACAAATCTCTGGAAATGTGCTGACCTGGAAACCTGCACTATGAGCTGTGTTATGGGACAAGAGCTGAACAGTTAAAGGGAACCAGCTAGATGAGGGTGACAGCATCCATCCCAGCATATGACTAACTGTTCTCCCCCCCAACACACTCACTCACACATAATAAGAGGACTCTTTAGGTGGGAAAAACAGACAGGATAAATCCCAAGATAGATGAGAAAAAGAGTTTATTCTGAAGTTGATGGCTGCTAACAAAGGTTGGTTTTTCACTGACAAGGTGGTGTGGGTTTATAATTGACACTTGAGACATTAATTGACACTGAAGGAAGAGGAAGGGCGAGAGACAGAATCACGTATTAAAAGGAACATCGATTAACAATAAGCAAACTGCCACCGTGACCACAGTGGTTAATTTAGCAAAATTGTCAGTTGATTTACCAGTTTTCAAAACCACACTGCCAGTCTTTTCTTGAAAGGCCACTGGAAAAATCTATTGACATTACTTTCCCAGTCTATATACATGATTTGAATTTCAGGGGAGCATGGGGGAGCTTGGCTCTTGCTTGATATTGTTAACAATTTGTAAATTGATCATTGATTATGTGTTGATATTGTTCACCATTTTTCCCCAATTCACATAAATTTCACATTGACAATTCACATAAAATTCACGAGGAACTGATTCTGTTTTGTAGGAGTTTCCTCATGCTTTCAAACATAAAATAAATTACATTTGAACAGTAGTTTCTCTTTCCAGAGACAATATTATTATTACACTGATTACACTGTCGACATTTGACTGTTTGTTCAGTAGAAAGTACAAGAAAAGTTGGAGGAGAGTTTGGTCTTTGAATTTTCCACTCTAACTGGGACATTGTATCACAACTGGAATTTCTTTTTTTTCTGTTTTTGATGATTATATATTTCACTGGACTTTTGCTGCCAGACTCTGCTCAAGGAGACAACTCCCAAAAGTTCTCCTGACTGAGACAACTTGAACCGTATAGACAAATCCTGGCATTATTGGGGTTGAGGGTTCAAATCCCTCTGTAGTCATTCAGGCTAAACTGTCATGCACTAATGATTCTGTAAAGACCTTTTCAATAAAAAAAAACATCCACCATTTCATGTGTTATCTTCTGCTATAAATTTTCACCCACCATCCTTTCTATCTTTCTCCCTCCCTCTCCAACCCTTCCCCACTTTCCACCTTCTCAGGTTCAGACATGGTGGAGGCTCAGTGTCAGAGGTTTGAGGTGAGAAGTACAGATGGAGAGCGAGTTCTGTTCTCAGCTGATGAAGAGGAGATAAGCATTGGTACTGAGAAACTCAGAGTCACAGGTATGGATGTACACCAGCAGTCGAACACATGCTGTAGACAACATGGCTCTCGTTTTATGGTGTTTGTTGGACTAATATTATTAACTATTATTAACTAATATGAGATTTTTACTCGGCATTCAAGAGCAACTTGTTTAATCAGTGTCAGGAAGACACAACAGAAGACAAAGAGTAGACTTATTTCTGTTGTCTAATATAGTTACTTTAAGACACAAGCACATGAGAGACATGGAGAATGGAGAAAGCTCAAAGAAAGAAAGAAAGAAAGAAAGAGGCATTTACATTTGGGGAAAACAGAAACATTGACCTTTGCAGTAACTACTTTTCTCACTTTCTCATTTGCTCATTGTATTTATATGGGATGAGTGAGCAAGGCATATGTTGTTTTTGTTGTTGCTGAGGATGTTTAGAAATTCACCACGTGTGCATTTACACACAGCTGAAAGAATGCAAATATGAAGTCATCGATATACTGTATATATTCAGTCATCCATATATATCTCCTGCAGCTCTAGCAAAAGAAACCTGATGTAGTATTGTGCAGACTTCCACAGAGAAGACAACTGCAAATCAGTGTACTTTCTTTCATCCACTCACCCTCGCTCTCTCTCTCCAGGGAATGAAGGTGTGGTGTTCAGCCATTCTGTGGAGACTTCACATGTAAGGGCAGAGCCTTTCCAGGACCTAAAGTAAGTGTCCCAAATCATTTTCCAAGTTTGCATGTGAATGTGTATGCATGTGTGTCAGACAATCATTCTGGCACAATGGTTCCTCTTCATTTATTAAATATCTTTTTTTGTGATTTGGGGAACTCACAAATAAATGCATTTACTTATTAAAATTAGGGTAAAATCTCTATTCGCCTAAAACTAAAACTGTGTCCTACCTTAGCCAGCCCTATGGTACAGTGAGCTTGCAACCTGTAATCACCTCTCTGCAGAAAGACATGCGCTGTTGATTGGCAGCCTGACCCAACAAAATCCCTTCAGTCGACTGTGTGCCGGGGTCACACTGTTTCCATGTGGATACTTACTAAAACATGCACAAGTGCACGTGAAATGCAGGGTGTAGTGCAGAGTAGATGAGCTATGCTAAATTGTATTTTAAGTGGGAAGTTCATCATATGTATTAATAAAAGCATAATATAGCCATTGCACGAAAAACAATCAATCTCTGTGTGTCTCAAGGATATTTTAATTTAGCTATACAGATATAGCTGTGAGAACAGTATGAAACAAAAAATGGTTGACCACTGACAGCTCCTCACAGATCACAGGTAATAAACAGCTCAGACAGATGAAATGTTGCTCCTAATAGCAGCAGCTCAAACTACTAGTCTCCCTGTCAGTGCATTAGTTAAATATGTGCCCATGTTTATCGTTTCCTCAGCCCCTCTCCTTCAGTATGTTTTGGGTGTCCTAAGGATGCATATGAAGTTCCTTAATTGTAATGTCAGCCTCATTTGGCAATTGTCAGACAGGATTAAGCTGAAGTGGCCTTAAGCTATAGGGAGGAAAACATGAACAGAGAGACAGGAGAAAGGTTAGAAAGTGAAACTAAAACTGAAAGTGAAACTGCACTGTGGCAGAAATCAGAATTTGTAAAAAGAGTCAAGAATGGAAGAGCAGATGTGATTGACTGGAGAAGATACACGTCAGAGAACAGAGTAGGCAAGGTACACTCGACATAAAAGACAAGGACGACAGACCAGAGGAAGGTGACAGAAGGGCTCGGTGTGAAAGGAGGCAGTGGACGTTGGCGTGTCGACGAATAGCTTCAATCTGGAACTGCAGGGAGTTGAGTCATAATAGCAGCAGATGATGGGATACACTCATATGTACATGTTCAGGGTGTGCAAAATGAATGTCTCATTTCTTTTTTACACAAGTGGAGAATTTAGGTGTTTCAACCATTATAAGTGCAGCTATTAAACAAAAGAGCTGCTTGATCTTTCATTTTTTAACACAGTGTGTGTTTTCTTTTAGGTATTATGCTACCTGAAATAATTTCTCCTATGTTTTGTATGTAGTGGATATGAAAACTTAGACAAGGATGCTCAGTAGATATCCTAGGATAAGCAAATCACAGATACAACGTCTTAATTTTTTTCTTCTTTCAAGGAAATAACCGTTAAAGAAAATGTCAGACATGAAATACGATTCAGGAACAAGGGGAAATTGAAATGACTTGATACACATGTATTAGATGGATCGACAGAGAGAGACAGACAAGATAATCGTGAAAGCAATACAACCTTTTTTGTAGATGAAACAGGATTCCACACATGCTGATGGATCAAAAATAGATGAAAGGACAAGAGCGATTTGGAGGACACACAGTGATGTGGGGGAGTTAGATTGCTTTAAGAAAGTAAAGTTGTGATAGCACGTGGAATGGGGTTGGCTGAGGACAGAAAGATACACCAAAATAGAGAGGCAGCAGTCGGCAGGTCAGTGGTGAAAGAAGGAACGGAAGCACTCATGTGATTTGTGCATTTATGAGGGCAGCATAATATTTGGGCTGTTTTTCAATTTCATCAATTTTATGCCATGAATGTCATTGTGGAGTGACATCAAACAAATAATTGCTGCTAAAAACCACTTAGTTTTACCTAAATTGAAATTGTCATCATTACCGGCAGTATAATAAAGAGTGTGATCAAAAAAGGACTATAGATTAGTATGGACAGACTCATACAATATACATTGCTTTACCTATATGAACCAATAAAAAGCAAAGCAAAATAGCACTGATGAAATGGTGATTACATGTTTCAAATAACTCTCAAATACTCAGTATGAATAGAAATTCTACGCTATAGATAATGTCAACAAAAAGAAAGTTTATTTTCTGCTATTTTTCCTATTTACTTTTTCTTTCATTATTGTCATTTTCTGGTTGGAACATTCATCCTGTATATTTATGTATCGCTTTTTCACATCATATCTTTGTCTCCATCTTCCCACGTTTTCATTCTCATTCTGTCTTTCCATTTACTGTTCCCTTTTTCCTGCCTCAAACTCCCACCGCCCAACCTATTTCTTCTGTCTCATTATGAAAAGTAGAGCGTTATGCAGTCAAGGTAAATGGGACATGTAATGAGCGGATTGAAATCCATTTAAAACTAATGATCTATCTTACAGTTATACAGAGAAAAGGGGGGCTGCAGAACAGAAGAAAACAAGAAAGATAGATTGTACACACTTGGCATGATACAGTAAAGGTCAAAGGATTTCAAGAATGCCTTGGTGGCCTCATAACTTTTGCAGATAACTGTTTCACATGGTGATCTGAATGTAATGTGACTTTACAGTGAATGTTGGAAACTGAAATTATACAGTAATGGGGTAATAATAATAATAATATCACTAAAAATAAGTTGACCTAACACGGACAAACATATGCATTTATATCTGCAGTATATTTTCCCTGTGCATGAATAAATCAGTGTAGGCTGCTTAAAGATATTATCATTAAGAGTAGATGCTATTGAAGCTTAAGAGGTAGGAAAGGATGTCTTGTAGCCCTACACCTGGGCTATAGTAGAAGCATCTAAACAAAATACTCAGTTCCTTTACAGAGGATGCTATAGGACACTGTGTCATGTAATCATTGCAAGTGCTGTTTACACTATTCTTCCTGAAAACAGTACAGGAAGTGACAGGGACTCAGACAGAAACCAGTCAAACCAGAAAAGATCCTGTGGTTGGCATCTTCTTTAAGCTGTACAGTTCAACATCTTATGACAGTGTCTAAATAGCAGGACAAAAGAAGCAAGGACTGACAATACATAGGTGACCAACAACAACAAACAAACTGAAAATGGTTGAATTATCTGGACAAAAGTTAAGGAATGTCTCCTGGAGGAGTTTATAAATGTTTAGGATGTGTAGCTAGTTCAGTTTACTGTTATAATAAAACTGATTATCATTATTAACACAATATGCGGCTGAGGCTGCTCTTTTACTACAAAAACCACAACAGTATAAATTCAGCCTTGGGCAGTTAAGAAATGTTCCCACTTGCAAGGATAAGTTTTAACAGACATTTAAAACGTAATAGTGCTTTTCTTTTCAGTGCTACTATTTATTATGTTCTTTAGCAAAACCATGTAAAGGGCACTTGGCTTCAGGGTGAAAGGACAACATCAAATATTGTAGATTTGAAAGCTCAGTGCATATGCATATTTGGGAGTGGATTAAAAAAATTCCTTTTGCAACTGCACAGAAGCTTTTTTTGAACCCAGGTGTTACTATGAGTCTGAACATGGCTTCTGTCAAACATTCAGTCCTGTGTGACGTAAATTAAGAGCAAACCCGTCTTTGTACAACTAGTGGTTTATGCTCAAATCAAAAACAAATCAAATGTTGAAATGTTGAAATCAAATGTCAAGCATGTTCCCTGCTATCTGTAAGATTCTGATTAACCTTTGATTGTTGGCTGTGTCTGTGACATGTATTTCCACTATAATTTATGACTCAAAGATAGGGCTGTCCTAAATCTTGATAGCTTTCATATCTCCAACAACAAACCATGATTTTTCAGGTGTTTATTCTTTTGGGGTTTATTTAAGATCTTCCTCATTTACTCTTACACCTACAGTATGCCTTTTTAATAATGAGACACACGCAAGATGTCAGTTGTTCATTTGTTGAGTTGTTGATTGGCTGTCTATTTGGTTGGTTTACGGGTTAGATGGTTGGTTTATTAGCTCACAGACTTTACCATCTTGTCATACATTTATAGTTTCAGTATTTATCTATGGTACCAAATCTCACTTAGGTGAGATTGTCGTCACAAAAACAAAAATGTGTTTGTGACTGCTCTGGTTATCGTTGTTGTTAGGGTGGACATAATAGTGTTCCACAAATATCTGAGATCCCTGTGAGAGAAAAAAAAATGGAAAGGGGATAGAAATATACACCTTGATGAAGCACAAAGCATGATTAGATGAAAAGACTATGCTAGTGTTAAAAAAATAGAATTACTGCTTGTGTGTCTGATTAACATGGGTCCTGAAATCAATCAATAAATACTGACAGTTAATTGCCAAATGTGTTGACAGAGACTGATGTAAAAAGGAATAAGTGGACTTAATGGTGCCATAATCTGCATATGTTTAATGTAAATTATATATTAATTGTGTGTACACTAAATCATCATCCCTTGCATTCTACATGTTTAGTGTTAAACTCTGTGTTTTGGTACAACCTTCCCTTGTGACCTCTTGTCCATCAAGTAGTATGGGCAGACGACTGTATGCTGAATTTCTCCACTTCTGCTGATGACGTTTGTAGCTCCAATGTGTAGGAAAATGAACACAGATACCAACACTTTGTGCTAATAAAACCTCTTTCTGCTGGGCAAGTAAAACCTAAAAGAAAAAAAAAATCTAGAAAAGAACCACAGAAAAGAAAGCAGAAAAGAAAATCAATAGGAGAATTTTATACAATGGTAGAATTTGGAGAGTACTGTAGACTACAAATCATTGTTTGGTTTTTTTTGTAGTACAACAGCCACCTTGACAACACCAAAATATTCTAATCTATTCTGACGATGAGATAAAAATCAATCATCAGTTAACTAACCAAAAAGTTAAAAGCAATCTCACACAGTAGCATCACCACCTCGATGATGTGAGCAAACAGTGGGTTACCTCAGGTCTCTGACTTCATCTGATCATTAGTTCCACAGCAGAGAGAAACAAGATGCTGCCAAGTCAATATCTCCAGTTCCATCCACTCTTCTGCTGCCTCTTCTGCTGCCTTCTCCGCAGCATGCCTTTCCACGTCCTGGGGTCATGAAAAGGCACCCTAGAGAATTTTAGCCCTAACACAGGCAAGGGCATCAAAGAAGGATTTGTTCTGTGCCCCTTCCTCTATCCCTGGATCTACTTCAATGTATCTATCTCAGAATAGATAGGGCTGTAGAGCCCTGTCAGTCTCAGGAGCATGGGAAAGGCTTTTATAGAGAAAGGTAACATTACTTTAGGTTAACAATTTAAAAAGTGGGATTAGGACAGTAAGTTTGTCAGATATGAAGCCAAATTTAAAAGAGGAATGTACCTAAAGAATACACAATGGGTTTTTTGCACAAAAGTTTGGTATTATTTTGGAGAAAACTTTGCATTTGGTATTGTTATGATTTTCATTACAGACACTTCTGAATAGACTGTCTGTGTTTGTTTAAATGTATTTGGATAATAGTATAAAACTAAGGTTCCTAAAACCAAAGTTTAAGAGCCATTAGATGAACACAAAAGACTTAATATGAAGAGTGGCTCTCACTGATTCACTTTCATATTGCCCCGACTTAATGTGCCTTTTGCACCGCCGCCATTTTTACATGTTTGTCACTATTTCAAGTGATTACTGATCACATTAACAATAGTTATGCACAGTGCACCAATGTGCATCCTGAAAGTGAGGAAGCCATATGGGAAGTTAGAGATCATGAACTCCCCGCGACCCTCAGTGGAGGATAAAGCGGTAGAAAATGAGTGAAAGTGAGTGAGAGATCATTAACTGATTATTTACACCAGTGATCTGTCAAAGTGGCCGCTGTGCAAAGGGCCATTTGTGATCAGTGACACCTGTGTTCTTCCTGATAAATATGTCAAAATGTCTGTGGTGACAAAGCCCCACTTAGCCGACATAGCTCTGAACAGAGAAACCCACTATTTCTCATAATGTCCTCCATTCTAACATTTATATCTCCAACCCAGTAATAACTTTTGAGTGCAGAGAGAACTATTCCCATTATTTCTCCTGATTAATCAGATTTTCCACTCTGCATTTGTCTCTTATCCAATGCATTACATTTTTTAGAGGTGAGGTTGAGACCAATTGTTGTTATATATATTTCTGTGCAGAAGGTCTCCAAATGACAAGAGTATTAATATTTCCTAATGGCCCCGTGTCCTAGAGATACTTTCAATTTAACCCCATCACACACACTGTAAACTTTTATGAGTCCTTCAAGTAGCGAATGGGAAACTGACTCACCCTGTGGCCTTAAATGTTTCCTCCTCTCAACTACACATCAAACAGCTGCCTCAATTATGAATAAGTTGCCAAACAACTAAATCTGTTGTTGGGAACAGAATATATTTAATTACTTTCTTCTTCTTTTTATAAACAATATTATATGAAACTGAGAAAAACTTGACTAGTGGACAATGACTGTGGTAACAAATAATGATTATGATTTGGCGCAACAGCTTACTGTTTATCTGTAAAAGTGCAAAGGTCCAAAGGCAGTTACATTGCCTATTGTAACATTCTCGATGTACAATTTTCATTAGGGGTAAAATCCAAGTAGAAACAACAATGTGAAGTGAACTAGATCCACTTCCCACGCTTATTTTGAAGGTCTGATGAACAGAGTTGATCTGGTTTTCTAGTGAGGAGCCAAATGGAGGAGTGTGGTGTAGGATTGCAAAGAGCACCACCTAATTAGCTTTAGAAAACTCAGAAGTGAGTGTGCCCCAAGCTGTTTTTTTTTTTTTTTTTTTTTTTTTTTTGATTAAGAAGTTGGGGTTTGTGTCAAAGTAATTGGAAATCATTAAAATTTAGAATGAGCCACATTCTCTTTGAACTGTGCCTTTGGGAAAATCTGCTCTCCACACAAGTGTTCCCTTTCACTTGCATGATGGTTTTGAACAATACTATTGTGGTATAGTAATAATATGACATTGACTGATTTAAAGTTTTGCAATTTTTTTTGTTGCTGCTCTCCTCTTGTTAACTTTTACTGAAGTAGAATTTCCCGTATAAAGCCACAATTTATTTGCTGTGCTAGTAACTTTTTAGTAAATCTCTGGTCATTCCCAATCAGGTGAACCAGAACCACATTTGCACTACAGCCTCACCTACAGTTTGCTGTCCTGAGATTGGGTTTTGGATTTATTGAATACCACACTTTTTATTGGTACAAGAAGGACAGTCAGCCTCGCCCTGCTCTGTTCTGTCTCTTATTGATTAAACACACAAGGAAATCATTGAGAACAGAGAGGGAGAGAAAATGAGTGAGCGAGAGAAAGTAAGCACAGTTATGGGAACAATCCATAATGTATTGAAATGTGTGTGCTTGTGTGTGTTTTTATTGATGCGGTACTCTTTTCCCAGATGTTGACATTTCTTGTGTCAAACATTTTAGGAAGACAGTGTGATGTGATAATAATGTACCTGGTGGCAATGTCCTGGTCAAATCAGATGTCTTCTGTCTGGATTATTCCAGAATCCCCAATCTTCTATGTTTTTAGTGAAAATAGACCTGTGCAATTTTATAATATGGGCATAAGATAATAAATACCACCCAGCTGAGGTAAGATATAGTCAAATAAACAGACTTTTTGTGCCATGGGTGCAAGGACAGTGTATCTCAGAGCACAAAGAAAGCTCAGTACTAAAAAAGAAACCACTGGACTTTAAGATTGTTGTTGATGTCATCCGTGTTGTCCCAAATCAAACACGCTCGCTGTGCACACACTACCTAGAGATAGAAACAGTGGCACTCTTTGTCATGATGCAGTAACAATGGTGACCTTTGAGGTGGTAAACCTTCCGTTATTTTACATTCAACTTTTTTGTCACTTTTGAGTGCACCTTCTGGGTGTTAGTGTGCTGCATACTTGTCACTGTCAACACACCTATGCACTCAAAATAACAGGCATGAGGCACATGGTTTCAGACACTGCAAAAATCTTTTACACTGTGTGTATGTCTGTGTACATATCAACCCTGGTTCCTACGGCAGAAATCAACCCATGTCCTACTAATTAGTTTTGCAAAAATTATTATATTTATTTGTTTATTTTTTATTTTTGTAAGATGTGCTTGAATGAAGTTGTACAGGCTGGTAGGTTGGTCAGTTTGGGGGGTTGTGTTATTATGTCCAGGCTTGGGGGGAAATCCTGGGAGCAACACAAATAAAGAGATTTATTTTTCCCCAACTCCCAAGAATTCACTGTCAACAAAATGAACCATTTTAAAGGCTCATTAAAAACAATCAAGATGTCTGCTGCTCATCTGACTGTGAGTGAAAAGTCCACTGTTTCTGGGAAAGTCACTTATATTGGAACCATCTGTGCAGGATCAATCTGCTCCAAGGAACTACCTTAAGACTAACACACAATCAGCTAATCATACACATACACACAGACACACAAGCAGGGAGACAAAAACAGAGACAGGGAAAGTACAACCCAATGGATGTAACAGTGTATAAATCGCAGATCTTGACTGCAAGAGATTTGCATCTTGATCTCTACCGAGCTTTCGTTTTACCTGTAACTTTTGATAAGAGGGTGTTTTTTTTATTGATTTTTATGTCACTGAGAAGCCCCTAATATTTTATTCAGCATAAAAGATGGTCTTGGAAGTTCCAAGATATTTTATCCAATCTATGAGTTAGAGAGATATTCAACCATAATATGTAGATTTATTTAATGAAATTGCTCATAAATGTGATGCTGAACTACAATTAATGTGTTTAACCACAGTGTAGTCATGCTGTTTAGTTCAGCACTCATAATAGTGTATTTGGTGAAGACCTTTTTGTCAATCTTTCCCTATCTAAGTCATGAACCATTTTAAAAGAGCCTTGTATTTTTGTACACAGTAGTTGGTGGACTGCAGGTTGCTCTGTTGTGCTAAATATGCACCAAATCACACCATTTCTGACGTGATATGCACATATATGTTAAGTGTTGGTCATTATTTTTTTAAGATTAAACACACTAATGTAACATGAGATGAATTGTATAGATTTATGAAAACAAAACAATGATGAAACATATACAGCTAAAAGGTGTCTGTCTTTAAACGACTATACTGTATAAAAGCAAAATAAAAGAGCAGGTATGTGATCTTCAGGCAAATTTAAATAGTTCTTTAAATTCTTACGTTCACAAAATACTGTATCTGAATTCGAATTACAAGAATTAAAGTGTTTTATGCAGCAGCTGAAAAAATATTCTAAGGATTGTTTTACAAGTGCATGTACTAGCTGGGATGAGATTTTACTTTAATGTTTATATCACAAAATCTCCTCTGATTGGTTTTTATTCCAAAGAATATAAATAGGAATATGACATTGTTTGTGTAGTCTAGAGAAATTATTGGTCTGACCTTTAGTTTATAATTTGGGAAAGGATGAAACTGTTCCACTGTATTAGGAGAACTAGAACTATATAAATTTTAATATGGTTTTAAAAGTTGATACCTAACTGAAGTGAAATGAAGCAAAGTACACACCAAAATACCTCTCATCAAATATGGCACTAAATAAAAAGAGACGGGAAAGAGAGAAAAATGACAGAAAGGTATTAAATGAGTAAGATAAAGTGGTGGGAAGGTGTAACATTTTAACCAGCAGGACTTCTCCATTCGTTTTCAGCTGGGAGAGAAAGAGTGAGCACAGCCGGAAGCCAAGGGACATGCAAGGCAAAAGAGAGCGAGACGCAGATAAGATGACTGTAGGAGGGGAAGTAATGAGGCAGAGAAAAGGAGAAAAGCAAGAAGTTCACTGTATGACTGTGTTTGTCTCTGCTAAAGTCCCAATCAACCCCACAGCACATACATACACACCCTGGTTTCCATTGCATTGACTTACATTCTTTTCCTGGAGACTTATTCTAACCTTAACCATAATTACTAGTGCCATAACCTAACCCAAACCTCAGCCTAACTTTAAAACATGTTTTCACCTTAAAATGTAGTAATTTACATTATGGGGACTTGATTTTTGTCCCCATAAGGAAGAAGAGTCCCAATTTTTGTGACTGTGTAAACAGATTAAGTCCTCATAAGGAATTCTAGGTACACACACACACAGTGTCCCTATGCGTGTATTTCTCTTTCTTTCCCACAATCTCAGTCCTCTGTCCCATACAGTATCATCTATGTGTACTATATCTACCCGCCTGTGTTATGATTTATCATCGCATGACAAATTATAGCAAGATATGTGGGGAAAAAAAAAACAAATATAAACAGGATTATCACTTCATTGTTCATCATATTCATATCTCTTGACAGATTTAAAGTGGCAAATTAATTTTCTTCACTTCATTCATTTTCTAACACATTATTTTCACTTTTGCTGCTTAAGCCTATACTCACTTGTCATAAAGAATACCAAAAGTTATTACCCTAATTTGCATACTCGACCTACGCAGTACAAATCCTGAAACAAATAAATGTACCATGTTATTTTGCCAGCCTAAATCTTGGTCATCCTAAATCTTTTTTTCCCTAATGAAGTTCTGCTTATTTAAGGTTTATTTTATGCATATGGGGCACAAAACCCCACAACCTTAATTAACCTGTGCTAAAGGGCACTATATGTGTCACTTTGTTGATGTATGCTGAAAATTGCATTACATCCTGTGTTACTGAACAACACCTTTGATGACACGAAAACTGCACACTGTGCCACAGTATATTTTTTTTCTCATTATCAGCGCAAAAGTCAGCACTGAGGCAGTTGTTTCTGAGAAGGAGTGGGTTTAAATACCTTTCCCAGGGGCACTTTAGGTTTTATGCGAACAGAGTGACATTCACAATCTCATTTCCCAACATATGTTCATCCATCTGTATAACTGCTAACGTGAACAACTAAACCTGCATACTTGCAGGCACATCTCTAAACTGTAAATCTTCTGATATGTTCACACTGTCTTTTTAATCTTGTGTTTAACCTGATATGTTCTAGCAAACACTTAATACTCAAATTAAGTGTTTTCTATTTGTTCCTTTTCTTAACTATATCCATGTCTATGCCACTGCAAATACCCAGCCTTGCTATAGAGATCTGTAATGTTTAATCCAATCTTTATGGAAGGATAAAATAGCCCAGTTTGCAAGGGTTTTTAAATAACTGTGACTGCAGCACACTTTCTAGGGATGTCATGTACTGTATGCAACAAGGACATGTAGCAGTCTAGCAGCAGATGAAATTTCATTCCAGTGTCACAGTGAGCCTTAACTCTGTCAACATGATTGATTTTTACACCAGCAGCTGAACTGCAGTTCAGGTGAACTATGGAGTTAGTTGAGTTATATAGTTGTATAAAGAAATTCATATTTGACTTCTTTCATCTAAAAAAAAATGAGTTTTGATCATGGTGTCACACAGAGCAAAGTGTCCAGAAAGATAAAGACAAAGATGTCATCTATGGACAAACTAATTGCAGACAGTTCTAACGTGTTATTAAGGTGAGAGTCAACGCTGTAGGACGACAGAGTGCACAAACCCTCACAGTGTGGATTTAGAGAGACGGTTGTTGTGTTGGTGTCATGTGGGAGATCACTCTCAACATCCTCTCTGATCAAAGGATCAAAACTTTATAGTCTATCACTGACCTACTGTCATTATTGTTTTTCACAGACCTCATGTCACTGCAGTTTCAGTGAGAAAATGTTATTCTTGAAACGTTGTGGTGGATTCCAGTGTTTTTTATTGATGCGTCAGCAGCTGACAGAGACACACGAGAGTTTTGCATATTTTCACACCACGTTCTTTTTTATACTGGGAACACACCATTTATACATGAGGCAGCTGCTCTCTCCTCTGTCTTGGCCAGTAAATCCTTTGCTGGACCATACTGGCCTACTTTGACCTCTGCCAGAGGCATTTACTGTCAGGCTCCACTGTTTGAAATACTGACTAAAGAAGCAAAGAAGATGTCCACAGTGAGTTTCCCATCTCAAAGCTACAACTTCTCTTTTTTCAGTTTTTCTTTTTTGTCTTTTTGTTAGTTTGTTTCATAAAAAACCTTTGTTCATTTTTACAGCTGCATGTATGTCCTCTTTTTTTAACTTTGTGACGGAATGAACTGGACCCAGCAGTTTTTATTATTTATTTATTTATTTTTCGGAGCCTTAAAAAACCTTGCACTCATTTGGGCATCACATGGTGCAGTTAAGGGAGGACAGGGGCAGCATGCCTCCTGCCACCCAGTTTACAGACACCAGCTCAGAATTGAATCAAGGACTTTTCAGCTTTTCAGTGTTTCTGTTCCCTGTTTCCTGTTTTATTTTGAAGTTTTTCCTTGTGTGTACCTTGCAGAGTTTTGCTTCCTGTCCTGTCTTGCTGTTTGATTGTCTTCCCCGCCCTGATGTGTGTCACCTGTGTATCATTAGTTTCACCTGTATCTGATTATCCCCGCCTCCCTAATGTATTTAGTCTCTGTGCTCCACAGTATCTTGGTTGGTTTATTTGTTTATTTCAGTTACATTGTTCAGAGTCCTTCAGTTGTTACTGTTACCCACATATATATATATATATATATATATATATATATATATATATAATGTCATGGATATTCTGGATTTATCCAGTCACATTTTTTGGACATATGTCCTTGGGCTTTTTAGTTCTTTATGGTTCCTCTTCCACCATGTATTTCCTGTTTTTCCTCATGTTTCTGGTCCTTGCAAGTTTCCTTTTTCCTTTTGTTAGTTTGATTTATTACAGACTCTTTCATTTTTGCCACCTGCATTTGACCTTGTACTAAAGTGTCAAGAAACTAAACAAGAAGCAATTTTTGTTATAGTATGTTTCTTTCCTTTCTTGTGCTTAACAGCAGCAATCGTTGGTCAAGTTGGTCATGTTGCAACAACAATATGGAACAAATTAATGGCCTTTAAGAGATAAACATAATGCTGCAAGGTACTTAAACAAGAAAAGAAAGTTTTACTTTTAGCTTTTAGGAATAGTGTGTGGAACTTTAATGTACAGCTATGGAAGTTGTAGTGCCTTGGCATAAATCAGTAACTAACTCACTATTTAATTTAAACTGTCAAGCCTAGCCATGGTTCTGAATGTATTGTAATAATAATATGTTCTATTCATGTCATGAGGAAGAAACTTGTGACTTGTGAAAACATATAATAATGTTAGTGACCTGTATTTCAAGAATCAATGGTAATACAAGTTGATTGTTTTGTGTTCACCAGACTGGGAACTAGTTTTGCAAACTTTCCTTTTTTTTCTCTGACTAATCAGTTATCTGCCCACTTGCCTTATTATTTTCCTCTTTTGCCTTTTAGACTAAATACATTTCCAATTTTTTTTTTCTATGTCAACAGATACAAAGACTGAACATGTGGAGAAGTGAGACTAGTCCTTCACTACTTATTAAATTATCAGCTTGGTGCCCCATCAGTGGTGCAAAGGCATGATTTACTACTTATACTGCTATTTCTACCAGCTTTCAAAAATCATGCCTATAGCATTTATAGCCAAAAAGGCTGAGAGTTGGATTTTTTTGTATCCAGAGAGCATCTACACTTCAGTGATCTTACAATCCTTTTTTCATCTGCAAAGTTGTCTGTCTGACACACACAAATGCATATAGTCTTATGCATATAGTATTTTCACAAAGACAAACCATTAATGTACCTTGTCCCTGTTCAGTAACTCTATAAAGAATTTTACAATATAAAAAAAAGCCCAGGGCTTTCTTCATTCCTTTTTTTTCCTGCATACCTGCAGTGCCATTGGGCGATTTAACTCAGACTCTCTGAAAAGGTGCATTCTGTCACAGTCTCTCTAAAGGCTCTCTAAAAGTCAAAGACTTTCTCGTGTCTTCAGTCATGTCTGAATGCAACCCTTAGCACCATTTTTATTTATTTATTTATTTATTTTTCTTAAAGTGTGTCTTGTACAGGGTTTAATGTTGGTGAGAGGGGGAACCAAGCTGATGATGGAGCATTTAGTGTGAAAAGGTTAAAGGTTTGTGCCCCAAAGGTCAAAGTGGTGATAAGGTTGTGTGACCTTCAGTTTGTCTGAAAAGTAAAATGGCAGAATGAATGTCAATGAAGTCTACTGGGGAAAAAAAATAAATCACAAAGAGCCCATGTTTGAAAAGTTCCTGAAGTATCTTCTGCACCACTTTTCCCACTCTCTCAGAAATATATCTTTTAGATAGAGTCATTTCTTTTGAATGCTTGCAGGTTCATCCCATGGCCAAAGGATGTACCTATGTCTAAACATGTTTTCTGTCAGTTTTAGGAAGAATGAGCTTTTGAGTTTAAGTAAAATGTTTCTCTTATGACTAAAAACCTAAGTAACAGCATTGGTTGGTAATCAGTGGACACACTGGACAGTCTGGAATATGTGATCTAGCATTTAGAGCCTGTTATCACTCTGGTTTACACCATCAGCAATCAACAAAAATCAAGAGGGGATGAGGGATATGTGTATTTTAGTCTATTTTAGATTTAAGACATCATATCTACACATATGTACACAAAACCAAATATGTAACTTGAAAACCCAAAGAAGCAGTGGATGTTTTGGTGACAATGCGATGATTTTTTTTTTTTATTCCTTTTAGCTTCTTCCTCTCTCTAGGAGTCACCACAGCAGATAACTACATATTTTATTTGGCAGAGATTTGCCACTGCATGCTCTTACTGATGCAACCCTTCCCTTCCCTTTATCCAGGCTTGGGACCGGCACTAGGAATCCACTGGATTGGCTGGGGTCATGACTGGGGACGATTTAGAATGTCAATGGGGATTGGGTACCGTCTTCAGATGACTCCAGCCCTTTAACTGTTGTGATTAAAACCAGAAACCCATCAATTACAAGCCAACTTTCCTTTCCACTAGACCATGTGCTGCCCCCTTACATTGCAATGATTAATGAAGTTACTTGATTTTTCGAAACCCTTACTTTCAAAAATGGTGTTTGGCCTTTAAAGCCAGAAAATCATATATGGAGATTGAATAGTTGCAAGTACAGACATTCTCAGTTCTCAGGATGTTGGCAAACAACTTAGAAATACAGAAAGGGGAAAGCACAAGTCTAAATGAAAAGCTAGGAGTGAGTATAGAGGTAAATTTTAGAGCTCTGCATGTGGCTCCTTCATCTGCTGCCATAATGTACTGAAACACTTAAATTAACCACTTGTAATCTTACGAGTGACACTTTTTCCCTTTTTACCATAACATTTCAAAGTGTGTTTATACAGTGAATAAATGGTGCGATTTGAGGACTTAATGTAAAAATTTATGCTTTGAACTAGTTTTATCTTTAATAATGTTAATTTACTCAAATGTTAGATAAGTACATTATCAATACATTTTCCTAATGCTTGTGTTAACAGTAAATTAACATTTTAGCTCCACATGCCTAGAGGTGCATTTTTGTCTCTCACTTGAACACAGTAATTATTTGGAGCTCTACACACTGACACCATTTGTTCAGTGATACAAACAAAGTCATGCCTCACAGGTGGTGTCAGTATGTGAACCCTTTAGAAACAAGAAATGCATAAAGCACCTCTCCCCTCCTCACCCCCCCCCCCACCCCCACTCACCAAAAAAAATGAATTAAGATAAAAACCTTTTCATGTTGATGTACTCCTGTCTTGCTTATCTTGTCAGGTTGGTCGAATATGGACATTGTATGAAATGGCCTTGTTGTGACTGAAGGTCAAAACAAATCAGTGAGATGTCTGGGGATTGTTGGCGTGTGTCTGAGGGAAAGGGAAGGAGAAATGGAAGAATAATGTAGGACATAGAGAGGTAGGAGAAACCGTTTTCTCTCATTACATCAGTTCCACAGATAACAGCGAGCTGCAGCCCTCTGTGATCTACACAAGCAAAATCCACAACCACTCAGGGGCCAGAAATGTTGTGTGGCTTCATACTGTCTATGTTTGTATAAATGTAGTACAACATGACTTAGAGTCAGAGACTAAAGATGATGGTGATTAATCCTGCACTCTGCTTTGCTGCTAGTCATATGATACATGGTTTAGTTCCTCAATGGACAGAGACTGCACAGATGAAGTGATTTGTTTTTGTCTCTCAACAGTTTTGTGTTGAGTCACACGTCTGGAGTTTGCAGCAAACACACAGTCTGAGACACACAATAGTGTCTCAGACTGTGAGACAAAGGATTATCTGGCCTGATGAAACCAAGGCTGAACATTTTGAAATAACATTTAAATGTCATATCTGGAAGAAACCCGCCATCAAATGTTCAATATCCCTCCTAACAATGACGCGTTGGGCTAGCAGTGTCATACTGTGGGCTTAGTCACCAAGGCAGTGGCAAAGGGGGCTTGGGGACAAGACTGTGAATATCCCTGAGTGGCTAAAAAGCAGGCTGTCCACTGACAGTCTCTATTCAGCCTGACAGACAGCTTCAAAGGATCAATAGAGAAGTGTGGCAGAAAAATCTTATATCCACAAAGTCACAATGCAATACTTGCACCAATGGTGTAGTTCAACTAAGTACTGACAGAAATGTATAAACATACATTATTCTTCCTTAATGTTATAGTAAAGCTTTTTTTTGTTTAAGTTAGTTTGCTAAAACCTCACATTACCATTGGGAGAATTAAAAAAACTCACCTGTTTTTATTATGAATCTGCTATATAACAAAATGTCAAAAAAACTGAAGAGGTCTAAGGAATTTGTGTGTCTGTGTGTGTGTGTGTGTGTGCCCATCGGAGCTGGTTTTAGCCTGCAGCAGTGTCACTGTAATTGCCTCAGCTGTCAAACCACGCCAAGATTTTCACTGCTGTTGACTAGACCAGCAACGTCCCCCCCCATTGCAAATGCTAAACTGTAGGATAATGACTGATAAGGTTTTCTGTTTTTATCCACTCCCACTGTCTCTTTTCTACATGTCTGCCTGTGTCTCAGTTTCTCCTCTGCTTAACCTCTGCGGCAGCATATGCTATATTTTTGTAAATCAATAAGTCAGGCTCAATGTGAAGTGTCCACCTCCAATGCTTATTATATCACTTGGATGCAGAGTACCGCACAGCTGCAAACCTTCTTTCCACCTCACCACTCCACTACACCTCTAGAACCTTTAACTTCAACCCAGAATAACTTCAGAAACAAATTCAGTAAAATCAATGTATCTTCTCCTACTCCCACTTCTAATACAGATTTCCATCGCACAAAAACAAGCACCTTGTCAGTCATTTATTCTGATATGGACCAATAAACGCATGTTCACTGGAAGAAGATTAAATTATAGGATGCAAATACTAACTTCTGCAGCAAGCATATTTCTAAATCATTTATCTTGACATTACTGTGATCAGCTCTACATCAGCCTATTTTCACAGGGGGAAGTCTAAAATCCAATTAAAATTTTATCAGAAATAAATGGAATCAATCAGTTAATTTATGTTTTATTACAGAGTGATTAGTTTTTGCAATAGAAGAAGGAGTGTGTAAACACCTTGAAAATAAATTAAAAAGAAACGTCCTCTTAAGTGCACGTTCATTACTTTGGTGCAACCAAACATGGAAAACCTCTGTCAAGGGAGCTTTTCTCTGCTAATAGTTCCATCTTCACAGTGAAACCAGAAAAGTATCAGTGAGGATGGGACACATTGCCAGTATCTTATGGTATCTAGTGAAGTAAAGAACATTAAAAAGATTGGTTAGTGTGATTACTCCCAGCCTTTACGGCTTTGAGCAAAGGCATTGGTGGGTGGGTGTTTATTTTGACCACAGACTGGGCACTGATCATGTGTTTATGTCTTTTGACTTCGATGTTTTGTTTTTCCAACTTTTTGAAAAATTCCAATGTGACCTCAAAACATAAATATCAATAAATGTCTGGCAAAATGCATTCAAAGAATGCTGCTTAAGCCTATCAGCTCCCTGCTACCATGTCTGTGTTTTTCTGTATGTTTTTCAGAGTTCTTTTTTCTTTTTGCCTGGAGACATTCTCAGACTGTTGAGTGTGGGGGCTGCAAATAATTGTGGTATTAATGAAAACATTAAGCACCCACAACAAGTTTCAGAAGTGGATTTTACTGCTACAAAATGGACATTCAGCAGTTTGACAGGCAACGGACTTTCATGAGTTTATATCTTTTCATACTGGAGCTAAGCATATCCGAAAAAGTGCCCTTAAAGTAAAGCTTTTTGATCATTGTTTTATGTGCACACCTCAATAACTTTAATTCTGCAGGAATTCTTTATTTCACTTTTCTTGCCATAAACAAAGCACAATCTACTAATCTACTGTAATAGCACTCTATTACAGTAGATTAGGCTGCGTATAAAAAGGAAGTATTCTTCCAATTTCCTCCTGAAGCCAACTGGAAAATAAGAATATGTTCAAAAGCCACTATAGAGTGACTCCACTCAGTTTGAATGAAGGTCTATGGGAAAATGAGCTTACTTAGATTTATAACATGAGTAAACATTTTGCTGGGGAGTTCATGGTCTCAATCTGATCTTGTTCAGTGGCTCATGATGGAAAAAAAAAAAAAAAAAAAAGCTCTCTTTTAGAATAAAATAGATGATAAAGAACAGCACACATGAGAGAACGCCAGTGTGACTGACAGCTGCAATCATCCAGTAAGCACCTGGTTGCAGGTGACACGCGATTGCCATTTGGTTTCATCATCTCAATGTTTTCTACTTCAAATCACACACGTATAGCTGTAGAAAACTCAGTAATGGCTGTAGTCCTTGCACTTTTTATTTCTCATCAGTTTTCTTGAAGACAATTAAAATCTCAGACTCTCAATAAACAGGCATTTGGCGAATCACTCTAAATGCAGTCAATACCTGGTGACAAGCATAGAAATGTTCCTCCTGATTTATGTAGCAGTATAATATATTCCTTTTTTTTTATT
Source organism: Brachirus orientalis (assembly GCA_016785285.1). Taxonomy (NCBI): domain Eukaryota; kingdom Metazoa; phylum Chordata; class Actinopteri; order Pleuronectiformes; family Soleidae; genus Brachirus; species Brachirus orientalis. The sequence continues at coordinate 16,824,410 of JAFBJR010000175.1, forward strand.
TAAATGTGTCTGAAAATCTTTGCAAGACCTTATTTAGTCCAACTTCTAATGCAAAGGCATAATCAGTTGGGAAAAGAGAAAACAGTTTAGATCAAAAACACGTAAACAAGCACATTGGAACAGCAACCACTGTCCTCAACTGCTGCCTTTTCAGTTCATGAAATGTTTATTTTTATAGAGACAGGTTTATACAGTATTGTATAGTAACAGAGAAAAATGCTACACACCACAGCATTTATAGTTTGCAGCGTGTGCCCCATGGTGGGTCTTTATACTTCACATACAGAACAATAAAACACAGGCAATGATACAATAAAATAGCATTAAAAAACTTGTATCCTAAAATTCATTTTGGCATAGGTAATATAAATGTAAAAAAATATTGATCCTATAACAAAGACATAGGTACTGTATGTCCAAAGGAGGGTTTTTGAAAGCTTCCCTATAGATGCACGCTACATCAACATCCTATATTTTACATCTGAACTACAAAACTACAACAGAATGTTTGTGCAAAACTGTGATGCACTGATACACAGTATTCCACCTTAAGGGGCATAATCATCTTTATATATTACTTTCAAGCAGGACTGTTATCTCTGAAGACCAACAGTAAAAAGTAAAAATGTACAACAATATATTTAAAGTGAATAGAAAAACAGCAGTCATTCTTCACTTCCAAATTGTGTATTCAAGAGGCAGCATGCTGTTTTATGTTGTACCTTGTGCACTTTCTGGGTGTAGTACTCCACTGAGGCCTTTAAACGAGACTAAACCATCAATCAACACATGCTGATTTTTCCTTTGTTATGTAAGCTTTATCAGCTATTTCTCCTGTTTTTGATTGAGCAGGGGAATTGAGAACCTTGTTCACAGCCAATTCATTATTGATCCTGCAGTAATAGTCAAATGGTGGCTGAAGCGTGAGGTTAACACAGCCGTGAATTTTCATACAGATGATTGTGCAAGAGTGCGTCTCCTGGCTGTTTCCACTGCCACCAACATTATTAATGCGTGTTTTGCTTCTCAGGTTGGAGTCTCCGACTCGGACTCTTACCCTTGAGGCCCCTAGAGGTGTCGAGGTCAATGCTGGAGTGGGAGACTTCACAGCGTCCTGTAGGAAAGACCTCCTCCTGCAGTCCTCAGAAGGAGAGGTGAGTGTGTGTTTTCAAACACAGATTTGGTTGCCTTTGTGTTTATATTTTGAAATGTTGTCTGTGAGCAGATGGCAGTTTTTTATTGCCATGTTTTAATGTGTCAAAACTATTACTATTTGACACATTGCTTTGTGTTTGTGTTACACGTACAACACAAACTAGCAAAACCAATGCAAGTGCGTGTGTCTATACTTTGTGGCAGTCTGTGGTGTTGGGCCTACTTCATTAAAGAACCTTATTAAGCTAATGAGCGTCATCAATCCAGGCGACCTTGTCCTCCTATTCTCCTCTCTCTTCTCATCCCTCCTTTCTTCCCCTCTTCTATTTGGGAGAAGTGACTTCATTAAAGCTGGTCTGATGAGGTTCCCTGTAAATTGTTGCTCTCTGTGTGTGTGTGTGTGTGTGTGTCTGCGTGTGTGTGTTTCATTTTTACCCTGCTATCTCACTGTCAAGCTCTTTGCATTGCAACGTGCCATGCTTCAAACTCAGCCGTTATCCTCTTATGTGTGTGGGTGAGGGTGTGTGTAAGCTCGTCAGCCTGCCATGTTGCATGTCTGCTGGAGCAGTGTGTCATTAACTCAGTAATTAACAGAAAATAGGCCTCTCTTGTTCGTTGCACTCACTGTCATTGTCAGTCACACGCGCTTTCTTCAATCACAAATGCACACACTCTCATTATCATACACAGCCCACATGCAACCATGATTCTGCATTTCACTCTCCCTCTGAGGACAGAAATACCTTAATGAATCTGGGAGCCTCTAATATTAACTCTCACTATTAAAATGTGTGTCACATATTCTTAGATTTCACCTTCATCATGCACCTTAAAACCATGTCTTAACCCTTAAAACGTTGCGTGGACCATAGACTGTACACCAACAGTGGCTGTAGTATTCAGGTTGCCAGGTGAAGCTAAACAGGAAGGAAGAATGTACTGAATTGCTGATTACTGAATTCCCATTTGAGGAAAATAGACGATAAAGCATGGCACATGTGTGCGGACACACGCTTTTTATAACATAAGTTTTTGAAAACAACTGAAAAATGTTGATGTTCATTCACAAAACCTATTTCTCATTTCATCTCCTCTATCACTCTTTGTCTTACTTTGTCTTCTACTGGTCTCATTTTTGTCTTCTTCTTAACATGAACTTCCTTATCATGTTTTTTGCCATTTTTTATTCCTTTTTGATTTTTCCCCCCACTGGACTGAAGTTATGAACTCTATACAGATGTCATTGACCAGATATTACAGTAGAACCACAGGAAAGTCAGCTCTGGGTATTTAATGTTTTAAAAAGTTTGACAATATCCAGCTAACTGTCAAAACATCTTAAGTATAGTAGCAAAAATTGCCTGTAGTACTGTGGACTTATATGTTTTCTTCATTAAATTGTTGAAAAGCTGCAATAAATAAATAAAATTATTTGATATAGAATAAAGAGTCTCAGTCCCACCTGCAATAAACTCAATGTCTGCTATCATACCTCGTCAGAGCTCGGGTGAAAGCGAAGTGATTACTACTGAAAGAGCAGTTTTTCTACCTTCATCTATGGCCAAGAACTACTCCACAACCACAAAGTTTAGAATTAGGGAATCATCATCATCATAAACACAGTATTAAGATATTTTACAGCACAAAAATGGTCTTATGACATAAAATACTCTCAGGGATGTCAAAGGTTCTAACAAAATCTAAATTTAACTGCTTTAACACACTGTGTGAATGAAACATTTAGAGACTATTTTTAAGGGCAATGAATAATTGAAGTGAGGAAACATTTGAGCATGTTTTGAATCTGATTTCTTCGCTCATACAGTTGTGTGTCTGTCTGTGTGCCACCCGTGTGACATGTCTGGGGTTTACCTTAGTGGGAATAAAGGCAGGTACGGGTTCAGAAGTGTCCAGAAGTAGTGAAATCCCAAGGCTGCATTTGGTTGTGGTGAATGGGTGCTGTCTTCCCTTGACGCATTTTGTGAAGTAAGAAAATCACCTGAGTCTGCAGGTCTGCTTTTGTTTAACCCAATCTCTGGGTCTATGGACTGCACTTTGGTGATGGAGGGCAGACATCTAGTCACCTGCCCAGCAGTGCACATGACATGTTTAAGTGTGTCCTTGAGCCATGCACAAGAGGTGACAGTGACAGAGAGAGGGATTGAGGCTGTTGTTGTAATTTATGTTTTTGATTCTACCTGTAGTTGAACCAAGTGTAAAGGCAAAACATACGTTTAGCCAGGTCCACTGCCTCTTATTTAAACTTTCTTTCTCTACATCCCATGTCTTCCTTTGTTTACTTATTGTTTATTTTCTTCCCTGTCTCGGATCTCTGTTCTCCTGCTTTCTATTCCACCCATTTTTTTTTCTACTTTTTCTCCTACACCTTCTCCTGATCCGAATCAGCCATCTCCCTCTCAGCCTTCCTGTCCTTCATCTTTAAGTAACCCTGCCTGTCTAATTAACTTTCCACTACCAGGGTTATACATCACTGTGGCTGTCATTTCACAGGGAAAAGGGTGGGAAGAGAAGGGGATATTATAATTTTTTTACCTCTTTTCTGTCATCTTTCTTTCTGTCCCATGTGGTCTTTCTGCTCTCTCGTCATCTTCTCTCTCTCCCTCTCCCTCCCTGCCATCCCTCCATACTGTAAATAGATGTCATGTCTTCCTATCAATGGTGAACAATAGCATTGTAGCAGTGATGGTGCTGTGGGCCTGAAACTGTGAAAGGATGAAGAAAATAAAGGACACATAAGTCATGTTGCCACTATGTGGAATGGTTCATTTTGGTACAGTAACCATTGTTTCGTGTTTCCATTAAGCATATTACCAAAATAACTGGCTCCAATGGTTCAATTTTTTCAATACTCTTGGGTTACAAGTAAAATGGTAAGGTACAGTTAGAATGGCTCCACCCACGGCCATCAACAGAAAAACACCACTCCCTTTCAGTCAGTGTCAATATCTCATGGAAGTTGAGGCAAACGTCTATTCTCATATTCTCAGACAAAGCTTGACGTCTTGTTGAGACAAACAAACTAAAACTGAGCAGAAACCGAAAGTGCCGTCTTGTCTGTTGTCTTGTTGTCTGCTGTCACATCCGTTGTTGTTGTTTGTTGTCACACTATGTGTCTTGCCGATGGGGCAACCCACAGCCCACCTACAAAGTACAGGTACTGTTGTACCAAACTGAACCATACCATGATGGAAGCACGGCAATGGCGCACTGGCTCTTAACCTTTAACCTGTACTTCAGGACTGAAAGACCAAGAGGAAAAAGGCGATTTTCAACAAAGAACAATTTTATAAATATCACAAGAAATATTATCAGAAAAATAAATGTGTTTAGGGAGGCCCATGTAATTACACTGGCCCAGAGGAAATGTGTGAGATTTAGAGGTACATTGACTTGATAAATGTCTATAACAGCTTTGAAGAGGAAGCGTTAAGACAGAAAATAAGTTCCAGATTATAATTACTGTAGTGTCACTTTTTTTTGTTTTGTTTGTCATGGTTTTGCTTTTGTTTCTTTTTTTCACCACTCACCATAACATAACAAAAATATACTCTACGGTCAGAAATTCAAACAGTTTTGATCTACTTCACATATTTCTTAGATTCCAATTATTTCCATACTATATTTTGTTTATTTATGTTTCTCCATCAATTAGATACCAGAGCCTAGCATACTCAGTTATGCCAAGCAGCTTTGCCAGTGTTAGGACATGCTCTTTTAATCTTCTCCAAAGAATGGAAAAATATCTAATCTAAGTTGATATTGTATTACACACGGGTTCAAGGAAACAAAGGAAATAGATTAACATGTGTTGCAGTAGCCTTGGTTTAAAATTAAAATACTCTGAGCTAGTAAAGTTCTCATAATAAAAGTAATTTTCTCCAAACAAAATATGTATTCATAAATTTCTAGGACAGTCTTTCTTTAAGCTGAGTGCATTAATCATCATTTATTAATCATGATGAAGATCTAGGAACACAAAGGTGTTATTTGATGTCCATGTGCAGTAAACAACAAGCTGCACCCCTAACAATTTAATAGTTTTTTTTTAATCCAGTTGTTGTGCACATGGGAAGACATGCAAGTCCAAACCTGTAACATTTTTTGTATTAATTTATTTGTATAATTTTGACAAACATGAGTGTATGATGGGACCAGTCAGTGGCTAAATTAAGATATCACAGAAAGATTTGTCTATAGTGTAATAACACACATGTGAACCCCATTATATGAATATGAGATAACATAAATAACATAAAAACATAACATAAAATGAATATTCATTCATTATTTGAAAATATTAAGTAATAATTCACAAAGAATTATTCAGACATTCCTGTGACCCGCATGTGGAGGATAAAGCAGTAGATGAGTGAGTTAGTGTGTGAACCGTTGAGTGTCTAATATACAGTTTTTCTTTCTCTGAACAATGTTTTGATTACTTTTGTTTGTTTTTTTTCATTTTATTCTGTTAAGATAAACACAATATTTGATTTTCATTTTAAGTTTAGATATAACCTTTGCAGAAGAACAAAGAACAGTAAACAGTAACTTAGAGATGACTTTACTGTATTGTACCCTTAGATGGTAACCTTTTACTTCATACTCTTTATGTGTCGCATAACACTTCAGCAAAAACACATCTCCCATTGGCGGTAAATAAAATATCTCCTCTCTATTTTAACCTGCACTCCTCTCAAAAATATCCATATTAATTCCTTAAAATAACATCTCTCTCGTGGTTCTTTCTATCCATTTTCATGCTAGCTTTCCCTAAACGCTGACACCATCAAATGAACAAAGGAAAGCAGATGAAGAGAGGACAGAAAGAGGATCAGATGAGTGGGAGGTGCATGAGGATGTCAGAAAATAGATGTTTCTGTCGATTTTTGCGGTAGAAAATAAAGGCATGGAGGACAGCATGGCTTAAAGCCAAATCAATGTTGTCAGCAGCTGGCAGTTAAGAAGGGGCCATTAAAGTTTAAAAAGTTTGGAAAGCAGAACTGGAATTAGGGCCAAATGGGTTAGAGGTAGGAGAGCACTGGCTTCCATTAAAATCAAACCCAATGAGAGTTGACAGCTCCTCTCAGGATTCCTGTAGTCCATCTACCTTTTTTCATCAACTTATCTCTGTCTTTCTTTCTCTCTCTCTCCCTCCCTCTCTCTCCCTTAATCTCCCTTTCTCTCCTAAATTCATTTGCTTTTCATTCTTTCTTATCCATCCACCCCCCATTCTGTCCACTCTCTCACTGCCACTGTACTAAACTCTTTGTTGATAATTTTTGGTTTAAAACCTTTACTCATTTTGTCATGTGTCAAGCACAGGTCTGTGCAGCACAAATCTCCATCCTCTTTATTGTATAGAGGTTGTTTCACCTCACCTAACAGGCAAATTCTTTATTTGAAGAGGCAATTGTCAGCTAATGATAATAGCCTTAATATTAAATTCAATCCAACACTATTTTTCTTGATACATTTATAGTGTCAGAGGGCTACATTTGCATTTGTGTGGAAAATGACCAGTACAGTGGGAGATGCTTGAGTACCTATTAGTGTGTTTATTTCCTTTTTCTTTCAAGCACAGAAATAACCCCCAGTGAGTCATATTACAAAAGAATAAACAAATACTGTCTAAAAAAGCTCCAACATTAATGGTTTGTGCTTACAATGGGTAGTCCCTGCATGTGAAGGTATATTATAGAAGACCATTAGCTGCACCTTTGGTAGTAAGAAATCCACTCCTGACAGCACTACATCAGGTCAAAAATGTTTCTTTAGAGTGCTTTTCAAAAAAAAAAAAAAAGTGTACGTTGTCTTTAGCGGCAGATTTAGTGGTGACTTCCCTGTGGATGCTGGGTGCCATCTAACTGGATGCTCTTCATAGGCAGTATCAAGTTAGGGGGAGGTCCTAATGAAAAAGGGTATTTTTGAGTGCTAACTACATGCAGGTTGCCAATATTGTCAGCATCACATTTCACACCTTACTGTCACATACAGAAATAACTTCAGACATTCAAAAAAGTCTGAATGGTCAACATGGTATATGAACCTGACTGCTGATGACTGAGATGAACTTACTGTAGATTAACAAAACTCACACCAAAGTTGGGTTACCATAGAGTTTTAATTTGTTGACACAATGTTTGGGTTTATTAAGAAGATGTAGCCTGGAGATGTTATTGGTGTGGTTCACTGGGACTTATCTCTCTCTGCCTCTCTCTCTCTCTCACTCACATTCTCACTCTCACACTTTTTTACCTGAGGTCAAGGCAAAAATGGGGAGTGAATTAGAGAATTAGGCTGCCAGCTGGGGGTAAAACCCTGCAGGATACTCTGGTGCTGTCCAAGTTATGTAAACATATGAATGACTACATTTTGTGAACACAGAAGCAGTCATTTATTATTCACAGTCATTATTCACACTGATATACCTTCATTATTTCATCATCTACTCTCCTCTTCAAGAGTCTGCATCTTAATATGTTTGTTACCATGTTTATAAGAAAGACAAACCATTAACACACACTACCTGTCAAAAGCTGAAAGAAGTGGTTTTTTAAAGATTTGATGAAAATTTGTTAACCTACTGTAGGCTTTAGACCATTATCCTAAACATGTTTGTGAGTGTAGTAGAACAGACTAATGTTGCTTTATGTCCCATCTACATCTGGGTTTCTGGGTTACTACACTCAGTCTCTCACCAGCTTCTGTCATTTACTCCATTGTCAGCTCCCATTCCAGCATCTGTCCCTTCAACAAGCTTAATGGTCTGTGTAATACACTTAGATAGCTTCACAACCTCCCACCTATTTGTGTTGTTGGAGTGTGTGTGAGTGGTGAAGCACGAGCAAGAGTGAGAATCAGTATGAGCAAGGCTACGTGAACAACGATGTTCAACTGTGTGTGTTTCTGTGCAGAATTCTGTTTGACGGAGTGATGTGTCAATAAACTGGTATTGTCAGTTGGTGTTGGTATTTTACAGCAGTTGCATCCGTAATGTTGCACTACTGCCTCTTTCTTGTTTCTTACTCCTTCCTGTTCTCTCTTGAGGTCTCTATTCATTGCTATTGTGCTGTCAACATCTGTCATACCTTTCTCAATGAACTCCTCACTGCCTAAAACTTTGCAGTCAAGCTTAAAAGTTGACATTTTCTTATTTAATTTGGTCCCAGGTCAGCATGATTTAAACTGGTGCAAGTCTTGAGTCTTTTCAAAAGTGTGATTCAACTCGATGTGAGTCTGATAACAACCTGAATACAGCCCCTGCTGCCTGAATGAAGCACAAACCAGTCATAGCGTTAGCCATCCTGGAAGTCCAGAGGACATACCCAACCTAACGATTGAGATGCACATTTTCTGTGGTCAAACAGATTTGGGTCAGGTCCTGGGTCTGTTTGCCAAAACTGGATTTGACCCAAAAATCCATCGTTGCTGAATGTTGGGTGAGTTCCACTAATCTGGAGGTGAAGAGTCAGAGAGCAGAGGTTAGAATCATGTCAGAGAGCTCACACAACAAAACACATTTGCAATGCTAATGTTAGCAGCAAACCATTGCCATTATAATATAAAGGGGAGCAAGTTAGTTCAGTTAAGTACAAGAAAGTAGATTTTTAGTTAGCTGAAATAATAAGAGCATTAGCTACACTGCTTCAATCACCAGAATGGAATAGTGAGACTTAAATCATTTAGACATACCCATCTTTCATAGTCTTCAGTCATCTCGTCTAGGAAAAAGTGATGTTTTTTTTTGTATTTTCAGTCCCATGATATTTCATATTTTTGTTACAGTTTAAATTAACAAAATTAAAACCTGTTTTCCAATACTTGGGTGCTTGAACCTCTCTCCCCCTCTCTTCTGCTGTCTTTTGCTCTTCATGTACCTCTTCTTTTCATTCCAGGAGAAGTTCACTCTGTCACTTTCCCCTCTCCTTAAAGCTCATTCACCCTCACCCTCTTTGTCCTGTACGTCAGCTGTGCCAGAGGAAATCATCCATGAATAATGTTTTGACCCTCTATAATTGCCACTTCCCACGTTTGCCATCACTCTGAAGCCAGAGCAAAGTGCTTGCGTCAATGAGAGATGGGTGTAGACACATTTATCCTGTACACACAGCCACCAACACGCATTGAGTTGCAAGTGTATAATTCCTTATAGCCTACAAGATTGATTAGGGACATAGATGGAAATGTTCTCACAAGTTAGCAGAGTCTGTTGAGAGGATAGAAAGAGTGCGTTGAGGAGCTGGTGAGGAGAAAAGTGAGCAAGAGAGGAGGACAGATAGAGGGGAGATAGCGCCTCAGGAAGTGCAGCGGATTAGTAAGGAGGAAGTAAGGGCAGCTAAGAAGAGGATCAACAGTGGAAAGGCGGTTGGTCCAAATGACATACCTTGGGCCTGTGTTGTTTGCAGATGATACTGTAATCTGTAGTGAGAGTAGGGCACAGGTGGAAGAGAGCTTGAAGAGACAGAGGTATGCACTGGAGAGAAGAGAAATGAAGGTTAGTAAAACAGAATACCTGTGTGTGAATGACAGTGAGACAGGTGGAATGATAAAGATGCAATGAGTAGAAGTAGCGTAAGTGGATGACTTTAAATTCCTGGGGTCAAACATCCAAAGCCGTGGACTGTGCAGGAGATAGTTGAAGAGATTGCAGGCAGGATGAAGTGGGTGGAGACAAATGTCAGGGGTGATGTGTGACAGAAGGATAGCAGCTAAACTAGATGTGTAAGCTGCCCTCACCATAGGGACTAATGCAACCCCATGCCATCAGAGATGCAGGCTTTCGAACTGTCTACTGATGACAAGCTGGATGGTCCCTCTCTTCTTTTTTCCACAGGAAATCTATGGTTTCCAAAAAAAAAAAAAAAAAACATTCAAAAACCCATCTAACCATAGAACAGTTTTACATTTTGCCTCAGACCATTTTAAAGATCCATGTTGCACTTTTTGCCAGAATTCCACAGGCACTTTCCTTCACATGTTTTGGGATTGTCCCACCATATTCGTATTTTGGAAAGTTGTTATTGACATGTTATCCAAGTTTATTGATATTACTCTTGTGTTAGATCCCTGCCTCTGTTTATTAAATGACAATTCCTCACTTGAACTCTCCTTACATGAAAACATCTGGTATTTGCAGGCTTCACTGCTGCCAAAAAGACCATCCTCCAGCTGTGGTTTCAACCCGATATTAGTTTAAAATGTTACTGGATTAGATCTTTATTTAACATTGCATCATTAGAGGAGAACACAGCCCGACTGAATAATGCTAGTTTGTCCACAGTAAATGCATGGATGGGACTTTGTTCATCAATCAATAATGCTCTATGCAGTTAAACTCTTCCTTTAGGATGATGTCCCTGCTATGTCCTTTTTGCTTGTTTGTTTTGTTTTTGATTATTTGATCTGCCCTTTATTTTATTTTATTTTTGTTTATTCTTGTGTGCACTTTCAAGCTGTATTTGTTTGTGCGTATTCTTCTGGATGTGCAAATAAAAAGTATAATCATAAAAAAACCATTTTAAAGATGATGGAGGCATTTCCAGATTGTGTTGACATGGCATGATACACATTTAACTTGCATTTGTGGATTGCATGGAAGTGTTCCTGAGCCCATGCATTGATTTTCAGTAGAGAATTGTGCCTGTTTGTAATGCAATGCCACCTCAGGTCCTACACTGTAGATGGTGGGATCTTCAAAGTTGTCACAATTTCACATTGAGGAAATATTTTTTGTAATTCTTCTACAATTTGTCGCAGATTGGTGATCCTCTGCCCATCTTTACATCTGAGAGGCTCTCTGAAATGTTAATTTTATACCCAGTCATGTTACTGACCTGTTGCCAATTAACCTCATTAGTTATCAAAAGGTTGTCCAGTTGTTTTTGGTTTGTGCCATTTACGTTTCCAGCCTTTTGTTGCCTCTGTTCCAACTTTTGAAGATGCGCTTCTGACATAAAATTTAACATAAACTAATACTCTATTTTTCATGGAAAATGTCTCCGTTTCAACAGCTGATATGTTGATTATGTTTTATTGGGAATAAAATATGGGTTTATGAGATATGCAAATCATTGCATTCTGTCTTTATTTACATTTTATAGTGATCCCACCTTTATTGGTATTGGGGTTGTAGATTCAGAAAAACTTCAGTCTCCTCTTCTGTCCACACATACTGTGCCATCTTGTCTGACGTGAACTGGTCATGTGAAACCCCCATTACCTACCCCCACATCATGTCCGGTGATGCCAGTGACGTGTAAAAAGTGTTTTCAGTACACCTTTGCAAGTAACTTATATCAACATCTGAAAAACCACCTCATGAGAGTGTAAAAATGTTTTATCAATATTTTAGAGGTTTTTTAAATTATAGGTGTTTCCATTACCATTTTGTTATTGAGGTTTTGCACTTCTCTAGGAGTAATGGAAACCCAACTACAGAGTCATGTACACAGACCCTTATGCACTGTGTACATGTCAACCTAATGCTCACAGACACTTTCATTTTGGATGAATTTCAGCACTAATCCAAACCAAAGCAACAACAAATGAGAGGAAGCTCTGCTTCCTGTACTTCCCTATTTTACCCATCTACCTAACTGTCCATCCACCACTTCTCCTCAACTGTCCTTATTACCTGGTAACAGGCACCAATCCATTTGTATCTCTTTCCATCCACCGGCTCCTCACCTTTCACCTCATTTCTATTGATCTCTCCCTCACTCCATCCCTCCTTGTACATTGTCATGTCTAATCCCCACCTTTTCTAAACTCTAATCATCCTCCTCTTTGCTTCTTATTCATCACCTCTCTTTCTCCATCTTTACCATTTTGTTCACTCCCTATTTCCTTAGTTTGTTGCCACGATGTTCCAATGTTATGGTAGGATAGCCAGTAATTTTATTGGCATTTCCACATGCATGCATCAGTCTCTCCTCATTCTCACATCACATTGCCATGCCCATGTTCATTTTAGGATTTTGTTGCTAAGGTAAGCTGGGTGCTGGAATTAGATTTGGGTTATGTTGTCAACCATGACTGAGTCCTCTCCTCAGTAAAGCTGTAACAGAGCCCTGGCAGCTTTTTATTGAGGAGCCAAAGGGAAGATGACAGGTGAGCACCAGGGACCTGTTAAAGGGATACAGTGACATTTAGAAATGTAGTGTGGTATTTTTCTTTGTCCAGCACATAGGAGAAGAAGTGCACAAATGTCTTTTTCACTACATTCTGAAATGTCCCATTGTCATTTTTACTATGTATCCATTAAAAGCAATGGGTGTGACAAGCTAATGACGTGGTTAAGTGAGTCAGGGTAAATACTAAAATGTTAAAACAACCAATTTTCAGAATCGTGTGTGCACACAGGAGTGTTAAGCAAACAATAAATGTCAAAATATGAAAGCAGTATATACTTTTAACTTCATAGAATAAAAGATGTTGGCATAAAATATACTATTATCTCAGAGGTTATTGTCATAAATATTTGTATCCAAACTACCCTTCACTTGAGTTGTAGAAATATACTCTATAGTAATAATTTATCTGTCCTGCTGAAACACACCAATAGTTTTGTCAGTGTATTGGATGAAAATGCTCAATTGATCAATAACACTAGGTATCCACTAAGGCTGTAGTACTTAAGCTGCTACCAATAAAAAGAGGTAGTGTGCCTTTTAAAATAAAACAAAATAATATACAAATTATTTACATAGTTTTTTCCCTTAGGTGAGGTTGAGTGATTGAAATACTGCTTACCCTGTTTGCCTATTAATTTATTGATTAAATGTCACTCCAAACAAATTATATAAGGGATGACACTACCTTTAAGGCTCTTAAAGGTACCTTTATTTTCTTCCTTTATCTCGAGGTCAGTGGCTTATAGATGCACATAATTCTCTGTGTGTTGTTTAAATAGATTGAGATGTACAATGTCAACCAATGTACAGTCTTTAGTAATACTGTTTCCTACTGTTGGGGTGTCTCAGTCCATTATACTAATCTTTGCCATTGTCTTCATTTATTTTATCCCCCTTTCTTTATACCCCCTCATACTACATACCTCTAAAAACTTGAGATTCAACATTTGTATTTCCCTCTGCCTCTTCCCCACCACTATTTCCCTCTGTTGTCACATTCACAGCCTTTTCAGCTGTGCAGAGCAGCCCAGTTAGCAGTTAGCTAAGTTAACAGGGGTAATAAATCATTAATGATAAGTGTTGTGAGCTGAACTGTTGGACAAAAATACGACCAAAGCTGAGAGCTTAACTATTTAGAAATAAATAAATCCCCTACAGTTGTTTGTTCTCTGTTTGTGTGTAACCTTCTCCTTTTCTTTTTTTTCATGTGTTTACTTAGTCAAGACAGTCCATGTTATCTCCCTTCTCTATAGGCATTCCATCAGCTTCCGTGAATCCATGTCATATTTTATGTAGAATAGTATTGTTCTGCTATGCTGCTCTTGTTGTTGACAGTTGTTCCTCATTATGATCAAATGTTTTCTAAATCAGCTTGTGTTGGATTTTCGCAGATCTTTCTAGATGCCAACGCCATCAGACTGGGCAACATTCCCCTGGGCAGTGCTGTGGACCCCCTGGAGGGGGCGCCTGCAGGTACCACCTACACTAAACAGACTGTCTACGAGCTGTGTGCCTGCGCTAATGGTAAGCTCTACCTGTCCCCAGCTGAGAAAGGCTCTACCTGCCAAACCACAAGTAACTTTTGTCTCTGGAGTTGAAAGTATGAGTTGGACATATGGACCCAGGACAAATGGACTACTTTTGAAGTATGAAGCTAATGCTAGCCAAGAGACTGAATCCTCCTGAATCAGGGCTTGGAGCGATACTAATGCCAGCTTACAGATCAAATCAAAATGGATTGTGGCATGGCCAGAAGTTTGTGTCTGTTAACCAACCAAATACTATATGGCTTTCAAATTGGCAGAGAGTTTAACACTTGCTAACAGACCAAATCAACATGGACTGTGGCACAGAGTTCTGCTAATGCCAGCTAAAGGACTTGACAAGCTTGTTGAGAAGTGACCCCACCAACCAAATTAATATGGATTGGTCAGTAACTAATGAAGTCAAGTTGATGGATGACTCAGCAGGAAGCAAAAGCCAACTAGATGAGTTTGTGGGTTAAATGCTAAGATCACTCATGGATGGACAGTCTCTCTCCAAGATGCTCAGTGGCTGCCTCTGCCATCATTGAATAGGTGCAATGATTGTCTCTGAAAGCTACAAGGCTACAAGCTACAAGGATTATATTCTGGGGGTTTGCTTGACAACAGCCGACTTTTACAAACAAAGTGAATTCATCATTTAACCAAAATGATCTAAAAATCACACTCCTGCTTTTGAAAGGATGCTATGATGTGGACAGCATTTTTGCCAGCAGGGACTGATAAACCCTGACTTAGACATTTGGGTTATCTGTTGGCTAACCGACATCAATAAAGACTTTGGTCTAGCTCTGCAGGTAATTAAAATTAAATCAAACAATGGTTTATTCTAGTGGGAAGCTAGCTAATGGACCAATCTATACCAATAAGGCCTTCCCCTCCTCCCCATATAATATTAAGCCTAAATGTTGAAGTTTGACCCTTCCACATTAACAAGCATCCTTTAGTGACTACTGTATGTTCTTTAACCCCACTTCATTGGATAGACAAAGCAAATGATGTGCTACAGCCTTGCATATACCAGCTTTTCTCCAGTACATTCTCTGATTTGCATTTCTAATGTTGTTGTAGTTCTTTCTGGTCTCCGTTATCATATTTTGCCACAGTTTCCACAGTTTTTTTTTTTTCTTTTCTTTATGTTCATGTATAATCACAGTTGTAATGATGCTCCCACTGTCTACATATATTTTGAGTTCTACAGTATAGAAGCAAATGAAAAAATAAAATGAAGATAAAAGGTAAATATGTCTTAGGTTACAATAAGGTATTAGTTTTTGCTTTGTGCTATCGCAAACTGACATTTTATGGTATGAATCTAAATTTCTAGACAGGTAGCACTCAGGTGACCGTCAGAGCAAGTCTGATCTTGTTTGATCTATTATACATCTTCATCGAAAATTAGGTTACCTGCATTAACATGACTTCTTTGCTCTTGTGTTGTGCCTCCCTCCATCTTTTATGTCACTGACGTTGTTTATGCTCTTTGCTCCTATGCTCCTTTTTGTTTCTATTATATTGTAATATTTTATAACCCCTTTTTAGCTTCCTTACCACTCTTATATTCTCTCCAGCAGTCAAATTTGAAAATTGGTTATATCCTATGTTTATCTATCTATTGCTCAGCACTTACCAAATAATACATATTTGTATTATTTGGTAAGTGATAATGAAATGGTAAACATATTATATATAGTTTCCATCTCCTTTGGTCATTACCTTATTACCTCCACACTCAAATATAAGGAAATGTTGCTCCTCCAATCTTACTCCCTTCAGCAACATAAGCAAACAAATTGTTATTGTGGCTACACCATCAATTTTGTACTGCTTACCTGGAGTTTGGCAACAATTTAAGTTACATGGTCCAGTGTTTTCCACCTCTTTCTGGGATGAAGTCTTGTCATGTGTTCTGACCTTCTGAAATTACCCTACCTATAAGGTTGAACTCAGCTACCTTATGGAGGAAAGTAATATGAACCACTCTAATATAAACATTTCTGGCACTACTGAAAGGTTATTGCCATATCTATGAAAATCACAAACAGGAGGAATAATGACAGAAAGAACTAACAGAAAATCTTGACTGCTCCAAGTCAACATCTCATGACCCCTTCCAGAAATGAGTACAATCATCTGAGCAAACCCTCTGGTCCCACTTTTTAAATTATAGGAACCACCACCACAATTTGCTGGGCCATTCACATATTGTTGAAATCCAGGTGATACTTTAAGTGTCAGCTAAGGCATCCCGATTTCCAGAACCCTGCTGATCTGAGGTAAAGCTCATCCATGTTGTCTTGAGAAGCTTATTCCTTATTACGGAGACCTCTGCAAAATAAAGGAGTGAGGGTTCCCATTAGTCTACAAATCTTAACCTTGGTTCAAGAGTTCATCTTTTTACAAGCACTCTTCCCACTCAGAGTCAGTAGCACTCTGACTTTGCTGAGTATAAACTTGACCAAGCGTAATTCCTTTTCCTGAGCTGTCTGAGGGTTTGTCATACTTTCTTTGAGGTCAGTTGAAAGTCCTGCTCTATAGCATCTTAACTTCCCACTTTTTCGACCACCAGAACTATAACCCTATTGTCCTTTATCTGTTGTTTCTTGAGACTCTTGAACCACCCATGCCCAATAGGCTTCCATCTTCATCTGACGGCCATCCTCCTAGATGGTGTCTACCAGTTCTTTGGTTGTGATGAAAGCAGGCACGTACAACTGTCTAACTGCGAATTGTGGGCAACTAAGCGATAGAGGCTCTGAATATGTCTCACCCCAGACTCCATGCACTGATTTCTTAGACGATGAATGAGGTTTTCTAGAGGTGGGATTTGAAAATCTCGCTGAAAGAAGCACTGAGAGGCCATTCTAACTACATATTTGTGTTTTTGTGAACCATATTGCAGCCTCCCCACTATCAAATCCAAACAACTGCAAATCAGTGCAGTTGATCATTAGTGTTAGGCTGTGAATGTTCTTGTACCATTTACACTTATAAAACATGCTCAAAAAGCGATGTTTGTTATGACCAATCCATGACAAGCACGTTATTCCCAAAGACATTACCATTAATATTACTTAAAATCAGCTTCCTAGAGACTTCTCTATCATTGTCCACGAGTGTTGAAATCTGCCAAGTGAAGTATAGATTTCCCAAGTTGGCACCCTTTCCAGGACCCCACGTTTGAGACTCCAAAATAAACACAAACGCCTCCATCATGTTAAGGTAGCATTTCAGAGGTGTCTTTGTTGTGTGAATGTTCTCAAGCTGGCTATCGCAGAAGTTACTGGAATTCTGCAAATTTCTTTGACAGAAATGTTCTTGGTACAAATTATGGGTACATAAAATATGGTTATATGTGAATGGACTCCAATGGATTGAGGCCCTGAGATGTACTTTCTTTTTTTAAAACAAAGCGATACACAGGTGCCTTTGCTGCTGTTGGTAAAAGCACATCACAGTCTGAACGTTCACCCTCAGTGGACCATCTGCAAGTGTGTGGAAAAACTATTTATCAATCTACCTATCTAGCTATTACGTTTTCAATGTTTTTTCTTCCCTCTCTCCTGGTTTTGTAGAGTTCTCAGTATATCCACTTGGACAAATTAACCGTTCAATCCTGGTTTAAATTTTTCTGATGTGTTACCTTATGGTTTTATTCTTGATAATAAAAAAGCACAAATTATGCCATGTATATAACAATATCAATAAAATACAAAATAAAATAATATTGTTTTTCAAAATAAACTTTTGAGTCTTCAGTTTTCATTTATTGACAGTCATAATTTCTATAAAAATAATTAGCTAATTGTTAACCTAAATCATATTATTTATCATGAGCAATCCCACTGTGTTTCATAGCTACAATTTGGATATCAATCCTAAATCACCCAGTGTGTCCTCCTTCACACTGTCAGTGAGCAAACGATCTGATGTCTAACATCCCACTAGTTTTTTATTTTTTTGTTCTATGTAATGATCAGTTTTTACTTGACACTATCCCACAACATTAAGCAGTAAATGATTTTTCACCAATCACCTTGTCCTACCACGAATCTCAGCCAGTCAGACGAAATCTGTCTGCAAATAATGATGTCTGACGAATTCTTGTTACCAAATGTGTCTTTAGGCTAATGTGTTGGACTGGTTAAAATGCCAGTCATTTCCATAAAGTAACACACTTATGGAAATGGTATAGAAAATGACCTTGCGTAAACAGTGTGTGTACATCTCAAATAATTATCTCAGTTTTTCACAAAATGCTTGCAATCCCTAAACATTACCATACACCCAACCAGTCATGTCTTGTTTTCTATGAGCACTTTTTGTAATAATGTTGTATTTAATAATATTTTTACTTGTATGTTCAGTATAATAATTTTGCAGCTCAGTGGACACATTCATTGAAAGTGTATCTTCATTATATTAACTGGAGATAAAATCCAGACAATAATGTGATTCTCTCCAAACATTTGTTTTGCATAATTCCTTCTATGCAGTTTCAAAACATTGTGACATTTAGTCAACACATTTATATGACATTTATGTGCTACTCCACAAACATAAAGCAGCCAACTATAAATAACAATCTTAATATGTTATGTTATGTTATGTTATGTTACTTTCTGGAAGCAAAATTCTTTACCTAAAGGAGAAGACACAAGCAGAGATTATTCATTATGGCATATAATCTCCTACTTTGTCTCATCAATTCTCTTTTCCTTTAATTTTTGTGTGTTTAACCAAAGCATACACATCTTTTTGTTATTTAGTAACATAATAGACATATACACATATGTATACACAGAAGTATTTTGGCATTTTGTGCCTATCTCTTGATAGTTTAGTTTTATGTTGAGTCAGCATGTTTTCTCATTCTCTCATACTGTTATTTCTTCCTTTTCTAATAGTGATTTCAATTGTCTCCATTTAATGAAAGGCTTGTTGACAGTAATGGGGTAATTTCCTGAAGCCTCTCATTGTACTCCGTTCCTAGCCCCCCACACATACACACTCTCACACTCTTATTCTTCTTTCTTACTGTTTCAACTTATCCCGTACTCTGTCAATAATGGTCTCTTCATCTTTTTCCAGGTGCAGCCATTGAAAACCCACTGGCAGCCTTAAATCGAAATGCACCTGCATTGTGCTTCCACCCATAAAGCCAAACTGTCTGCAATCTTGTTAGCAATAGAAGATGTATTTACAATATAAGGGAAAGACATGTTTCTTGTGTTCATTGTCAGCATCAAACTCAGCACCTCCATCGAACAAATCACTTTTCACTTGAGCACTTTGTGCCTCATAAATAAACTGAGCATTGTGTTAGCTCAGGCAGGTTACAGAGTCAAGCCCGTCCCAGTTTGTCAGCTGACAGCAGCAGATTTCAATGCCAGCCCACATCAGCTGATCTCCTGCTATTCAATTAGCAAACGCATTGTTCTCTGTACATAAGCTTCCTTAGCCTGCCTACGTTTTGCAGCAATGCTCCATATTTAACTTGGGAAAAATGTGATTGCTGTGTAATGGCATAAACCCACCACCTCATTTCCTTGACAATTAATCCATAATACATAATTAAGAAGTGTAACTTGAGCAGCAGGATGGTTTGTACTGTGGAGGTATATATCCCACAACATGAAGCAGTTACAGGGCTCCTTATCTTCCACCCTCTCTCCTTTTTTACTGTTTGTTAATGATATGTATCTCCTATTTTGTTGTGATGCTGTGAACCATGCTGTGAACAACAGTTTCCTTCCATCACCCACAGTAACACAAGAGCCCTGCTATAAAACTCCTTCAAGCTCTATTTATTCAGACAAAGCACTGATTACCAATAGGAAAATAATGATATAAATGATAATAACTGTAACTATAATAACCTTTTTTTAAGGTATTAAGTTTTATTGTTTGTTTTTCCTTTTACTTGACTATGAGTCCTTGAAAATGTCTGAATTGAAAACAGAATTTGTGAGGGCAAGGATGAATTTCACAAACCTGGATGTTAGTAAAGGTGTTTATAATGTTCATGAATTTCAAGGGTTTACTGTGCTTTATGATAGAGATTTTAACTCTGATAGAGATTTTAACTCTGTAATACACTGTACTGTACATAACAAACATCGCTTTTGCTTATGTGGAAAAAAAAATATGCCTGGCTTCAAAACAGAAGAAAAGACAGGGAGGAGCAGAGGACAAACTCGGTGTTGTAGGTCATTTCCCGTGCAGCTGTAGCCTTGCAGCTGTCATCTGTTCAAGGTGGACCACAAACTCAGGCTCTGGATGATCCTGGAAATGTGAGAGCTAATCAAGTTGTTTTACAGCTTCACCCTGGAATCACTCTCTTGTGTCACGAGAGTCGTGAAAGTAAAAAGGCATGTGGAGCTTTCGGTCACCCTTTCAGAATGTGTAGTATGTCCCAGGCCTAATTGGCTTGAATTTCTCAGAGTGGCACAACTGGGTTTGGTAAGTGCTGTTGAGAATGACACAGATGAATAGACGAGGACAAGGTGTTTGGGGATTTTATTCAACATATTGATGAAAAAAGATGACGAAGATGAAAAAAGCTAAAATGTAGAGATGGTATATTAATTATGTGACAACATTGTGATGTATTACAAACACAGTAACATCAGATATATTGCAGTATTCCGGTAGAATTGATCTGCTTTTGCTTTAGAAACGTTGTCGTGTTTTTGTAAGAATCATCTTATGAAATTATTAGGTTTGGAGTGTGTAGTTTGAGTGTGAACAGGGCAGAAAGGCTGATTGAGTGAAGTTGCACAGGCAAGCAATGGAAAACAATTAGTAAATACTGTAAAATACTGGTTAGCAAGTAAAGTAACAAAACTAGGTATCATCAGTGAAAACAGTGCAAAGCCAAACATACTGGAAACATGAGCAACAAACTGGCCACAAAATGAATGGGAAGAAAAAGGGAAAAAGCCAAAGAAAACACTCTCGTACAGAAGGTAAAGAATCAAAGAAGCAATGTGTCATGGTTCTTATTTTGGTGCTATTTTTATTTTCTGTAAAGACTCATTTCTGTTTTGTGTTCAGGAGGCTGGCTGGGCAGAGTCTCTGAGTTACGCACCTGCAACCCATCTACTCATCAGTCCACTGCTTCTTATACTCGGGTTTTAGGATCCACAGTCACCAGTGTGTCCCCTCATGTCAGTTGGTAAATGCTCACAGCTCCTTGTGTCTCTGCGTTTTTTGGAATTTAGTTCATTTTTGTCTAGTCATTCCTTTTTTTTTTCATGACTCCCTGTTTTTCCCCTCTTTTCCAGTTACTCTGTTCAGAGCTGTGCCCAGCAAGCCGGCAGTCAGTCTCTGTTCCCTTGGTTTTATGACTTTTCATCGGCTTGACTATTTTTGTAATTAAGCCTTTTTTCTCCTTTTTATATCACAAATCATGATGGTCCATATGTGGGATTTTAGGCAAATTTTAACAAAAATCTGTTCCTTTTTGGACACAAAAACTTAATGGCCCTTTCCATTTTTGTGACTGAGGACAGCCAAACTGTCATTAATTAATGTAAATAATTTATTATTAATTTTTTATTGGCAATCTAAAATGAAGAGGTGATTAATGTTTTGTTTTTTTCCCTGTGATTAAACAGGTATCAAAGTAATTTTTCAAATAGAGTTCCTCAACAAATGCAACATTCATTGGCTTTTCCATTTGTCAGGTAAAATTATTCCAGAGAAAAATGAATAGACAGAAAGACTAAGCTTTATCAGAAAAAAATATACTACAAGCGATTTGATTTTTTCTAGTATGTGCCTTGCGTGAACAACTTCATGGGAGATATACTAAATAAAGAAAACCATATTGATAAATAGATGTATTGTCCCTTTACTTGAATGACAGTGTGTAGGAGTGAAAATTTACAACATTCAGGAAGTTCCCAGACAAACATGCCTTTCTCACTTTGTGATGGAGGTGTGAATCCAAATGACAAGCACTGTCAAAGCCACAAGAAGCAGGAGATAAAATTCTCTAATTTCCTCACTTGCAATTTTTGAAAATGGTTTGCTTATTCACTATGAGAGAAGAAAGGCGGAGAGAGCAGGTGAAATGGTAAGAGGCTAAATGATTGTGAATAGGTGGAGGCAAGATAGCATCTTTTATTTCTATGAATTGTCAAGTTTTCTTTGGCCATTATGTAACCAGAGGCACAATTTTGAAATGCACTAATGTGGGAGGACTGAATTATCAGTTCATATGGTGAGGCCTGCAGCTGCCAAAATTTATCACAGTGATCTAGTCTATAACAAAATGTGTATGGATCCTGAAGCATGTCGCTCATTTTCCTTTAAACCATTTGGGGTTTTCAGAATTATGTACAGCATGATCAGGTAGACTAAGGACATGAGAATTAAACAGAGCCCCAATTTCTCTGTTTAGTTCTAATGATTTTAGTATTTGGTTGTGTCTGAAGTGCATATTTTTTTATTATTATTTAATTATCCAGAGAAAAACATTCTTTTGGCTCAAGAGTGAAGTATTACAATCCTGAGGGAGTTCACTTATGTGGAGCGGTAAGGAGAGTATAAAATGTTCTGATTATGGGTGTGATCTGTAGAACTGTATCCTCGGGATGTTATTGTCTGTGTTCTGAATGTGTTGATGTGCAGTGTATATACTCAGAGGCTGTGTGGGAGTTTAGTTTGCAGCCACTGCCTTAGCAAACAAAGAAAAAACAGTCATCTGTACACCTAGCCTAGAGTCAGTGGGCAGAGTCGAGTCAGGGAAGTCATTCTCCTTGTTACTTACTTGTGTCAGTATGCCATTATCAGCATGATAACCAAAAATAACAGCCTTGTCAGCATGTGTTTAATAATGAGGTGAAGCTTTTCTACAGAGTTTTCCAGGTAAGCCAGGCCCCATACAGCATACTATGAGAAAAGGCTTACGCAGAAACTAGTCACATAAAGGATCTGGTGGTCGGTAAGTCACATCAGCATGATTTTCCTCAGCCAGAGGTCACAGAGATAACCCACCCAGAACACCTGACACAAACATGCCTCCTGAATGCATCTCCTTTGAGCGCTTGTGATCGATTTCCCTTCCCTGCTCTGTATGCTAATAGACATGGATGATCTGTCCATTTGCAAGATCAAAATTATGTTTTAATTGAGTCTGACTGCGTAGAAGTATATGTTGTATGTGCATCTGTGTTTTGTTTATTTTTGTGTGAGTGACAAGCTGATTGTAACCATGAGTTAAAAAAAAAAAGAAATTCTATGTTGTTTTGTATTAATATTGTGGTGGTGGCAACAAATAAATCAATGTGTGGGCACTGAGAAGTGTAAAAGTAGTCAAAGAATAGTTTATTGTGAAAGTGCAGCAGGTCAGTGGAAAAGGCAGGCTTTAATGTAACCTAAGAATGGATTTGTGTCCGTGTATGGAAAGAATGTGTCTCGTGTGTCCCGAAAACACCTCTGAATGTGTTTTTTGTGATCCAGTGTAAGACCCATTGAGTGGATTTTAGCATTGTCCACTTATGAGCTGATCACTCTGGACTGTTAATACTAGGTTGCAATGGGCTCCACAAAAACATCTAACTTTTAGTTCTGTCTGGTTGTCAGGTCCTTGTTTCCTGTTTTATTTTCAAGTTTTTCTTTGTGTGTAGCTTGTTTAGTTTGACTTCCTGCCCTGTCTTCCCTGTTGATTATCTGCCCTGCCCTAATGTGTTTCACCTGTTTCTTGTTTGTTTCACCTGTGTTTGATTGTCACTGCCTCCTGTTTATTTAAGCTTTGTCTCAATCCAGGCTCTGGATCCTCCAGAGTGAGTAGCTGATGGAGCAGTCCTAAAATATCATCCTGAAAATTTTATATACTTAAACTCATCTGATATAATATTAATACATCTCTGATATATTTGATTTTTCAACACAGTTTTAGAACTAATAGTGTTTTTTTGTTTTGTTTTTTTAATTTAATATTGAGAAAATGGAGATGCATCATACCAGGTGGCAGTGTGTGTGATGTATCTCAGGCCGAGAGACAAACATGGACGAGTACAATCATTTCCCTTAAATGTTACTAACCTGGGATATGATTTACAAATATATATTATGTCCATGCAGATTTATGATTTGAAGAGATAAAATTTGTACAAAAATAAAACACTATTTCTACCACCACAAGAAATTTAACAACATCATGTAAGTGAACTCTTCAACAAAAGCAGTTGGCTGTATAATTATTAATTATTCTAATAATTTTTATTTAAAATAATTTAGGAACTAAAGTAGAAGAACAAACACAGGTTTGACCAAATCAAACAAACCTGGTTAAGCTTCTTCTCTTTAATCCACAAATGTAAATTCTGTACAAATATTATTAAGAATTAGTTGAAATTACCCCTGTTAATAATACATGATACAAATGCTTTAAATTTATGTATAACTATATCATAAATATATATTTATTTATTTTGTTGTTGTTTTAGAGGGTTGTATTTATTCTTTTTTTTTTTTTTTTTGCATTTGTGTTTGGTTTTTAATTATCCAGGCTCCCCCAGGCTATTGGTTTGTTTGTTTGTTAGTTTTACGCCACATTTTTGCTCCCCGTGTTTCTGCTCCATGTTGTTTTTCTTCAGTTTGAGTTTGACCTTTTTTTTTAGATTTTTTTAAGTTTTAATTAATTAAGACTCTTTGAGTTGTCCTCCATTTTTACATCTCTTTGACAGTTTGTATTTTACATCTCTTTAACAGTTTGTATTTAAATTAAATTCCAAGTTATGACTAAGCCTAAAATATACTTGTTTTAGTTGTATGATTTATAATTTAGTACAGGATAACATGTTTTGACATATTACACTGTATGCTGTGTGTGTGAGAGAGAGTATATAATTCTTCAGCTACATGCTGCTTCTGCTTCTGGCTAATGACAGACATTAAATGTATGAATATTAAAACAAATGCAAATGTTTTCAGTTGTTTAAGCACGTCACAACCAGCCATGACCAGTTTGAATTACAATGTGGCCTGGCATTGTTAGCAGTACATGGTGCAGTGTGGGCTTAGTGTCAAACTACATCAACCCAGTGCGAATCTGCACATGACTGACTCATTAGATGTACACTTGCACTCATTAGACAGACAGGCCAGGAGCCCCGCCTTGGCCCCTGTGGGGAGGATGAGGCTCCTACTCTGCTATCATGCCAATTTGTGCTGTTTCAGCCTTCAGCCTCACAGCCAGACATCATCATTCCCAAGAAATTGTATCTTACCCATCATGCCCCATATATCTACCTCTGAATATGTTTAATCAAAATTGTGAGGAGACTACTAACAAGCCTACAACACAGTATAAGGATCTGATGATAATGTCCATGCCTGTGTTGCATTGTATAGGGGCACTGATACCAAACAACCATTGTGTAAAGGAGGAAAGTCTTCTTCACTCTCTGTCAAGCTTTGCTGTCATGGTGTTTTCAGAAAAGTGACAAATGGCAAAGGTTGTCATCGTTCAGTGACTATATTTTTAACATTTCGCTCTTTTCCACTATAGGGTTATAGCATGACTGGACTCTACACAATTTGGGTATCAGACACATCGTTTTCCGTTTCTCCATACCTCCTTAACATGGACAGGGTTGCCATTGCACAGCAGTATGAAACTGCTGTTACTTTTATACGCTATGTTTTTGTTTTTTTCAGGATTTTTAAGTCTTTTTAACTGATCTATACCTCGGCATTGTTCAGTTTGATTCCTGTGCAGTGATGTCACATTATAGTATCGACTCACCTGACTTGGAACCTCACCGAACCTCACCAGTTACTATTCCTAACTGAAAAGCAAAAAAAAAAAAAGTAGAGTTGAGCCATGCCGAGCCGAGTCGTGCTACAACTGTATAGTGGAAAAGCGTCACTTTTAATGTACAATGTCTGCAGTACTTCCTCACTATGCTTTCAGGGAATTTGGTTTGTGACTATCAGAATCAGCAAACCCAGTTCATTATTTTGGGAATCAGTAAACAATATTCTAATCAGTTAGAGGTACTGTATAAAGTCAGAAGATAATAAAGAAGCTGATGAATGTTGAGGTAATGCACCCTCTCAGTGGGAATGCTGTTCTTGTCAGGCTGAGAGAAAGTGCACCTTGATGCAGTCACTGTAGTTACCATTGTTGAGTACACTGGCCACCAGGGGTAGAGGGCAGAGATATCTACTCCATTGTCAATGACAGTCAGTGACACCTTAGTGCTAAGTGAAAGAGATTAGCCATCTCTTTTTCTCCCTCCCTCTCTCTCTATCCGTCTCTCTCTCACACAAACACACACTCTCTGTGCATTTTCCTGGAGTAATAAAAAATGGATCATAATGTTGAGCTCAACAATGCTGTATTTTTATCCACTGTTCATTTTAATGATAGTTATTGCAAATTGCTTTAACACAGGACCAATGATAATATTTACTTAATTTCACATTGCAGCATTGATGATGGGCCACACAGTGTAGTGGTTAGCACTCTTGCTTTTTGCAGCAATCTCAGGTTCTCAATCCCAGCAGAACAAGGGCCTTTCTGCATGGAGTTTCATGTTCTCTCCATGTACGTGGACTTTCTCCGGGTTCTCCCACAATCCAAAAACGTTCAGATTTGGGAATTAGACGAATTGGAAACTGTAAATTGCCCACAGGTGTGAATGTGAGAGTGAATAGTTTGTCTCTGTGTGGCCCTGCAATGGACTGGCAACCTGTCCACGGTGTACCCCACCTCTCACCCTATGTCAGCTTAGGGTGAGATGTTAAAAATGTTGTTAAAATACAAATAAAGACCTTGGAATAAATTTAGCATGTCTTGGAAGTTTAGCTAAAAAAAACCTTTTCAATCTCTGCTTTCAAATCAAATTGATCAGATTATGAGAAAACCTGGAGTTCTTAGGTTCTACCCCCCCTGCCCTTGCCACTAAAGTCAAACCTAACAATTACAATCTGGCCCTTCTGAGTTTCATTCCTGATTTCAGCCTATTACAGCTACTTTCAAAGTCATATCATCCAATTAACTTCTCTTGTCACCCTGGATTCTGTCGACCCATTAGCCAATTATATATCTCACACAATGGGTTTCTCTGGTACACAAGGGCAGATCCTGCAATTTGTGACTAATCAGCATGAAAACACATCACTCTCCAAGTCTTTTCCTTACATTCACAGCCTGTTATTAGCAGCTATCAAAGCCCAAATGGAGCCCCCCCCCCACCCCCACGACCTCCAGCTGAGGCCAACCTTGCACATGTGCACCTTTATCACTCATCATAATATTACACTTAAAACTCACCTTCACCTTCACTGAAGCAGGATAATAATAACACAGAAATGACTGCACAGGGTGCTGTATCAGCTTAGTAGGATGTGAGCAGTACAAGGGAGACAGTCCCAGGGTTCACCTTTGACCCTGACATGGCAGTGCTTCAGTCTACAGTGCAAACTGCTGTTAATAACCAGGGTTATTACATTCTCTATTATTTGTCCTTCATCAGCGTCATTAAAAATTTCAGTGCACTTACTGTTTGTTTTACAACTACTCCTGTGGCAATGAGGCTTCAGGTCAGTATCAGCTGCTGGAATGGTTGCTATGACTGACTCACAGGCTGGTGAGCCTCAAGACAGCAAAACAGATGTCATTATTCACAGCTGTGAGTATGTATAATGTCCATACCTCTAATTTGTCAGGCATATTTTGTTGCAGTTTGTTGCATTTAATTAGTCATCATAATTAAATGTTAGAAAATGTATCGATGATTAATTTATACATATGTTCAAACAGAATTTAAAGTATGTTTTCATGTTTGAGGACAGAAATGAAGGATAACTGAGGAATATATATATATATAAATGATAATTGTAATGTGATGGCACATAATTAAGGATCGTTATGACTTTGCATTTGTTTATTTTTTAATTCATTTTCAAGCAAATGTCATGGGCTATATTTGCATACATCAAAGCGGAACTTTTGGAATCATTTTGGAGTACCTTGCTGCACATTAATCTAAAATGAAGAAGGTATGTTTTAAATAATACCTATAGGGATTTAACTGTAGGCAGTTTTTAATGTCAATAGGACACTATTTCATGATGGATGGAAAATTAGCTTTTTAGCATTTACTTGAACATATACTGTAACTGCATGTCAGATGAAATTTAATTTTTATCCATTACGGTTTTACTGTAAGTTCTTCAGGATATATTGCACAAACTCCAATTTCAATGATGTTCAGACAATTGCAAATTATTTTTGGCCTATATTAAATGAATAGCCTACAAAGACAAGATATTTAACATTCAAATTGATAAGCTTTTTAGCAAATATTCACTAATTTTGAATTTGATGCCTGCCAGGTGTTGCAAAAAAAACAGGGACAGGGGCATGTTTACCAATGTGTTACATCCCCTTTCATTTTCACTCAATAAGTGTTGAGTTAAAAGGAAGGAATAATTTCCATTCTTGCTTGATGTACAACTTTAGTTGTTAAACAGTCCGGGGTCTTATCTTATTTTGAGCTTCATAATGCACCACACATTTTCAATGGGAGACAGGTCTGGACTGCAGGCAGGTCAGTCTGGTACCCACACACTCGCACTGCAAAGCCATGCTGTTGTTACAAGTGCTGAATGTGTCTTGACATAGTCTTGCTATAATAAGCAGGGACGTCCCTGAAAAAGACATCACTTAGATGGCAACATATGTTGCTCCAAAACCTGTACTGTATGTAGCTTTCAACATTAATGGTGCCTTCACAGATGTTCAAGTTACCTAAGCCATGGGCACTAACACAACCCCATACCATCACAGAAGTTGGCTTTTGAACTTTGAACTGAAAACATGATTTCCAAAAACAAGTTGAAATGTGGACTCGTCAGACCACAGAACACTTTTCTACTTAAATATCACCTCAGATGAGCTTGAGCCCAGAGGAGTGGGCAGTTTTTCTGGGTGTTGTTAATATATGGCTTTCACTTTGCATGGTAGAGTTTTAACTGACTTTGTAGATGTAGCGACAAACTGTGTTAATTGACAATGGTTTTCTGAAGTGTTCCCGAGCCCATGTGGTAATATCCTTTTATAGAATGATGTCAGTTTTTAATGCAGTGCCATTCAAGGGATCAAAGGTCACGAGCATTCACTGTTGGTTTTCAGCCTTGCCACTTACATGCAGAGATTTCTCTGGATTGTCTGAATGATACTATGGACTGTAGATGATGGAATCTCTAAATTCCTTGCAATGGTATGTTGAGAAACGTCGTTCTTAAACTGTTGGACCTTTTGCTCACACGGTGTTTCACAAAGTGGTGAACCTTGCCCTATCCTTGCTTGTGAACGACTGAGACTTTCAATGATGCTCCTTTTATACCCACTCATGACACTTACCTTCTTCCACTTCACCAGGTCACCTGTGGAATGTTCTAAACAGGTGTTCTTTGAGCATACCTTTCCCAATCTTTTGTTGCCAAATTTTTTGAAAACTATTGCATCAAAAGTTGATCATACAAATCATTCTATTCTGTTTTTATTAATGTATGAACTTCAATGGAATTGCAGGAACATAATGTCTAATCAACAAGTCATCACATTTTGATGAATACCTATAAAATTTGAGAAAATTTGTATTATTTTCTCACCTTTTGAGCACACATGACTAAAACTCTGAGTTAAATGTTATATGGACACCAGTAATTCAGTGGATAATGTAGGTAATGCTACCATCTTTATAATAATAATATAAAGATCACACGTTAAGCTAATTACATATTGTAAATGGCAGCTAAATCATGACTGTAGTACTGAAAATTAGCACAACCATAGTTAAACGTGATTTATGATATCACTCCCTGACTTCTTTTACATAATAGTGATTTTTTTCCTGTGTTAATCCAATTTATCCAGATGCAATGGCTGACTCCTATTGTGAAATATCCCAGTAGTGAGTAAATTTGATCCCAAAATGTCACTTGACACTGCATGGACTTGGTGCTGTGCTTGTACCATAGCTCACCCTAGTAGTCAATAAGAAACGCGATACCAACCTTCACATCTCGGTTTTCATTATTTAAAAGACATGGCTATTTTTAAGTAAATAACCCCCAGGGTTCTTTCTTTGTGTGGAAACTGAGGTATTTTGTGGTATCAGAGCAGCAGACAAATATAGGTGATATTAAAAGACTCTTTTTGTTCAATTACTCAGCTTCCATGGGGTTGATTTATGCCACTGTTCATGAGTTTTAATCCAGTTATAACTGGTTCTAAGGCACCTGTAACTTAGTTACTACCTGCTGCAAATGAATACCAATTACATGTGTATTTGTATGGCTGGATAATGACTTTAAGGTATTTCCTGTGGAGTGTGAATCAGTTTTGTTGGCTATCTACACGGGTTTGTGATGCATTTAAAGTATATACTCTGGTGGTTGAAAAGCAATTTCTTTACATGTGGTTTGTGGTTCATTAGCTTCATGATCTGATTTACACAATCCAGTTGACTAGGTGAGTTATCTAATGGTTAAGAAGCCAAAACTTCGCTCTGAGGGAGAATTTCACAAATGACAATTTAATTTCTTCTGAGTAGCTGTGAGAACCACTCAGTTCCACAGATAAAGTGAAATTGTCCCAAAGTGTCTTGAGGAGCCGTCATAGAGCTGAATATTAATATGGTACAAGACACTGCAGGCCACATGCAAGGTTACACCAAAGGTGAGGACTGAGCGGTGCTTGAATAGTTGAATAGAGTTATAGAATTAAGCTTTTGTTTTGATCAGTTTTTGAACTTTTTCACATTTAAACTCTATACTCACTCTCCAAACACAGAGGGTTGGATATTTGGGTCACCAAAAAACTCAAGTTCAAGATAAAATGCCAACAGTTACAGCATGTAATGTATTTGTAAAACACACAAAACTGGAATGCTGACATATTATTATTTACCTAATAGCACATTTGCTACATTTTGTTAGTGATATTTTAACATAAATGTGGCTTTTTAAACATTAAAATGGGGGTTATAAATAAACTTCACTTGTCCATAAATTTAAAATGAGTTTGAATTTTGCAACAATATTACAATTTGGCCAATGTGCGATTGCAGAGCATGGCAGCAACAAAATCTAAGAAACTGTGGATTAAAGAATTCAAGCTGCTGTAAAATGCACCAACAGAAGCAAGAGATGAGAGAGATAATAATGGAAAGCACTGCTGCACCAAGAACCCTCATTAACCTGTCTCATACCTCAACCCTTGGTGTTCAGCATTTTACAGTGAAAGAAAACGATGGACCAAAGGAGATAAGAAAAGAAAGAGGAAGCCCTTCATTTAGTCCTCCATCCTGAGTTCATGAGAAGGAGAAATTGGAAACAGAGACATGGCTCTTGGGACCCTGAGGAAATTAAATACTGAATTCAACGTGCAGACCGACTCAATCACTCTACGCTTTTGTAAAATGCCTCGGGAATTGAATCCCTTGCCACTTAGTCAGGGATGTTATTGCTCTTGTAGCTATTTCTGTTTAACTAGCCCTGGACACAGACGGGGTCAAACACAGACACGCAGCTGTGGATAAGGAGATGAAGCAGGTCGTCGACCAACCAGACGGTCGGTAGTCCTGTTCTCCGGTTCTCATGCTGAAATCAAAACACTAAAGTGCCACTGACTGCTTTCTGCCTGTAAAAACACACAAAGACATGTATGTACAATTTTAACCAGGGCTGAACACGGACAGGGTTTCTTCCTGGTGTTATTCAAAAGTGTGATCTTTCATTATTACTTAATTTCACTTCTAGATTTTGTTAATCTGTCCCTGAAATATATTTCTCTGCTTGTTCAAATTTGCTCTGCTTCTGCCTAAAACTGAGGCAGAAGATTTACCTGCTGTTTGTAATTGCCCTTTGAGTTTTATTTGTTCTTTTTTTGTCCATTCTCCCATACACCGTCATTGTTTACCAGCTGTTGTGAAATAAGAACATTCAGAGTTACGTTTGTCCACCTCTCTCATAGAGACCATTTGTAAATGTACTACTACCTACTCAGGCTCATTTAATATAACCCCCAATCACTTTGACCAGACTTGAACTTGCTCAGCTTTCATGTTCATAATAATCACATTTGCTGCAGTTGTCCTTTAAACTTACACCAACTCTCTTTTGTCCTTGAAGTCTTTACTAAAATTATTAATATAAATCTTAACAAGCAAAGGTCTTCTCCCTACCAAATCAATCTTCCACCAATCAACTCCTCAATCCAGCTGCATACTTGAACTCTGGTCAGACATCATCACATTTTTCACTATTAACATAATATTATAACTGGGCTTGTTTTATAACCTGCCATTTGTATGCTTGTCTTGTCTGTATGCTTCAGGTACAGCAGATCTCTCAGCCCACCTGCATTAAACCTTGATTTCACTTTATTACTTAATGCCACCACCGGCGTTGCCACCCAAAGCCTTTGCCTGCACATGTTTTGATAATCAGAATTCTGTGGCTCTTACAAATAAACATACATGAATATCCTGTATCTCTGCTCCTGATTGAAGAAATTCCTAACAAGGGAAAGAGAGACATGGCTGCATTTTCATGGAAAATGCTGCAGAATCTGAATGTGAAATAGAGAAAAAGAGAAATTAATTCAAAACATAATAAATGTGTTCACATTTGTGTGCAAAAAACATTTGCAGTGCTAATATATTCAGAGCAGAGATTAGGTGAGCATATGCCAAAACCATCAGCTGTGTGAATGTCTGCTGTGTCCTCTTTGTGTATTTCTGCTGGATTTTGAATATATGTCTGTCTTATTTTTTCTGTTTGACCACTGAGGCTGAGCATTTGTGTTTCTTCTTCTGTTTATTATAGGCTAGATACAGAATAAATAAATCAAATCACTTCCTATGCAGCAAAGTATGTTTATAAAGACCTGCAGACAGAGACTGTTAGTGTCTGTAATTAATGGGATTCAGGATAAAACACTTGTGTTCTAAAAGAATAAGAAATAGCAAGCACAGTTTATAATAAAATAGTCGGGGGCTGTTTTCTTTCTAAATTTAATAATCATTCAAACCTTCATACATATTATTATGGAAGTGTACAACTGCCACAGAGAAACAAATCGTTTCAGCAGGGTGCTGTAGTCTGAATCCTGTAGCTGTACATGACAGTGCGTCGTCACTGCAGCAAAGTGGACAAAATTATACGGTAAACATGTGCAGCGGTTGATTCAAATAATCATATGTCATTATCTTACTCATGCCAGTTTGCAGGAGGAACCTGTGTATATCGCTAGAGGTGACGCTCTATATGCGTTCCAGCTACAAAAGGAAGGAACAAAGAAACTGGGCACCGAGAGAGTTCCTGTTGCAGCTGTGAACCTCAGAGGAAACAAGACCTCTCTACTTTCAAACTCATCCCTCCCTGTTGTAAATTTCACGCAATAATCAATCAACAAACCTGACTTACCTGAGGTAAGGACCGATCTCATTATAAGGAGAAACAGCTCACTTCTATTCATTTGGGCAGCCCTAACAAAGTATTATACCTAATTATAACCCTAAGCAGTTCATGCCTAAGCAAAACTTGAACCTAACCACAATTCAAATCTTATGACTAAATTTTTTCCCAGTTTCTCAGAAAAGAGGTTATGCCTTATTAGGACCGAGTTTTATTCCCCATGAAGACTAGTGGTCAATGCCAAAAAAAAAGTTTTAACGAAGTTAACAAATATACGTACACAAACTTTCACAGACTTTAGTAAAATAGTGTCAGTCTCATATTTGTAGCAGTAGAACATGTATTTCAGGATAATCAGGTTAACGGGAAATGGAGATTGCTACAAAAAAAAAAAAAAAAAAAAAAAAAAAAAAAAAAAAAATTTCTGTATCTGTCCAGTTACTAGGGGCCTTAAAACAAGAAATTGCCCGGGGCCCTGAGGTGAAGGGCGGTGGGGGGGGGTTGCTGAGAACAGCTGATTACTTTAAGCTGCCATAAACAACAATTTTGTGTGAACCCCCACAGTTGGAAACCCCCTAACTAGGCTGCATGCCACACGTTCCTCCTGTTCAGTTTGATGTAGAGCCCCTGGGCCCATTTTTGCTTGGGGCCTCCAAAGTCTTGAAAAGGCTTCTGCTAGTTACATGTATTGTTGGTCATCACCCAAACTCTGCACAGTTGCAATTTCACCTTTTCTACCTCAGGAGCACGAACATGCCCAATCTGAAATAGCTGTGGTCCTAACATCCTCCCTGTTGTGACTAGGGGAAAAAAAAGCAAATACAATACATATTACTGAAATACTGTTTAAAGGAGGACTGCTGCTAAACTCACTCTGTTTATGTGCAGTATGCTATTAAACTACCACCAACATGGTGAAAATGTCACTTCTTTACATGTTACCAAAACTGATGAACAGTGATGTTCCCAGACTTTGGTCCCCACTGGAGCAAGCAGACCAGAACTGGTTCTAGAGCCCACACCACCACCATCGCTCAAATTTGGTCAGTTGGTTACTTACACATATTCCTGTGAAAAGAGATATTTTTCCACCACTTTACAGGAACTTTAATAGTTTTGATAGTGGTTAGAGCTTTAATGTATCTTTTCAATTCTGGAGTATACATTTCACTGTAATATTTTTATGAATACAATTTAAATACATTTGTCATAATTTATGATCTCTAGTATGCAAGAATTTGTGGCATCCAATGGTGAGACTGCAGATTGAAACAAACAGGTGCAAGCTTTGCTTTCCCAAGTGCGTCAGACAAGTATGGCTGCCCTTGCATACCAGAAAAGATGTAATCACTCTTTTCAAATCTCTCAATTCTTCTTCTCTCTCACTCTCTCTATCACATCCTCTGTCATTGGTTTATGCTCCAGGTTTATGTGAGCCGTTCTTCATTTGAATAGTCTGTTTCCACTTTAAAATGCAAAACACACACTCTGGTGGGTTTGTCCATTTGGGCTGCTGTAGAAAGGTGACACAAGATAGACAATGAGGCTTTTGGTCATTCGACTCTGTCTCCTATATGTATATAGAATATTAAATTCCAATGCCTCCTAAATGTTAAACAGTGGGCCTTTAAATGATAAATACAATCCTGTCTCCCAGAGATTATTTATATAGAACTAACATGCAGCCCCGTGTGTTTTGCAGGAAAAATAATTGTGACCAGAGTTTTTTTTTTTTTGTTTGTTTGTTTTTTTTTTTAATTCTCATAATGAAGATATTACACCTATGCTGTTCATCCACAATCCACCTCCTGTAGTGACTCTGCCTCTGTTGATAAATACATCCACATTTCTTTATAATCTGAGGTGGAAATGAAACATCAACTCTGGTTTATTCTCTTTGTTGTTTATAACGAATGGCAAGGGGAAGAGCATCTGCAAACAAATTCAAAA
The DNA here is from genome assembly GCA_016785285.1 of Brachirus orientalis. Taxonomy (NCBI): domain Eukaryota; kingdom Metazoa; phylum Chordata; class Actinopteri; order Pleuronectiformes; family Soleidae; genus Brachirus; species Brachirus orientalis. The sequence continues at coordinate 16,859,658 of JAFBJR010000175.1, forward strand.
CTGAAACTGAACTGGTGGCTGCGAGGCAAATTTGTGTCACAAACTGAGTTTCTTATTGGGCTTTAGTGTCAGCATGTGTGTCTGTGTATGGTTCTCACCTGGGAGTGTGCTTCCCTTTTCCAGAGCAAGGCACCCTGTCTGTCATGGGACTTTGATCAACAGAACCATATGTTAAGGGCTAATGATTAATGTTTACCTAGCTAAGGCCAGAACACTAACACACAAAATCACACTCTTGCAGCTGCTGCAACTCAATCTATATCCTTCCCATGTCCACTGGCACAAATATAAATACTCTCATACTTGTGGTATCTTCTAAGCAGAATCCATCTGAAATGTGATTTCTTTAGGGTGTGTATATAAAAACAATGCTGAATCCAAAGAAAAATATACACTACTTTGTCACATTTCAATATACCTTTGGATATAATAGCAGCCACAGCAGGTGTTTATTTTTTATTTATTTATTTTTGCATTTTTCATTTCCAAAGCCTGAATTTAGTTTGATTTATGTACAGACTGTGTTTTTTGTTGTGCATACCTTGGTTTCTGCCATTGCATTAAGGAAAAATGAGGTGGACAAGAGACCTTAATTAGCCCATATTTGTGAATTGGAAAGCCCTTTGATTAATGGCACCCAGTCAAGGCTGCACTACAATGAAGGTATGGTGGGAGTGGGTCCAGTACCCTTGGCAATCTGAAAAGAAATAAATGGATCTTAACAAATCAAGACTGTATAGGCTCAGAGGCAAGCAGCTTTGTTTGTAATTCTCAGCTGGTAACACCTTGGAGTAGCACACATCAGTGATTACTGTAAACACTGAAATCATGTGAAATTATTCTCTATTTCTGATTCACCATGATGATGTCTGGTTTGTGCTTTTTGTACAAATACACACCTCAGTTCAGTGCGCCATCAGAAGTTACTTCTTCCAATTTCATCTACACACGTCAATGTGCAAAATACAAAGAACTTAAAATATGATAAAAGTGAAACAAAAAATAAAATAAAAAGGAGAAAAAAACAACTGCATTCATACAAACATAATCCATACAACACAACAATCTCACATAAGCATAATTCTACTCCCTGCTTCTTTTCCACGCTTTGCTGACCTTCTTAATGTCACACGACATCTACACCCCCCTCGTTTGTACCTGAATAATACCTGCAGCACAAGAGAGCACACATCTGTTTGCTCACCTCATACTGTGGGTAAAGAGTAAACCTCCATTAGTTCATGTGTTTTATACTAAGCTGAAAATTGCATTTGTTGATGTCCTCGGATTAGTTTACGTAGGATTTACCAGAAAGCTGAAGGTTTACTGAACAAGCCAGAGAGGATTTAGGCTGCAGAGGGACACTGTTTGTGTGTGTGTGTGCGTGTGTGAGTTTGTGCATGTGTAAAGTGAATATGTTTACCTTGCTAAGTTTGTTCTCCTTAAGTTTGTCATTGTGTTCAAATGTGTACATATTTATGCATGCATAAATGTCTCTCGTCGTGTCTTTTCATGTGTTGGTGTGTGTTTATGAGTTATAGCACATATAATGTGTCTGTGGATGTGTAGGATTACTTGTTTGTAAACTGCACAAACAAACAGCAGCAGGAGAGAATTGAGTCTCGTCAAAAAGTAGTTTCTACACCTGCCTCTCATAATTCTCTGTTAACATTTGCCAACGCTGTCAGCTATCGGGCTGTGAAGGCACTGGGTTCAGTCTGACAAGCACTGTCACACTGTTGCCATAGCACTTTCATTTCATTTTATACATTTATCTCTTAATATATACAGTATTTTTTATTTGATCATCTGAAATCTTAATAGCATGATTATATTCTATTAAAAAGCAAGGTAACAGCTATAATGCTGGTCAAACTGCAATCAAATATAGTGTGTACAGGCAACAGAAGTATCTATACAAGGACTAACTGCATATATGTAGAAGCATGCAGTTTACCAAGCCCATTATAATAGGTTCTTCCTGCTTTACAGTGCAAGCACACAAAACAGCACTATCATCTAATTCTTTGCTCTGGGAAGTGGCTGTGATTGACAAACACAAACAAACCCACACACATTCATGGCTGTGCTTACATTAACTAAAGAGTCAGTCAGAGATAAATAATGTCAAATGTGATTAGATTCATGCTGTTTGTTTGGTTAACTTTTTATGCATGATTTATTCAAACATCTGCATCTGTCTGAGTTAAGTGACGTGAGAGATGGAAGAACAGGAAGAAGCTATGGTAAATGAAAAAAATGAGAACACAAAGGTAAAAGTTAGGGGATTAACATCCTCTGTTTTACAAACTCACATCTGGGTGACAGAATGGTCTCAGATCATTTAAATGAGGTTGACACTTCAGACTAAACTTAACCTTAACCTAAAAAAACATCACCTAGGTGCTGAAATATATAAACAACTTCACTATCCTGAATATGCAGTGTACTATAAGCATAAATACTAAGGGCCGGCCCACTAGGACCTGCGTCTTTCATCTACCCATTTTCGCGTTGTCAGATTGGACAGTGAAAGTTGTCAGGTTGGACAACTTTGAGCACACCTTCAGCTTGATTCCGTGCGGCTCATACACGCCAACTATGCATGCTATCTGTAGCGCAACACTTGCCAGTGTGCTCTTGTTTTGGTCAAATGAGACAATGAAGAAGGAAAAAAAGTCTGCTGGTACCCACACATGCACAACTAAGTGCTCAAAGAATACAAGGACAATAAAAAATATCTTGAAATATGACTGCAAGTATGCACGTCTGGAAAGCTACACTGACAGTATGAACAGAACCACAGGTATGTACAATATGCACATGCAGAAATGCAAAGCTGCTCTCTGCAAAAGCAGAACATGGTATGATCCGGCCCTAAGAGTCAAATGGACTGACCTTGGCTTCCCCTTGACAGATACAGTGGCAAGGCCATTTTTGAGTTGAAGAGAATACACTTCAACTTCAAAGTCTTCTGTTATCCTCTCTGTTCCAGTTAATATGGCAAATGAAATTGAGTACCAACTGTGCACTCATCCACTTTAAACTCAGGAATACTTAAACCACTCAACTTTCTTTAATTATTATCTCAGCCTTACTTTAAACCTTGCCTTATGGGATGGAAATTTCAAACAGATTTTGCTTTAAAACCTGATTGTGCTTTCTGTTTACTTGTGTCTGCCTCTCTCTCTGCATGCGTGTGAGTGTGTTTGATGGGTTGCAGGTGTTCTTGATTGACTGATTAATATGTGTGAGTGTTGTGAGGATGGATCCAGGAAGCTGATTGATCCTGAACAGGCGGTTTCAGTATAAGAAGCAGGCTCCTCCCAGCTAAGTGAACTTCACCTGACCCAGTCACAGCCAGACTCCCAACAGAAAAACCCTGCTTATTTTCAAAACACTTTTAAAACTTCTAGTTTCAAGGATTTTCATGGGAATTTGGAAAAAAAAAAACTAAAAAAACTAAAAACAGTTAAGTCTTAAGGACAGAGTTGAAATGCAGTTGTATTCATTCCTGATTTTCATAGTTTGCTTGGAAAAAGACAAATGCTTGACAAGCATACCTATAACAAGTTCAGCAAGTGCAAACTCAGCAGCAGCACAAATATACAGTGCACCTGATAAGAATTGATATTCCTTGACCAGTTACAAAATTGTCTCATCAGCATATTTTATTTCTGTATGAGCTCATAGCCCTAGATGCACCGCCAGCTCATCTTATGCAAAATCTGAACTGACATAATTCAAAGTTGTTCATAAACTAGGACACACTATAATAGGTCCAAACTTGCAAAGATATATTTTGATGAGGTTGACTCTTGTGACATCTGTTCCCAGGCTCCCTGTAATCTCATCACATGTCTTGATCATGTCCAAACTTGGGAGAATACTGGAGTTTTAATGTCAGAACTATGTCAACACTATTAGAGCAAGACATCATTCCATCTCCATGATTTGCCATATTTGATGTATCTTATATCAGTGAAAATATTTCAAGAAGACAAACATAATTTTGTTCACATCTTTCACATCTTTTGTATTCCTTGAAATTAGAGAAGATCAAATTCTTTATATGTGGTTCAACAGACAAATTGCATCACTTACTATGTATAGAACCTGACTTCATTCTCCACAGACTGTCTGTATAAGCTGCTGAACCCTATACCTTGACATGGTAGCACTTTGCCATAACAAAGTTATTATTAATTTGGCCACCATTAATTTTGTTCCACCAGCTGGTGCAATGAACTGCTGAGATGACCTGTGGTCTCACCTCATTTGAAAATACCTAAACAAAATTAAAAACAAGCTTTATTTGGGGGAAAAAACTGAGCATGACATTAAAAACCTAAATGGTTACATGCTCACCAGCACTTTTTAAAAAAAACTGTTGTGCAGACACAGCAGCCCTGTACCTTCCCCCTGATGATAAAGGGGTGAAATACAGTTCCAAAACAGCATTTCATCTCTCCACTTTTAATATCTTTTTCCTGTTATTCCACATTATTAATTATAATTTCATTCATGGATTACCCTGACTTCCGTGTGGGGTGATGCCAAAAGTAGTCACCATTTGTTGTGATTCACCGCAGTGGAATTGTGTTTAATGAAAGCAATGTCAATGTGGAATTATTTGGCCCCTGTCATAATCTGATAAATACGTGGACCACAGTAGCAGCGGCGGTTGTTGCTGTTTATCACTGTTCCAAAACATTTAAAAATGGCTCACTGTGTGGGACTTTTTTATCTGCTGTTGTGGAGATACTGCTGTTCCAGAAAGCATCCCCTGGACTCCATTCAGACGTGGTATTTACATCTGTCCTAAGCGATTTAATCGTGTGCACTATAGGTCTGAATGAACCAATCATTTCTGAATGAACCTTCATATCCAAACAAAAAAACACATGGTTTGGGGGGGGCCGCGTTTGGCCATAGTCCTGATCTGCTTAAACGCAATCCGTCCTGAGGATGGATTAGCCACCACCTCCTCAACTGATGTTCTCTGTTTCACTGTATTTTTGCATTTCTCAGTGCCCAGTATTCATTTATTTGCAGCCACCACCACAATATACACTGATTAGCATGATTTCATTTTTCTGATGGTTACAATCTAATTTCATGTTGTCGTGTTTTGAGCCACTCAGCTCTCAACGTTTGTTTTCTCGTGCTCACAAACACACACTCACAAACATGTGGTCACTGCCAAGTGGGAACAGTCTTACATATCACTCAGTCAGGACAGATTTCACCACCAGGATGGGGCTTATGGTCCTTGAGCACAGAGTTACTTCTTGCAGCAACAACCATGCAAAACGGTGTCGCCAAGTTGAAGCTCTGGAATGAGGTGCTGCTCACAACGCCCTTCACAGTGTGTGGAGAGAGAAGGACAGACAACAATTCTCGTGCTGATTAGACAAGAGAGTGAAGAGTGAGTGTACCAGTGATGCAAGCATGGACTGAAATAGCCAATGGCAGAATTGGAATGTAGTAGTTGGTGTTTGACCAGAGAGAGGAAGAATATAATCTGAATACTTTACACTGAACTGTGGAGATTTGCACCTGGATCAGTAAGTAACATTGCTAGATAAACATATACACTGGTTTTCATCTGGGGGGGGGGGGTGGGGGGGGGGGGGGGGGGGGGGGGGGGGAGTGGTTTAGTTACACATTAAGTCAATTTGGAAAATAGGCTAACTGTGTCCCTGGCTGTTACTTAGTAATGATTAATGAAAAAAAAGAAATAAAGAAATTATACATTTTATTTGAGAGCAAATAGAGGCTGTTATTATGATAATTTGGATGTTTTTAACTTCAGTAAATTTGACTTTGAAGGAGGGTTTAATGTGCAAATAACAAAGATAGCAATCGAAGGGAACCATCAGTGAGAGATAAAATTTATTTAAAAAAATTGCAAAGCTACAACGCTTTCAGATATTTTATCCTAATTCAGTACCTCCTCTAGGGTACTTCATAGCATTTTAGCAGCAAATGTAAAGTCATTTTCTGCATTTTTGTCCCAATTAGCTTTATTTCTGACTATGACACTTGCATTGTCTGCATGTTTCTTCATTTTGTTCCCTGAGTCTGATGATTTTGAAGTAAGGTGAGAAATGGTGTTACAAATATAGTTAGTCTGGATTCATTCCCAACCCAGTTCAGTTCACCCAGTTCACCTTGAAATGAGCTGACTTTTGCAATATTCAGAGTGTAACAGTGAAACAGGCGATTGTCTGACTCCAGTCCATCACAGGCCCCAAATCTGCATGTTTTTGGGAGGAAGCCGGAGTACCCGGTGAGAGCCCACGTGCACACAGGGAGAACATGCAAACTCCATGTAGAAGGACCCTCGTTGCGAACCCAGGACCTCTTGCTGCAAAGGTGGGAGTGCTAACCACTACACCAACCGTGTGGCCTCTAACTAAAACAAATACGTTTTAATGTTTAATGTCAAAAAAATAACACAGTTTATTGTTATTTGGTTTTGGGGTTAAGATAATGATATAAAATTGTTATTGTAGAAAATATTTACATCCACACAAAATAGGCATTTTCCCCATATATAAGCACTGCTTTACATCATCCTGACTTGTACATGGTGTGGAGTCCTGTATACGTATACTTACTAATGTTATAGGTCTATGTTTGGATTGGAATCAGCCTTTGTTTTCTCATTTCTCATTAAAGTTTAAAAAAGTGCCATGTCTCAAAAATTGTTTCTTTTTCTGACTTTTGTTCATTTTGTCTCTGCTTTAGTTAAGATCCACTCATCCACACATATGGACACACAAACACACACACAGAGAACCTATAGTATATTTTTATCATCTTGCCAGGGGAACACATAACATGGATAGATAAGAGCCAAAGCAAAGAATAATATCCATTTCAGAGATTTACAGTTGAAAACACAGTAGCTTCAGTGCTCCAAGTTAGAGGTGCATTTTTACCTTATGACTCCACATGAATGTCTGAGGGAGATTTTGCACCCTGGTGTAAATATAATGGATGGGAGCAGTTTTAAAGATGGATTAAGGCAGAGATCTACAATATTTGCAAACAAACCAAAGGGGGAAAATAAAGCAGTGCACCACTTTTCCAACCAGATGGAGAGGGATTGTAGAAATGCAATACCACACATTACCTGACATTACTAGTTCAACTCTCAAGTCCGACAGTGAAAGAAAGGGTGAGGAATGTTTTTAAAAATGTTGGTGAATTTCTGTGGCAGCTTTCCATTCACAGTGGACGCATCTCCCATTTGTTATTCACTTATTCATGTGACATCAGAAAACAGCCTTAAATCACATGGTTCAAAAGCAGATTTATCCTTCACTGTTATTGTTCCATTGCATGCTTAAATTACTGCTGGTTATTATTTTAAATTTACAACTTCCTTGACATTTAATTTGGATCTATATTGCTTATGCATCAGTGAAAGCATAGTGTTCTGTATTAGACTTCGTAATTCAGGTTGTGCATGAAAATGAAACTATAATGTTTTAGTAATGGATCTTACCTGGGGAAAATGCTGGTCACCTACGCATTCTGTCAACTATATGAATTAGCTTTGTTTGTAACGCAAAATGCACAACGGTGCCTTTGTGAATTGTCATAACCCGCTGCATCAATTTTAATTACAGTTTTCATTTGTGTGAGTGCCGGAAAGTACTGTGTGCAATTTATCACAAAATGGATAAACATATCTGTCAAATTAAAAACGACTGGAGGAGGTATAAGCAATGCCTTTGTAGAGATAAATCCCCTAGAAAACTTCCCCACTCTAATGAATGATTTTTGGTTTAATTACCTCTTCACACACACACACAAGCCCTTGACGCCCTTGAAAATAAGGAAATAAACACTCTATTTGGCATAATTACAGATACAGTAAAGGAAACATATACATTTACAAGGACAAAGAGTATGAATGCAGAAACATAACGAATGCGCATTACATTAAACGTCTAGGAAAATAAATGCTGAGAGAATTCTGGCAGACTTCTTGTTTCTGACAAGCATTGATAGTACAACTAGGATAAAAACCTTTTCAATTTTTTTTGCAGATTAATGAAGAAATAAAAAGACATGGGAATCATTTTCTACTCTGAAAACCAATTATTGAATTGCACATAATGAATTGTATTTTATCTTTGTCCTTGGTTTATTTGAAAGAATTTGTCATTAAACAGAGAGCAAAAAGTAACTTGGCTAAGACTACTAAATGCATTGCCTAATGCAAACATAGTCATCGTTCTTTTGTGCTTTGGTTATTCTGCATTTGCAATGCAACACAATACACAATGTAACTTACAATAGGCGATTCTCACACCACCTCTTACTGTTTAGTACTGTTTAGTTCTGTGGGTTTTTTTCTTTTTTTTGGTCATTCATTGTAAAATGTGCGGTGGAAATAAGAGTGGAGCTCTTTGACAGAGTGATGTACCTCAAGTTAACTTACTGAGAGTGATGCAGAGTCTCCCACACTTTGCCACTGCAGGATCGTTAGAGGTGGAGTAATTCTCTACTCAAGTAGTGTCCCTATCTGATATTTAGGAAGAAAGGAAACGGAGCTGCCTTTCATTTTTTGCAAAGCATTTTGGTAAATACAGTATGTTGAGACTGCGTTTGCCTGATGTATTTCTCTTCTGAAAATAAATCAGTATTGGTAGACAAAAAGACTCATTGTATTAAAAAAAATATTTAATTTTTTTTATTATGCCATTGTGTTACTGAAGGCATAATAGGGTTTCTGGTCATACCTTGAGCTTGTATTTGCTGCAAATGGTACATCACTTTGAACCCCATAGGTTTATTGTTTCTAAAGTATTTTTAGAAACCTGCATGTGTCTTCACAAGTCTTTACACATCAGTGTCGATCTTTAAGAGTGTGTGTGAAGCAAATGCAGAGATTCTGCTCTTCACACATTGTATGTTAGAAAAAAAAGTGGCTGAGAACATGTGAAAAAAAAATTGCAACTGTGAAATTAAGAATTATGAAGTTAAGACTGTCTTCTTCTGTTGAGAATTTTTTTCAGATGTGTCTAAAACATTACTTGATGATGCTCCTCCTCAAATGCTTTAATGATATAAAACCCTTAGTGGAGAGGATATCCCCCCCCCCCCTTCTGTAATTCATATTTTATACTGATAATTTAAACTTCTTTTTGTTTCTTTCTTTGTTTTTCGACAACTTACATCAGTCTATTTGTGGAAATAAAAAGAGGAAGAAGTGTATTGTCTGATATTTCTATCCATATGTGTCCATATGATAGAACCTGCATACTTGTTGCATATTGGACATGTAAATAGTGTTGACTTTTATATCTGTTATTTGCTTAGTTCTTTTTGTTGTTTTTGTTGTTGTTGTTGTTTTCATGTCATCTTGGAGCTCACCATATTTTTGTTCAATGACACAGGACCTGACAGGGAGTTAGGACGCAAATATATGCACAAACATTAGCGTAAGTCCAGTGTTGGCCACAGTAAATTCAAGTCATGATATTAATCTGTTTATTTTATACTGGTCATTCGATTTGTTTTAGAGCTGTGACAACAGCATGTACTTTTAGTTTAATCGTAATGAACATGTCACCTCGAGGAAGTGTTTGTAACAAGAAGTTATTGGTGTGTTTGTAACAATTTCTAAACGGCAATGTACAGCACAGCTTTTGACTACATAGGCAGCACTTGTAGGTAGGATGTAATTGTTGTTGATTTTGCAGTTTGCTTGTGATTAATTCACACCAAGAAGAATAATGAAAAAGCAACTCATATCCTAACATTTAAAATATGTAAAAAGGGGAAGGAAGCTCAGCTGGAAACACTTTTGGCTGATTTTTATAGATGAACAGACTTGAGTGTAATTCATCTTTCCTACAGAGATAGTTTATTCTTGTGGTTGTCCTACTCTTTTCCAGAGTTGATGACAAGATACTGTACAGTCAGCTTCTCCCTCACGACTTTCACATTCAGTTGTCTTTTGCAAAGAAAAAAAAAATGGAGGCTTTGTGATGGAGTTATTCCCTCTTCATAGTTCTTTGTTTGAGGAACCTCCTGCAGAAATACCTGCAGGCAGGAATGAAAAGACAGAGCCTGAAAAGAAATGTCAGGAGAGTCTTATATAATATGTTTAGGCAGAATACAAACAAATCAAAAAGGCAGAAGGGGGCTTTTATTGTGATGTTGACAGTTGTGTTCCCTAAACTGGGAACTGATATTACGACCTGATGGCGTGAGATTGAACACTGGAGACAAACACACATGTGAGTGTGCAGGTGTGCATGTTTGTGTGGATATGCAGGCAGAGATTATTGTGTCTTTTCTTTCTTTTGAAAAAGCAAAGCTGGAGGAAAGAGCTGAAAACAATGACTTTGTGTTTTATGTCATTCTATGTGTGTGTGCACTGTACAATGTGTCCCAACAAATCCTGATTCAAATCCATCACTGAAAACCAGTTCCTGTAATTCGTCACAGTCTTTGATGGCTCTGCCTTCTTCCAGGTTTACAAAGTGTATCGGTTGAAAGGCTGGGAGTGTCAGTGGCTGCCCTCTATCAAAGATCAAAACAGGAAACATGGGAAAAAACAAAAACATTAATGCTTGGTTGTAACATGACTGAAAGAAGACACTGATAACTTAAAAAATATGACGATGAATAAAATGTGATGAATAGTTAAATTGATTAGGAAGAAGATACTTTATACGACAAGAGTAGTATAAATATACAGTGCATTACAAAACAAAAGTTAAGACAACAACCTTTCCATATAATCAAATGTATTGTCAGTATGGGTGAATATTTTAACTCATATCTGAAAACTAGGCATCTCACTATGTGTGTTTTAGGCCTTAATGGCATCAACTTCATCTGCTAAAAGAAACTGAACCAACAGAATATTCAGTAATTGTTGAATTAATGGACCAGCATGTGTGATTTAGTGGGATCAGGTGACTTGGCATATGGCAACCCACTGAATACCTGCCAACAAACATGGTAGGACAAAATGATAGAAGACCTACCTGGTCATGTGTAATATAAAGGGCTCATTCTATGGTAATGACAACACAGCACTTCTTCATTTTCATGTGATGAATTAATGAAAATATTTAATATTGTATTCTATTTCAACTGATAGAGCCCTTCTTAATTCAACACACTGTACTTTTAAGTACATCAATATTAGTCAAGGAAATAACCCTTTTAGAAAATGCTACTCTCTATAATCTAACCTCAGATACACCTGTACTGGTTGGCTACATTTCAGATTACAAAGGCTCATAAAAACACAAAGCAGGAAGAGAGGGGCAAAGTATTGCGACATGATACACTGGAGAACATACAGACACAACATGTTCGCCTGAGAGATCTGGAGCCATCCTGATGGCCCCCGAGGTCACTAAGGTGCCATGTTCTCAATTACAGCACTGAGCTCAGCTTTATCTCTAAGATGCTTGTTAGATCTGATAAACAATTGGTGAGGGAAGACAAGAACACAAGTATATACACAGATTCAGTTGATTTAGCCTCCCTCAGTGCATAAGAAAGAATTCAGATTCAGAACAACCTTATCTGATATCATGAGCCCTCCGGGCCATCCTTGAAATGATGCATAAGAAATAGCTTCTATTATTTTCTAAATCCACTTCTGCAAACTGCCCTGCCACCTTCACCTCAGTCTTTGTACTCACTGAAAGCTGAGCAGATTAAAGAAAAAGCAATCATTTTCAACCCCTAAGACATTTTTATACATGGGTCAAATTGGTCTCGTATCTTTGAGTTGCTTGTTAGATCCCATTTTATGTAATTTCAGAAAGTCCCATAATCCCTGAATCCCCACTGAGATTCAATGCAAAATGAGATGGAAATTTAACAAATAAAGGATTCTTCTAACTTCCTGTGATCATTTGGCGAGCGTGAAGCCAAATTAGGGCAGCTTTGTTTGACTTCAGCAAGGTTAAAAAAAAGTTTGATCTAATTTTTCTTTTCCTCTTTATCTAACTAAAAGGCTAAGAGTGTCACACGGAAATGGAAGATGTGGATATTTTTGTGGCTTGTGTGCGAGTTTGGGGTGGTATGAGGAATTAGTGGCTGCTCTCCCACAGCTGTCTCTCAGAAAATACAAAGAGACTGTATAAGTCACCAAAGTCCTTAATTCAGCACTTTGAAACTAGGCCATTAGAGTGGGAGAGCAGGAAAGAGAGGAGGAAAAGCACTGTGTAGCCTGTGTATAAGCATGTTACTCCATCCTTCACACACACACACACACAGGGACTGGACCTACAGTATATTTCAGTTTAGTTTATTTTATACATGGGAAGTCAGATTTCCTCCAAAGAATGAAATAACATCCAGCAAAGCAAGAGCACATCCTCACTGGATGCTATCGTTTTCCAACGCAAAATAAACCACAGTGGTCGGATGATGTAAACAGTTATCAGAGGTTACAGTTCAACAAGAGTTAATTAAGAAGAACTGATGCTCATTGATGATGAGTCTGAAATGTTGTAAGTGCTGGTGATAACTCACAAGGTGTGTGACTTGTGTACCTGTACGTACTTGAGTTCATGGGGTTTGTAGTTGTTCCTTCCTGGATGTAACGATGTAACTAAGCTTCAACGACTGTGACAGTCAAAGTATGCTTCGGCTTACTCTTAGTGTCCGGTTCGGGTCAGGATCTGTCAGTGTTCTCTCGGGCTCATTTGAGTTTATAAAGAAAAATGTGGCCTGAGTCACACTCTATTTCACACCTCTTGGTGTTCTGGCCCTAATAACTTTCTCTAGTCTAGTCTCATTCCTTGTCCGTCACATTTGATCTGTCGATGAAAGACTAAGTGTGGGGGTTATCTAATACAGTCACATTTCAGCTGCCTAAAGCAGAAAAGATAAAACTGAATTGGTGATGCAGGACAGAATGAGTTGAGCATTTTTTTTTTGAGTCAATGAGCAAAAAATGAAAGCTCAGTAAAAGAAAAGGAGACATTACACAGTGCATTACCTTAAAGAGACCCAAACTCTCAATGAATTTTAAAATGGTTTTGTAGAATTATGAAGTATTGTGTACAACCCCAATTCCAATGAAGTTCAAAAACAGAATGAAATGGTTTACAAGTCATTTCAACCAATATACAGTGGAATGCTTTTCAAAGACATTTAATGTTCAAACTGATAAACTTTATTAGTTTTTTGTTGTTTGTTTGTTTGTTTGTTTGTTTGTTTTTGCAAATATTCACTCAGAATATGCCTGCAACATGTTCCAAAAAAGCTGGGACATGGGCAACAAAAGACTGTCAATGGGCTGTTTGGGATAAAAACCCAAACAGTGACTCCTTTCCCTTGAACTACTGCACAGACTGCCTAGATGATCTGTGTTGTCTGTTCCTCTTGCAAGAAGAATAAAACTCACAAAGACAGCTGCTGTCCTTATGTCCTTATTTCTACACTCACCATGGTCTTATTAAGATTTTGCCACAACACACTACATCTGCAAGTTAAAACTTTACCATGGCAAGTGAACAAAACCCAGACACACCACCCACATTTCAAATTGTTTTTGGAAATCATGGATGTTCTGTTCTCTGGGCTAAAGAGGAAAGGGACCATCCAGATTGTTATCCGCTCAAAGTTGAAATGGTGATGTATGGAGTCGCATTAGTGCCCATGGCATGGGTAACTTGCACATCTGTGAAGGCACCAATAATGGAATAATGGCTGAAAGGTACATACAGTTTCACTTCCTGATTTGGATGTTCCACTTCCTGAAGCGAGGTCATCCCTTGCAGACATATTCAGGGTGGGTCTCTGGTGGCATGTGTGATTATGAATATTAGGTGGATATGATAATTCCATCCAAGTGAAAGTCCATGACTTTTTCAGGGACGTCCCTGCTTATTATAGCAAGACAATGCCAAGACGCATTCTGCACTTGTAACAACAGCGTGGCTTCATAGTGACAGAGTGCGGGTACCAGACTGACCTGCCTGCAGTCCGGCAGACCTGTCTCCCATTGAAAACATGTGGCACATTATGAAGTGCATAATAAGGCAACGAAGACACCGGACTGTTAAACTGAAGTTGTACATCAAGCAAGAAAAGAGAAGAATTCTGTCTACAAAGCTTCAACAGTTAGTGAGTTAAAAGGAAAGGTGATGTAACACAGTGGTAAACATTCTCCTGTCCCAGCTTTTTTGAACATGTTGCAGGCATCACATTCAAAGTGAGTGAATATTTGCAAAAAAAAAAAAAAAACAAAGTTTATGTTTTAACATTAAATGTCTTTGTAGTTTATTCAATTGGTTATAGGTCAATAAGGATTTGCAAATCATTGTCAACTTTTTCAACAATGTCCTAACTTCATTGGAATGGGGGTTTGTTCACCCAAATGTTTAATATGGAGAATGTGCCCGACTTCTCCCCACTGTGCATCTACAAGATCAATGCTGTATTATATGAGCTTTTTTATTTAGTTGCAGTCAGGCAGTTATAATGAAACGCTTGGGAAAATAGAGATTACATGTCAGTACGACATGAAACTGGAGATCCAGACACTAGAGAGCCCGGCAGAATGAAACACCCAAAAATGAGAATTTAATGAAGACATCTGGCACTTGTCTTTTATATCCTTCTCACTCTCCCATTAATATATATATATATATATATATATATATATATATATATATATATAGTGTACAGTATTTTAAAAAAAAGATGTTCTGACTGGGGCTCACCTGCTCCTACATTACTACCTTTGGTTTGCTAGCTAGCTGAGAAGTCTTTGTCCCAAAAATGCAAAAGCACACAGGGAAGCTCTGCCACTTCATCTAAAATTCCTAAAAGAACACACTCCTGCTGTGAGGCTGCAGGTATCGCTGACAGAAAAATATGAGGGGAGAGAGAGAGGGCAGCTCTGTGTTGTCTACATTTTTCCATTGAACTATAACAGTGAACATGTTGTTTCTCTACGTGTCTTTTAAAACAACTGGATTGATACTGGAATGTTTACATTTACAGTATATATTCTGTAGAAACACTGAAGAACGGCAAGCTTCAGCTGCTTTGTGTGTTTCTGTTCTCCTCCTGCAGACATGCTCCCACTGTTTCAAAGCAGAGTATGTTGCTGAATTTGAAATGATTTCAAATCCAATTTTATTACACTTTTTTTTTTTTTAATTTTGGCACATTTTCCTATGGAGTGATGACGTCAGCAGAGAAGCATATGCAGCATATCTGATGGTGTGGTTTTTCTGATATTAGCTTCATCAAGTTTATTTTTATTAACATTACATGACATCTCCATCCTTTTAAATAGATAATGGAGTACCATTTACGCAGGATGCATTTGAACTGATTTACTCGGTAGTTTTGTTTGTTCTTTCCAACCTATTCTAGTTGAGTTTAATTTCTCTTTAACTGCAGTCCATTTAGTTGATTGTGTTAGGATTTGCTTGAGACGTGTCTGTCCTCCTGTTTCCTCTTCCCCTTCCTGTTCTATGGCTGTCTGTCTGTTTTTCCCTGTCAACGCGACTGTGGGTATGTCTGTGGGAGTGTGTGTGTGTCTTTTCCCCTGCAGGCTGACAGAGAAACCTCATTACCTGTTTCCCTGCCACTACATCCAACTCACCTGCTGCAGTTTATCCTGAGTGCCACCACCCACTCGTTCCTGTTTAATAGCCCAGACCAGCCCACCAGTCTTCACCAGACTGTTTGTTCTTCATACCAGTAGCATTTGGCCTTCATACTCATAATTATTGCTCTTTTTGCCCAGCCACAGTTTCTTATTTTTACCTTTTTTTCTTTTTTACCAGCTCTTTAGTTCCTGTCTCCCTCCTTTGGTTTTTGATGCTGTATATGAAATCTAGCTTTATTACCCAGCCTAGCTGTCGTTTTTGGGACTGACTTTTTGTGTTTCCATTTTTGTTATTGATGACTTTTTGATTTTGTTTTTTGACTTGGTGCCTGTGTGCCTACATCTTGGGCATCTGTTCTTGCCTGGTGGCAGCCTAACAACATAAATTTCACTTGGAATACACCATTAGTTCAAAGTGGAAATAATTAGTACAGCACTCATCAACTGAAAATTAAACACAACTAAACTAAACACAGTACCTAAACATATACTTGCACAGACATTTTTATTAACAATGCATACCTGCATTAATATAAACACACTAAAACATCAATTGTATGTGTATGTATATGTATGCAAGCTTACATATGCTTGCAATACATTTGCAAACAAACACAGGAGGAGATCTCTGTGGGGTGTTTCAGTCTTAATGTCAGTTTAATAACCATTTATTAATAACCATAACCCCCATTCCTGAAGTTAAATTTTATAAACTTGAAACGACATACATATTATGGATTACACCAGACATTTTATATGTTAGTATTTGTATTTGAACTGTGGGGTTCACTCAAAGGCTTGTATAGATTGGAAGCGTAACCTCCTTCGTATCATCTTTGGGGAACTTATACTTAAATTTCCTGGATATTTACCTGAAAAATAATGACTTACCAAACACAAGTCTTTTTTTCTAATTGAAGACATAGAATTTATCCCTAGCAACAACACCATACACCTCAACCATACCTCAGTGGTTGGTGAGGAAAACAAAGGCGCCCTGCAGAGGAGAAGTAACAGAACATTTCCTCCCACATACACAGGTGCACACAAACACAAACATACTGCACATGAACACTGTAAAAATGCTGGCATTAAATATATACTGCAGATATTTGTTTTGGGCCACACAGTTGGTGTAGTGGTTAGCCTTTCTGCATGGGGTTTGCATGCTCTTCCTCTGTGTTTGGGTTTTCTCCGGGTTCTCCAGTTTCCTCCCACAGTCCACAAACATGCAGATTGGGGGATTAGGTCAACTGGACACTATATTGCCCATAGGTGTGAATGTGAGAGTGAATGGTTGTTTGTCTGTATGATGGACCGGCGACCAGTCCAGGGTGTACCCCGCCTGTCGCCCTATGTCAGCTGGGATTAGGCACCAGCGCCCCCGCGACCCTCAAGTGGAGGATAAAGTGGTAGAAGATGTGAGGGAGTGAGATACTTGTTTTTTTTTTGTTTTTTTTAACAAAAAAGTTTAGCTCCCAGCCAAACTAATACCCATTTCTCTCAATTATTTCTCATTTGTGAAAAGAGACATTTATTTTGTTTTTTATGCAATATCTTTTTATTATGTACTGTATGTGTCTGCAGCTTACAGTACAGTTTGTCTGTATGGGTTTGCCTGGTTACTTACCTCCCTCTCACAGTCCCAAGACATGACTAAGGGGCTGTCCACATCAAAATGAGTTCCAGTGAATTGTAGAGTAGAAGAATCATATTGACATTTCATTCACACAGAAACAATTTTTTGGGAGCCCTGAAACACTACTTTGGGAAAACGATGAAGTCATAGTCCTACTTCTGTCATGCACTGGCATTCACTGTCGTTTATCTTTGTCATCATCGTCATCATCCTCCTGTGTTTGGAGATTGTTTGGTCTGTTCACTTTATGGTAACTTATATTCTTTACATTATACAATATTACATTGTAATGTATAAATGTTCAAAAAAAAAAAAAAAAACCTTTGCACACAGCTCACATGCTTAATGTGCATGCTTAACGGCTTCTCCGTTTTGGTGTAGCAGCAGCGTACAGCGCCTGGCATATGTATTACATTTAGAGTCATTTCCGACATTTTGTGTGGATGATGACATTTCCTGAAACTATGCTGTGTTTGGGTAAAACGTTTTCAAAACGTCAGTGAAGAAATACTTTACATTGTGTACCATTTCCGTGTGGATAGGGCCTAAACTGACTAAACTGATTCACACTAAGGTGTGTATGCTGGCCCTGTCACAGACTGGCAACCTGTTCAGTCAGTACTCCAGCTTCCCCTTATCCCAAAAAAGTGGAATAGAAATAGTGGAAAAAATAGGTCTGCGGGCAGTACTGGATTAGCCATTACTAAAAATTTGGGGATCTTGCACCTGAATATTATACAGTTTGCGATGTCACGTGAAGGAAGCTGCTGTTTCTTACTTTCTGGTTGTCAAAGTGTCTTTGATGAAAAGTAATTTCATCAAAGTCACAATATCGTAGCATGAGAATGTCAGACAGCTTCCATGCCCATGGGTGTATGAGGGTAGGGTTGAGGAGGGAGAGATAGAAGGACTTTGAACTGCCATGGAGAGCTTTGAACTGCGTTGTTACAGAGCTTCGAACTGAGAATACAGACTTTAAAATGTGGGGGGCGGGCAGCATTACATTTCCCTAGATACATAGGCAGAGCAAATATAATGGGAGGACATTCCATTTAGACAGGGCCCAGACATTAAACAGTGCAATTTTTTTGTTGAAACATGTATGTAAACAAGGGTAAAAATGATAATACCACTATTATGGGACAAAAGTAGCCCTCATTTTAATTTTTAACAACATGAGCTCTATTACAAAAACACACTAAAATTTGGTATAATTAATCATCAATTAATGTTTAATTATACCAAAGTGGTAAACTGCAGGCCCTTGAAAGACATGTGATTCACTTCATGTCTACAAAAGAGCACATCCCAGAGAAGCACAAGCCCTGTCAAATATAAACTTAATGAAAACAAACAAGTGTAATGCTCAAGACAAAAAAAACCACAACAAGTCAGAGTTTAAATATAGCGGACTTACAATTAAAAGAGCTCACACGCGATGCTGGCCAGGGACAGAGGTGGCACCAGTGGTGCTCTGCCTGTAGAGCAAACACTAATGCTAAGTTGGCATTCTGTTGAGATTTTGCCATTTTCTCCTCTTGCAATAGGCTAGCACCTCTCAGAGTTCAGCTTGCCAGAAATTATTAGAAGAACAAGAGACTCCCAAGAGATGGCAGTGATGGAACATCATGGATGCAAGCCGTTGTCAAACCCCTTAGAAGGCTTTCCCACTGAAGCCTTGGACACTCAAGTCAATTAATTTCAGCCGGGGGTTGTTCAGCCATCAAATGTTTCCTTAAAACAGAAAGAAAAACACTATTGTATCATTAGGGTCCTCATTCAGCGCTCACGCCCTGATGTGTTGCCACCATAACGTTGGTAGTTAGTTATCATAACATGTCAAACAAAAGTGTTAGAAACTTTTAAAAAATCAGTTTAATTCAGGATACCTTCTGGCCAGTAAACTGTAAACGGTACATACATGAGGAGTGACATAATGCAGGTTTCCAACAAATGATATGCAAAAATCCCACATTCAAAAAATAAAAAAGCCATTCAGAAAAGATAAACCACACAGCTCTGTTGATTTACTGAGTATTAAGTAAATTTGACTCGTACTTTAGCTCTACATCTAATTGAGTCCATAGGTACAGTAAGAATGTGGAAACATGTTTGGTCAAGAAGATCAGTGTTTTTGCCTTATTTACTGTCATACATCAATCCCACCTATAGTCTGTGAGTCTAAATAATGTCTTGTCTTGTCAGGATTGATTTGTTGGAAACCTCATGTTGGATTACTCCTTAAAATAAATGTCATCCAATATATATTAATGTTGCATGTGTTGAAATAGAAGTACATAATAGGTTTCTTATGAAGTTAACACTGCCAGCAGTTTGAGTAATTATTATTTTCACTGCAGATAGCTGTCCGTAGTGTTCAACAGATGCTTAATAGACCAAGTGGAAAGCTGACACTGCATCTCACAGAAAGTTTCAGTGCCATTACCTCCCCTGCTGCTCAACTGAGCTGGCTAAATAGCTTTGCAGTCGGCTCCACAAAAGGATGGCCCTGACAAATTTGATTTCAGTGGTCAAAAAAAGGAATTGAACTCATAATAACTTTTTCTCTCATGTCCCTCTTTGGCTTTAAAAAAGTGGTATAAAATAGGCCAACATGACCTTTTTTTGAAATAATGTCAGGATCTTGCGAGTATTAGTTTTGCCATTGTGCAAGATGCAATTTTGACCTGAATGAATCCGTTTTTGTGGGTTTTGTCACTAGATTCCACTATAAGTATTTTATTGTAGTTTATTTTGTGTTCGATCTAGTCATTGTTCAGCCTACCTATGGACAGCAGACTGGCAGCAGTCAGATGAGAAACACATTGGTCAGTGAAGACCAAAAAGGATACTGAATGTTGGGCATTTTTCATGTGGACAGAAAAACAACATGTTATTGTGGTGGTGGTGTTTTATGGTAGTTGGCATCCAAAATGTTGTATTACTGCATTTTCTTCTCTTTCTTGTTGGCTCCTTCTCCCTCCAAACATCCTTGTGATCTGTATCTGCTGGATGTCATAACATTATGTCATGTGATGTCATGTGTTTCAACTATCAACTTAAAGGGACATACTTTTTATTCTGTTCATACAGCTTTTTGTATTTATTGTGATCTGACTGTCACATCAAAGGACACATTTTGAAGCAACACAGAAAAAAAACTCAAAACAGTCTGTATTTGGGAGAAAAAGAAGAAAACCAATCAGGAAAGAAAAAAGGAAATGGAGGATAAAATCCAGAAAATGGCAGTAATGCAACAGTCCGAATGCCAACAGTGGTTAAACACCACCACCAGCCAACCAACCAATAAACCTCAGTCACCCCTAGCACATCAGCCAAGCGAGACACAATTTCCTGACCTCCACAACAATGCAACTTTATCAGATATTACATTTGAGCCAAATAAAACAATGGCCTCTATAGTTATAAGCAGCTTTACTTCTCAGGCCACTGAGAATGATTCAGAGAGGAGAAGCAGCACCACCAAACCAAATGAGCAGGTGATACCCAATAAAAGGAAGGCCTGTACAAACCTGGAGTCACCCAGTAAAAGGCAGAGAACTGCAAGCAATCCCACAGAGGCACCTCTAGGGGAGGCTATGAAGAAAAAGGCCTTCTCTGGAAAAGAAAGACCTAGTAAAAGGCAGAGGAGTGCAAGCAAACCCACTGAGATGCCACTGGTGGAGGCAACAAGGAGTAAGACCTCTGAAACAGAGAGGCCCAGTAAAAAGCAGAGGGGTGATGATAGTTTTCTCTCAAAGTGCTCAAGTGTTGTTTCTACCTCCAAAGAAGAAGACAGGAGCACTGTCCTTTTAGGCAAAACTAGAACTGCTGACTTCAATGCCAAATACAAGCAGCTTGGAAAGATTGGAGGTGGTGGCTTTGGACTAGTTTATGCTGGCACAAGAATCTCTGACCAGTTACCAGTGGCAATTAAACACATCCATAAAGCAGATGTTAAGAGGCGATCAATGGTATTAAATGGAAGAAAATGCTTGATACCCCTTGAGGTGGTCCTCATGCATAAAGCAGCAGGTGAACCAGAGTCAGTGGGCAAATCAACAGCCGTATCGTTGCTAGATTGGTACGATCTGGGTGACAAAGTTCTTCTGGTCATGGAGAGACCCGTCATGTCTATGGACCTATCGCGATACTTGGACATTAGTGGTCCATTGCAAGAAGCCTTGGCAAAGATCATCATGAAGCAGGTGGTGGAGGCAGCCATACAGATGGACTCAGAAAAAATCTTCCACCGTGACATCAAATCTGAAAACATTCTTCTCCAAGCCACTTCCAATGTCCCTCGAGTGCGGGTCATCGACTTTGGATGTGGCTGTATTTTGAGCAAAAGACGTTACCGTTACCGCACCTTCTTTGGAACCTTAATCTATGTACCTCCAGAGTTCGACACACATGGGGTATATGAGGCTGGCCCCACCACAGTCTGGCAGCTGGGTGTGCTGCTCTTTGAAATGCTGCATGGATGCTCACAGTTTAACACTAAAGGCTTCATCAGCAACAAATGTAGAATCAGCAGTGAGCTATCACAACCCTGTCAGGATTTGTTGAACGTGTGTCTGGCTTTAAACCCTGATGACCGTGCCACTCTGAAGCAAATACAGCAGCACCCCTGGTTCAACCATAATTCCACCCATCCACCTACACTCCCACCACCTAGCTCACTGATCCCCCTCCAACACCCACAGCCTACAAATTCATTCCAACTCCTACTCCCCACAATGCCAAACCAGCACCCTCACCCTACAGTCCCAACCCAACAACCACAGCCATCAACCTCATTTCAAGGCCTCCTTCCCACAGCCCGATCCCAACAAATGTTCCCTCCACAAACCCAGTGTCACGACTGTGGTCATCCAGTAATGGATGCTACCTTTCACTGTGTATGTCAATGTTGTGTGCGGGAGCGAGAACGTATTTGGTTGAATAGGTTTCACAGACTCTGGCCTGGTCCTTTGTCATGGTGTAACACTATCCTGATCCCTTCTCCCTATGATCCCAACCCACAAGCCACTGCCCACAGCCCCCAACCCCAAACACGGGCCCAAGCCTGTGGGGAGATTTCCTTAGCTGAATTGCCCTGTGAAACAAAGCTTGAAACACCTAATAAAGCTATAACACACACATCTGGTGGTGACATCAGTTGTCAGCCAGATATTAAGGACCACCAGTAGATGTTGATTTTAGAATCAGGAGAAGGTGATAACTTTCATTCTCAAATAGCTGGCAACCAACATTAGTTGATTTAGTGTGGATAACCTTCAAGAGACATTTACTATCTTGTCCTATATTTTTTTTAAAAATGTTGTGTTTGTGTTGTTATTGTACAAAATCAACAATGTATTCCAGTATTGGCACTGGCACATTAGACTGAGACACTAGAGTTGCCTGTGCAGGAAGAAAATGTGACTTTAATTGTTTAGACCTTCTTTAGATCTTCATCCTCAGGGTGGAGTCAGGACTTGCAATGACTCTCAACCACATGAGAGCCACTTGGCCTGGCTGTAAAACAACATGTCTGACGCCAGGGCCAAACAGAGCGTCTGCATTGCAGAACTTCTTACTTTTAATTTCAGCACCCAGTTAAACAGAGACAAAGTAACCAAATTAGGTTTATTTATTGTTTTTGGTTGCTGTGTCTTGGGTGTTTTCAAACTAATGTGTCTTCTAAGCTGAAGGACTTTTTTATGTTTTGTTGTTTAATTGTAACACCTGTCCAATGTAGCTATATGATATTAGCTAATTTGCTAGGTGCAGTAGTACTGGGGGTGGGGTCGGGTCAAATTTAAGCATTTAATGGTGGTGTTAACTGCACTCTGACACCTTCATTTCCTCATTCTGTGTTAATGCTACCCAAAAAAAAAATAAACACAAAATATTGACGTCACAACTTTCCTATTACTTTCAAGTCTCTTGAAGTTTAACTGTTGCCTCTAATTTAGCTCTAATATCACCAGAGCATGTTACCATTGAACATATAACATCAGAGCATATACTATTCTTCCACTCTCGCTCTTACACTATCTGCAACATTAACCAACAAGTGGAATAAAACACCTGCTGTAGGCCTGGGTCATGGCTAGGGAGTAGTGAGGCCTTAAAACTGTAATGGCCACTTCACTTTTGTACACAAGCATTGAAAATAAATGGCACATGCAAGTTTGTCAGCACTTATGAATCAAATGGTTATTCAAGTGGCTAGATCAGGGGAAGCCAGGTAATGGATAGCCAGTTAAGGACTGAACCATTGCAACATAACCTTTAGTCACTGTACAGAAAACATAACAACAAGAATATTTGCCTCTGGTAGATGACATATTTCCACCATATGATAAATGGTAGTCACCCCAAGAGCAACAGACTTTAATGCACTTGTACAATAACTGAGGATCACTTAACGATGATACGTAGTTTGCTTCTGCATCTCTCCACAACACTGGACCTTGCAGCTTACTCTAAGCTTATCCCTCTACCCTAGAATAGTAGTCCAATTAAAATAAAGAGAAACAAAGACTGAAACTATAACTTCTTAAACGGTTGGGCTGTCAAGCTTACTCCACATAAATGCTCATGATCATATCCCAGCAACTATGCTCATTTGCATGAACTCCAAACTTTGTCAAACACACAGGGAATTAAGAGAGGAAGGAGGAAGTCACAGTGGTAAGATGCTATGGATTGATATCTGGTTCTGTGTTGCCACCCAATGGTTAACAGGTGAAAAACAACACACCATCCACGGTCACGACACAAATGTGTTTTGAGCATTTATGAAATGAGAACAGAACACACAGTAAACACTCCTCGCTTTTGGAGCCTGATACAGTTGTAATTGCAGTTTAAATGTCCATACTGTCCCCACGAGACTTGCCCATGCTCGTTTATGTTGAAACTAACAATGAAAGTGAACTGTATAACATTACAACAGTGTTGCTGCTGTAAAACCAGCAAGTGGAAAACACATACAATCATTTCATGATGGTTAAACCTGTTTGCATAAATTCAAGTTCATTTGCAGCAACATAACCTGCAGCAACATGCAGAAATATTCTTTTTAAATCAAAATTACAAGATTTTCAAATTATTACAAGCTTGGACCAACTCATGTGAACAGATGTTTTCTTGAATTTGTTTTGGGCTTTGTACCTTTATAAGCACTCGGCTATTTTATGATAAATAAGATGTTCAGCAGATGCTGACATTTCCATAATGCTATCTTTATAAAAGCTCATCTCTCACTACAGCACAAAAGTGCAACATGCAACTTCACTAATATATGTTTCCTCATACACACTGTATCTCAACATTTTTTTGTAGTTGTTAACAAGCATTGGTCTGATGTCACAGAGTCAGAAAAACAGAGGTGTATGAGGAGCGAAGGGTGAATCACCTGCATTGCTTTCACACAAAATGTATTCAGTGACCACAGTCAACAGCACCATAACATCACTTGTGAGATTTTCCTGCTTCCTTTAGAGAAGGGCACTCTTTAGCCATATTTTCCATAAACATACAACTTGAATATTCCATCATGGCAAATTGAATCACGTATCTTGGCATGTATGAATAGAGGGATAATTTAGTAAGGTATTGAATAAAATAAAGGCAAGCATCAAGGACTATAAAAGTAGAGAGAGAGAGAGACATTCTGGACTCTCCAAGTGAGTCGAAATTTTGATATATAGTCTCTGGGCTAGCTCAACAATGCCCTAAAATTATATTATAGATGTTAGAAATCAGTGTTTTCTCCCCAAATTGATAACATTCTTCTGTTTATCCTGATTATGTGACAGTAAAAATAGGGGCCAGAGGGTGAAAAGGACAGAGACAAAGCAAAGAAAATTATGGGTAAAACAACAAAGCAGCAGATGGCTTAGAAAGAGTCAGTGTATTGTGAGAACAGGATGGGTATAGAAGAAGAGAGTTGTGCAAACAGAGAACCCATGGTAATATTAAAGAAATAATATTAAAGAAAAATGGCATAGTAACAGATGAAGAGGGAAAGTAAAAAGGAAGAGATGGACGAGGAGGAAGAGTAGGGGAGAAGATAGGAAAGTGTGTGTTGGGGGAGTTCATTATATCTGTAGGCCAAAGATGCCTGCACTCTGTGGCAATTAGTGTATATGAGGGGCAGTGCAGTTCTCTAAGTCTCACGGGGGCAGCGGGTGTTGATGCTATTGTCCTGGCCAACAACCACTGTATGTGTGTGTGTGTGTGTGTGTGTGTGTGTACCTGGTATTCCTTATGTTGTGGGGACCCACAGAACATCTGTTTACACAGTTACATTATGGGGACTCCCTATCACATAAATTACTACATTTTAAGTTGAAGACATGTAAAATTAGGCTGAGGTTAGGGTTAGTTTAAGGTTAGGGTCAGGGTTAGGGTTAGGCCAGTAGTAATTATGGTTAAGGTCAGAGAAAGTCACCAGGAAATGAATGTAATTCAATGCAGTGTCTTCTGAAGCCATGGAGAATGTGTGTGTGTGTGTGAGCACTTGTATTTGTTTCCTTTTAAGGGCCTTTCCTGGCATAAACACTGAGCTTGTCAGGACTGTAGTCCTCATGGAGACCAAACCTGGTCCTAATGAGGCAGAACCTCTTTTTTGAGGAATTAGTTAAGTTTAGGGAGAACTGAATTGTGGTTAGATTAAGGTTAGAGTTAGGTATTAACTGGTTCTGGTTAATGCTTTGGTTAGGCAGTCCAAAACCAATGCAGAGTCCTTTAAAAGGTCTGAGGTACATGCAAACCTGTGTACCTTAATGTATGCAATTTTCCTGGAGTACACTGTAAGCTACAGTATGTGAGGTGAGAAATAAAGAAGCTGACAAAATATACAAGTTGCAAGTAAGTTTCAGTGTTCAGAAAAGTGGAGCAAAGGCTCCACACATGTACAGTAAATGGCCCAGAAATAACACCAGTAATTAAGATGCTCTGCCCTAATTTTTGGTCAATCTCCCAGAATTTGAGAATTCAATTACTATAGAGTTTTAGTCAGAGTTGAAGACATTTTCAGAGATGGATAATGGCTTTTAAAGGTCACTGAAACAGGATGTACTTCATACTCAGTCCATAAAAGATGCCATGAACCTAATTTCTACACACAGTTGTCAGGACAACAATTTAAGATGGGCCTTGGGACAAGACTTGTCACATTTCCAAACAGCCTAATCTCAGCCACATCTATTAATCATGTCTGGAAAAAACAAATGCATTTCTCTTTCAAAAATGTTGTCTTTACCTCACAAGCAAATAATAAAGATTGTGTTTTGAATACTGAATGCTGCCAAAGGTGGACAATGCATGTCCACTTCTGCCAATTATACAAAAATGAAACTGAAATGTTGTGCAAGCAGGTGCTACCATCTTGTGATTGTGATGTCCTTTTGGAGAAGAAATTATGGGTTTCTGAGTATCAAGACCCACTGATACATGAGCTTGACCGAATGGGAGTGCATTTCAGCCATCAATAATGGTATTTTATCACAGTTTTATGGCAACAAATAACTTTTTAAAACCAAACTTCTCAGAGTAAGTGAAGAGTCTAACATACATTAGTGTGATGCGAATTAACTGAAATGACAAAAACATCTTTGTCCCATCTTTTATATGAATGGGCCAGCAACCTACATGGCCTATATAATGCAACAAACCACTAGGGGTCGCTCAAAGTTATTTAGCTTAATTTTTGGTAGAATTCATTTTTTCCCCTTTATATACTGCTGATGGTTAA
Organism: Brachirus orientalis; assembly: GCA_016785285.1. Classification (NCBI taxonomy): domain Eukaryota; kingdom Metazoa; phylum Chordata; class Actinopteri; order Pleuronectiformes; family Soleidae; genus Brachirus; species Brachirus orientalis. Next base: position 16,886,670 of record JAFBJR010000175.1, read on the forward strand.
CCCGGCTGAGACTAGGGAGCACTACAAGTAAATGGCCATGATATAGCCAAATGAATGTACATTTCATATTTATGACCAACATATTGAGCTCCATTTATACTGGAGTGCCCAAATAACATAATGCATTTGAAAGCGAGTAACCCTGACAGTGATGTTTATGTTTCATAGTATAGTATGATGACACTAACAAGCTGGTTTCATAAATAAAATTAGACAAACGTTATGGAAATTGTGTGACTTTGTCTTTTGATTTCTGCCTACCTCATCATCCACTATTACATGGTGCTGTGGAATACCTTTTTGTTTTGTTTATCTATCTTTTCTGCTGTCCAACAATTCAGGGGGACAGCGTGTGGGCAAAAAAAGAGAAGGGATTTTAATTAAATCCTCACTTTTGCTGAATGTGCTCCTCAGAGAAGAGAGATGTGACAACAAAATATTAAAGAGAGGAATGACAATATGAGGATGATGAGATAGAGTACTAATGATAATGATGCTTTTTTTTCCACTTATGTTGCTCAAATTAAAGTGGCATACACAGGAGTATTCTCAAGCCATATGGAACTATGCATATGAAACAACTGAGTATTCTCAGGTGTGAATAAGAAATGCATGCTGCTAAATTTAGAGTTGTTTATCTGCATTATGTTTTTCCCACCACTGTGATTACTGATCCATTTTCACCATGTGCTGAATTTTTAACATTTCTGTCAAGTAACATTTGACCATGTTGTTTGTTAGCGCTATCTTGCAGAGCCAGTCCCAAATGTTGAGATCCTAAATCAAGATAAAATAACCCACAACCTGCAATGATCGAAACGTAAAATAAAGTATATTCAGCTACGACAAAAACTGGGAAATTAACTGAAAAATAATTGCCCATGGCCTTTTCCCTTATGACAATCTCTATGATATAATTCGCCTACTCTTTAATTCTAATTACAATTCTGCCTCTTACATATGAGAAAAATACACTTTTTTCAAAGCAGTTTTACAAGTGAGACAGCGGGGAAGTTTGCTGGAGGAAAGAGAGCAATTTGAATTTTGGCTTGCGATTTGTAAGATTTATGCTCCATTAAGGAGAAAGAGACAGACAGATAATTGAGAATTGCATTGTACTGGAAGTAATAAGTCAAATCAGGGGTCACCAAGGTTATACTGCAATAAGAAAAGCCATGAGGCAAACAGAAAAGACTTACTGAAAGTTTTAGTCAAGGGAAAAGCTGCTCAGCAAGTCCTTACCTTTAGAACTCAGACCTCAGGGTGAAATTTTTGAGTTTCTGGACCCTGACTAACACACTGCTCTCCATCCTCTAAGAACACAAAATGCTCTCAATGGTTTCATGTTTACTAATATTTAAATCTAATATATCCGGATTCAGAAGTGGAGGGTCAGCCTGACCCTCGAGCTAGTGTCGGTCTACCCTTGACACTTAATTAATGTTAAAATGGCAACTAATCTATAGTAAAACATGCCACAAGGGTAAAAAAGGGATACAATTCTTAATGAAACTGAAATGCTCTCACCAGGATCATTCCTGGGTAGCATCTCGATGATAAAATTATCAACACATGACATATAGCCTGAATTGGGGTTGGCATTATAATACTGGGTTTGGTTGAGAGATGGCATTGCCATATAAGACCCTGAGAAAAAATAGGCAATATTGTATTCTTTGCAGTCAAGTGAAGAAAAAATATGGAGGTGGAAGTTTTTGAAAAGATAGTGTACAATCAACTGAATATTATTTGAAATATAATGGTAACAGTGAAGTGTCAGCGATTCAGTACGAGTAAGGCTATTTTCATTTTTGTTCGAGAAATATGCAGAGAATTTTTAAACATCGTCTTAATAAATTCAGTCATTTAAAAACCTGTATAATAAATTCAAAATTACATTTTAAAATACTTTTCATCACTTGTAATGAGTGTAATGCCCCTTACAAGGCCAACTGTAGAGTTGAGTGTACCTTATGTCAGTTCCACACCACAGTCAACTGTCCCATAAAGATGTAAAATGTCCCAGAAATTGTGTATTTTGCAAGATTAGTCACTGATGGATGAATACGACGATGTTAGTTAATGACAGACTAGCCATTATCAGTCTAGAGAATGATCTAAGAATAAATCTCTTGTCTCTTCAGGTTGCCCTTTTTATTAATTTATCATTTCACAGTTTGCAAAATGTTGCAGTGGAATTACGGTGTGGATGCTGGATGGACGAGTGCTGCATAATTCTGCAGGGGGGGAGAGAAGGGGGTGGGGGAGATAAGGTGAGAAAATATTCAGAACCTTTCTCTCTAAAGGTCTCCTTGACAACTCATCCTAGAGGCAAGCTAGCTCTCTCTCTTTCTCTCACAGTATATATATATATATATAATACATTGTATACAACAGCTATTGACAACGTATCATCCAATAGGTCACATCTATGCAAAACCTCAACATAGCACCAGCCAAATCGCGATTCTGAAGACTTTAAAATCAGAAGTCAGGTTGGCATCATGATCAGTTGCCACTTGGTGTAACCAAGACTTTCATGTTTTTACAAGAAAACATTGGTCCCAATCAAAACATTAAACAACCTAAGGACACAGAGCAAAAGCCAAGAGTAAAAACAAACATAACAAATGTGGTTATGACAAATGAGAGAGCAAAAAACTGAGCCAGATTTAAAGAATCAGAGTAAATGGGTGATGGGGGAGTGGGTTTGGGAGAGAGGGGAAAATATATCCCAAATGAGTTCAGCAATTAAGAGCACTTTTGTTAAGGAAGCTCTCAGTGACTAATGGACAAGGCACACAGGCATGCACAGACACCACAGGGGATGACTGATGGGCAAATACTTTTAAAAGCTTCTGCTGACAAATCTTTGCACTTTTGCATTATCTCCACGTCTTGACTCATCAGTTCCCTTATAATGAGATGTGGAAAAGAACATGATTGTATATTTTAAAACTTTGTCTGTGTGTTTCACTCCTTACCTAATATTATGAAACAAAGGAGGTTCACACTTCAGACACACCATGTGTTGAAGGTCACTATTTAAAAGATGATATCAGTATACTTAACTACAGTATATGCCATGGACTTTGGTTACCGCTCAGAACACAGTTTCATCACTTTATTTCACATAGATAATTATCCAGGTATTATAATGCCATGTCATTACCAGGTTGATGAATATAATGCTTTATTTCGGTGTACAACCGCACCTTGTGATTAACACAGATTATATGAGTTCTGCATAAACTCATATCATCTGTTTTGCCACAACTACAATGCCATGGTTACTCACTGAATCCGTTTCTACTCTCTGCTGTAATGAAAGAAATCTGTGTGTCACACCACATATTTCCCATTTTCCCAGACCATAGTGAGGTGTGAGAAATACATGCTGCATGCTGCTGTCAAGGCCTGTTTGCTTTACATTCAGAGCACTGACTCCACTGGGAGCTGTCACATGTTCACATTTGATTCACTTGGCTATTCCTCACTATTGCTTATAGTGTCTGTATTTATCCAAAAGCCCTGTGGCTCACAAAGAGAGCCCGATAGGGTTGTTTCTAGACTGGAGATTGGAAAAGCTGGCTTTGGTTTGGAAAGTCACGTGTTAAAAATCACAGTACATGCCAGAAGGTTGATAGATTAAATGTGGTGCAAGTCAAATATAGCTCTTTAGCAGCATCTAGTGGCAGCTGCAACGTTACACTGAAGTACTTGCAGATGCATATACTGTATGAATCACAAACTGAAACGAAGTGAGCAAATGGCATACTGCAGGTGAACCTAGCATATCTCATAGTTTAATTACAACACATTCCAAAAAGTTGGGACACTATGTAAAATGTAAATAAATACAGAATGCAATGACCTGCAACTCTCAAAAAAACATATTTTATCCCCAATAGAAAATAAACAACATATCAGATGTTGAAACGGAGACATTTTACCACTTCATGAAAAATATTAGCTCATTTGATTGCAGCAACCCGTCTCAAACAAGTTGGAACAGGGCGATGTTAGCCATTGTGGCCTTTTGTTTTTAATTAACATTTTACACAGTGTCCCAACTTTTTTGGAATTGGGGTTGTATAAAAAAAAGCTGGCTATCTGTGGTTCTCAAACTTTTTATACCAAGTATCACCTGAGAAAATATTGAGCTCTCAGAGTAACACCATTATCACCAATGTTAAAATACAGTGGTGTAAATAGTCAGAGTAAAGTCAGCTATGGACTTTTCACAGGAGGCAGATTTATTCCCAATAGGATAATTTGCTCTCTCATCATTAAGACACTGGTATAGTGAAATTAGATATTAGTTATTATTATTATTATTATTTAATTTGTTATTATTTGTTTCACTTTCATTTTCTACGCACTCTGGTCAAAATTCCTCAGCTGAAAGTGATTAAATAGTATCAAGAATAAATTGTGAAGGAGCTGGACAAGCATCCATTTTTTTTTGTGAGACAAATAAAAAACCAATTCAAATATTTCGATGCTGTGCCCCCTCTCCACACAGTGAACAACAAAAAGTAGCCAGTCCTTAACTTTAGGCTTCCAAATGTACCGTTCTGCAAAGCAGTTTTTTCATATGTGATATGACTGTCAGATGTTCCCGTCAGCGTTCTTATTACTGGCTAAAGAAAAAATAAATTACAAATTAGTTTGGGCAGAATGAGCCATCTCGTTTGAGTGGCATGAAAATGGTGTCTAACTATGGATGTCAAACACAGAGAAATCTACACTCCATTGCTGAGACCAGACAGTATTTTGTTTGATATCAACTAACTTTATGATTTTATGTTATGACTGAATCACTTTCTCATCTGGTGGTTCAATTACATTTTTAATGGGAAACTAAATTGGGCTGAAATTGTTGCCTACATTGAACAATCAGCCTTCTGCCGCTTTGATTGAGGAATAAAATCTAATTTTCCTTCTTCCATTTTTCCTCTCCTTTGTCACCTTCACTCTACCATTCATTTTACATTGAAGCTGCTCTTTATTTTCACTCAGTCCGTTGTCGACCATGACAGTCTTTGAAGAGGTAGGATGAAATGAATGCATGTACTCGCCGTGTCTAGCTGATTATTAGCTTCTTTTCTGCGTTCGTCCTGTCAAGTTCTGTTCATTTTTGCAAACAACTAAGTTCTTACCTTCAGAAATTAACACACTATTGTTTTATCTTGTGCTGAGATAAAGAGCCTGTTTGAACAGATCATACAGGACACACCAAAAACAGGGGAATAACTATGTTAATATTAGATGAAGGAAAAAAGGAACGGCACAAAACAACTTTACAACACCAAACAAAAGCTAAGACTGAAGTTATACAAAACAAAAGAGCATACACAATTTGGACAATGATAAACAGGACAAGCCAACATAAATGGGAAAAAAACACTAAGGTAGTGTTAGAAAAAGGTAAAAATGAATAAATAAATAATGACTCCAAGAGAGCAAATAAAAGTATGTGTAGGTCACAAGATGCTTGTGTGATACAACACCAAAATAAATCAGTTTCTTTCTTTTTCATGGTGCAGTAGCTGTTTCGTGCTGTACACAATTGCTGCTAGATTAGAACAGACCCCATCTGCATTAATAAGAACATTTGCACTTCAAGCTCATGTATTATGAATTTCATGTGGTCCTGTTTGCATCCTGGAGTTATACAGTGAATTTCCATCAGTTAATTTAATAACATTTCTGTATTTTTTTTATTTCCAAAAGCTTAAACTCTCAGATACACTCAAATAAGAGTAAGAAAAAGAAAGAAGAAACATGTGAGAACATGTGTTTGAGAGAGAGTTACATCGAAAATTAAGAGAGTGCCAGTCGTAATACCCTTGTGAGACCTCTGTATTTACCGCACTGTTAAGCATTTCTAATTTATCTCGAAGAACCTGTTATACACACACACATGTGCACACAGTATAAACAGATGGCCCTATGTGGTGCTTTTTCCCTAGGCAGCTTCTCTAATTAGCTTCATATAAATGAATGGGTTAAGCGGAATTTTTTTTTTTTTTTTTTACAGTGTGTGCTATTCTTCTGTTACTACTGCTACTGCTATTATTCTTACTACATCCACACACAAACATGCATACACAGGACAAAATACCTGAAAGAAGCCTCCAAGGTTACTCAAAAGTAAAAGAAGCTGGCCAGGTTACCAAGATGGGGCCACTGCTTTTCAACAAGTGAAAAAAAAGAAAACATTTTCAACACTTTACTTTGGATCAAAAGTATAAGGGTGAAGGTACAGCAAATATTTTGAAGACGTCAGATATAACACACAAAAGCGTTTTAAAGCCATACAACCCCGACCATGGAGAAAGAAGGTCATAGAGACAACATGGGAGCTCAGGAGAAAAGGGAAAATAACCACAGTGGAAATAAAAGAAGTGGGTAGATAAAGCAATAGAATGACACTGGAAAGGAAAGAAGGAAAGGTTAAGGTAAGAAATATACAGTGTGAAGAAGAGGAGCAGATGGAAGAGAAGGCAGAGCATGAATGAGAGGAAGACACACAGAAGAGAGATGTTACAGTCAAAGATAAAAGCAATATGAATTTGTGAGAAAAAGACAAATAAATCAAAATGAAAACAGAACTGGAGGAGGACAGACAGACAGACAGACAGAGAAACCTCAAACGGTAAAAATAATAACAAAGCAAAACAAAATACAGGGGTGATTTGTTACAAAGTCAAAATCTGACTTTGTGAAACCAAAATTTAACAAATGTCATATTTTGAGAGGTGACATACTGTATAATACTGCATTTCTGTAACGTTCTGTAAGGCTGAGCAGAAGCAGTGTTCAGGGATATGTTGCCGTAAAAAATTGCCGTAAACAATTGCTTTAAGATGCTTCAAAACAGAATAATTAAATCCAAGAGAAATAAACCCTTTCTGCAGACTCAAAGACCATTTCCCCTGCCTCTGCAATAACTACTCACCTCCCGCAGCCACTTCTCTACGCAGGACTACTTCATAATGTTTTATAGCCAGCTTCGACTCTTAACAGCTGCTCTGACCCTCACTGTAGAGTGACAAGAATACTGCTGACAAGGCGCAAAACTTTATACTGTCACGTCCTTAGCTACACTATACACCCACGGTCCCTGAAGTGTGTTCAGTCTACTCCTGCAAGATTAGATTATATGGACTCTTATATCAGAATGGGATTCAGAAACACAAGGTAAGTGTAAGTAGACTTTGCCGGGGTAGAGCAGGAGGCCATGGTGGATGACTTAAGGGAATAAAGGTGATGTAGCAGGAGACGCTGGATAGATGACCTGGATCAGCATTTTGACTCAGAATGAGGAAGATACGTTGTCCAGGACCCAACATATTATGGGCCATTTTTCAGAGAATATGAATGATAATACAAAAACTTTTCTATCACTCATGGTTAGCAGTCGGGCGAAGCTATTTATCAACACTTGTGTTTGCTCTTTCTAAATCATTATGACAACAGACAATCCCAAATTCTGCCAGGGCATGTAAACATATTAGAACGACTGTACAGTAAGCCCAATCCCGTTTCTCATTTTTACCCCTACCCCCTGCATCTCACCCCGTGAAAAAAAGAGTGATAGAAATGTTCATCTTTTGTTGAAATATTAATAATAACAACTGAAATATTGCTAGACCCGTTTATGGTATGTACAATAGACTGTACACACGATTTGTTTATTGGCATAGCTACTCAATATACACAACATTGCTGGCTTCAGTACAGTTCAGTTCAGTTCAGTACAGTTTCCTCTTGTTTTCGGTTTGTTTCCTGTTAAAGGCCCAGTTTGCCCTAACACTTGACCATTAGCCCTGTAGCTCAGCAAGTACTGGGACACTCTACACATGAACATGGAAAATGGAGAGGTATGTCTAAGGTGTTGGGGCAAGGGGTAAATTGGAATTGAGCCTTAGAATTGGAATTGGGACTCTGTTTATACAAGTAGGGGACTCTGTTTTCATTTCCTGTTGTTTAGTGAATGAGGTGAGATTTTCAGCACTCATCAAATATGAGTTTAGCACCACTCCTCGCCGAGTTTTATATTTTCACTCACTCCCCTGGGTGCCATGTAGGAAATACACACTCTATGTATGTTATGTATGTTTTTCATTTAAACATAATGCTGATGCAGAGACGGGGGGAAATCAGCAACTTTCTCTTCGTAAACTTATCTATTTGGCCAACACACTGTTATTCCTGATAACTCCCTCTGAGTTCTCTTCAATGCTCCAGTCACTGCCTGCTGCTTTTGGTTTGCAGGCCACCAGAGGGAAGGAAATATGGAGGTAAATATTGTTCTGTAGGACCCTCAGGGCAGTTTGTTCATAAAACACAGCTCATGCTGCACAAGCTGTTTGGACAAATTTGGATGAATTTTGTGGAGCTGTAATAAGTATGATGCACACTGGGGGTGGTTTTAAGGTCTGTGGCTAATCAAATAAGGTCCCCTTTCATTACCCAAATCACTATCCTGCGTACAAAATGCCAAGCAAACACAGGAAAATACTGATGTGCGATAATGATCAAAGTTGATAAAAACACTCAGTGTCTGTTTTCTGCTGGTACTGGTAAAAATCACAGAACTGGATATTGGAAATACAAGAATGTGAAATCCCACATGATGCAAAAATTCAGTCAGGAGCACTCAGGTCATAATAAAACCATTAATTGCAACAAATGAAAATGCAATTAGACTAATGGCTTTTTAGATAGTCCCTGGATTCAATTCAGGGACCATACTCCTACAGGGAGAATACTCCTACAGGAGAGATCCCAAATAACATTTTACACTTTTGAGCCTGTCAAACTTTGATCTAGAAAAGTGGAGGCTCATGCGGAGGTGGCAAAGTTTTGCCAGTGGCAACAGTGTGATTGTCACAACCACAAAAAATGAGTTAGGGAGGATTGTTTTTTGTTGGTTTGTTTTTAAATAGACCACCTTAGTGAGAGAGGGGTTAGCATTGTGGTCAGCTGGCTGGTAGCTGATTACAGCTGGGGCAGATGGTCCTGCATGAGTTAACAAGGATTCATTTTCATGTACAATAAATACTTCACAAAGCAGAGTCCTGTTGTGGATTGTGGACGTGGGCTTGTTTTGGGTAGGTGGTAAATGCATTGGCACAAATAAGTTTTTAACATCTTGGAGTTTAAATGGCTGTGATGGCCTGATATTGGTATCAGCAGATTCTCAAGGTTGTGATCTTGGTTTGGTATCAGACAATCCACCCCGTGTTAAAACCAACATACCTCAATTGTAAGTTACTTTGGAAGAAAATGTCTAATTAGTTCAGGTAAAAACACTCTGCATCCAGTTTGCATTTGAAACTATACTTGTGCTTTTGTTGTATACATCTCTGCTTGCAGGACTTTCATCAGCATGAACAAAACATTACAGTAAAAACAGACTATAACGCCTGTAAAAGTCTTAACAGACCTCTTACTTTGTTTCTTTGATGTTCATCCAGTGTCACAACAAAAGCTTGTCTTTTATTACCAAGCAGGTGTAGGTTTGTTTTTGTTCACAGGTCATCCTGTTCAGTGTATGTCAGGACAAAGATTTTGCAAGTACCAGAATGTATACGAAATGCAGTTCATTTTCTACTCATAAATGTATACTTTGAAAAAGCTGGTGGTGTAAAAAGATACCCTCCTCCAAAATATATCAAGAATTGTATCGCATTAATAGCTTTTTGTTTATTTGTTTTCTGTGTAAGGCAGTAACATATTTATATCCTGGTATCGATCTAATTAAAAAAAATCCATTAAGATTATGGAAAATGTGGTCATCATTTGTCAGTGTGATGACAATTTAAATGTATTTAAATACTGAATCTATGTGATTTTCATGTGACAAATCTCAGATCCTCTGCTCATTCTACAAACTATACACTATCTGTATGCATGTACATCTATTTAAATTGTGTTTGTGTACAGACATGTGCCATATATGTAAAGCCACAACATAATAACAGACAACTGGTTTCACAGTGTTATGGCTGATTGGTGTAGTGATGGATACAGAGCAAATGTATGTTTGTACAGTGACTGTTTATTTCTTTTGATTTAGGAACATGTGACAGTAGAGCACTGACACTTTTATGGTGGCTGACTCTGATGACAAATGTTTAACACTCTTAACATGCATTTTTCACACGAAGGTCTGGCACATGTTTTATGTCCCTGAAATTCACTGCCAGTTTGGAAATAACAGTGCAACATAATAGACTGAAGGGTGTTTTGTCTAATAAATGGAGTGAGAGTATCATTTGGTTCACAACTGCTTGGTGTACCAAACGGACTCATTTCCACAGGTGAATATCAGAAATGCTCTTCTCCTTTCAGATAAAAACAGAATTTATTTTAATGACTTGTCATATAAATCCCATCTTAATGTTATTTTTGTGGCAGTAAACCCACTCCTGTCTGCTGAATACTTGAAGCTATTAATTATGCATCAGTGTGCTTCAAAGATGAAAGGAGATTGTTTATTTTTCAAGGAATAGAGTTTACCCATTTACTGTGTACAGATCCACAAGCCTGGAACGCCACATTCATTTTAAGCTGACTGGCTAATAAGCAGCAGTGCCACAACAGCATCTCTCAAGCAAATGGTGAATTTCCAGTTATGATATCAGTATTTGCAGCATGGAAAAACTGTATGTTTAGGCTGTATGGAGAGGAGCTTTTGGAACAGGACAGCATGCTTATATATGTACTCAGTAAAGATTAAAGTCTTTTGTCTTGAATGTAACCAAGGTTTTGTTTTTAACCAAAGTTCTTACTGAGGATAAAACTGTCGAACCAATGAGACCAGTAACTGTTTTGAAAAATTTGCTGTCTCACACCCCTTTAATGGATCTCAGAAAAATAAACAACAAAGGATTTTGTTCAGTGGACCTGACTCTGTTCTTTTCAGCATTTCTACAACGTTTGTATGTTAAAACTCTTCTAACCTTCAGAACCTGCTGAACTACAACCATGTTAGTACTCACTTGTTTCATTAGAGGTCACTGTTGCCCAACACATTTGCTGAACTAAAAGAAATCAAATACAAAAGATGAACTATTCTTGTATTGTGTTTAGAAAAAACAAACGTATGCAAAAAAAACAACATTTGGAAGTGCTATATTTCAAAGAAATAAAATAATTGTATAAATTTCAAAATTCATATATTACACTTTACCTGAACTTTCTAATCCATTCAGAAAAGGGAACCACAATACTGGTGGAATGTGTCCTGTGTGCCAGGAGCAAATGAGAAAATTACTTATTCATCCATATTTTGGGATCCCATAGGCAACCAGAAACCACAAGAAGGCCTCAAGGAAGTCAGCCACAGCTAAATACCTACACAAAGTAAGTTCGAAGGAGTCATCTGAATGGGAATAACAGCGTCTGAGTCATCAACACAGACACCCTGCCAGTTATCAGATACCTGGCTGCAGTGATAAGCCAGCCAAATGAGGATACATACACAGAGAGGAATGGCAGCACAACAGCTGGGATGCCTACTATTTCTTTGCTTTCCTTCTTCACACGACTGGTTGTTACTGGGGTTTTTGCTCCTAGTGTCACCCTGGCAACAATTATGTAAACCATAAAAAGCCATAAAGATAAGAGATCCAAACCACTGCAGGAAGATATTCAGTTTGACAGCCCAGCGACTGACATGCTTCACAAATGGTAAGTTTACCCCTTTTGTTTTCAAATTGAATGTAGTGCTTTTAGCCTCTTTATACAGCATTTACATTTCCTCAGCACATTCTTTTTCCGTGCCTGTGTTTTATCTTGTGTTTTTGAATGAATTATTAAAATGTAATAGCGATTAAAACACAGTAACCCAGTTGATGTGTGAAGATAACAATAGATTTATTATTTCAGATGAACAGAAAATATGATTTTTTTGTGTATAGTGCATAAAAGAAACATGATATGCAGTGTAGTCCCTAATCTGTCTGTTTTTTGCATGCTAATTGGCTATCATACATTAATATAAATTCTTTGAATATTCAGTAATTGATGTTCCAGTATGTCGCAGAATGGTTATAACTATTATTTGCATCATCCAACTACTACAGTGTTTCTGATGGGCTTAGATAACTGCCAATAAACAATATCAAATCTCTGATATCCGTGTACTCCTTTAGCCTGGTTTCAAATATAATCTTAATGACATTATCCTAGGTCATAGCCTTTATTACTTTGATTGCAAGATTTAAAAAAAATAGCAAGAATATTAGTTAATATTTATGATTAAACAAAACTCTCTCTTTGTGTTTTTGTCCTTCCATTTGACATTTCATTCTACCACCTCTCATGAGGTGATTTTCTTTCTAGTTCTTCATTACCATGCTGCAAGAAGAACAAAAACCCCGTCAATGGAAGCAGCTCTTGGTCAAACGTGTCACTGTGGCCTGCTTCCTCATGATTATGATTTTGTTCTACTGTTTTTCTACACTGCAGATCTACGTACATCCACCAGAGTAAGAGTCTTTCACAGCATTGTCATTTTCACAATTAATGAAACTAGGATTAAGGTACTAAATTCTCCTACTAAATACTAAATAACAAATGGAAATATAAGAAAATACAGAATATTACCAGTTATTAGGAAGATAAAGGTTCCATTTATTAGGCATATATTATCTAGCACTTCTCTTTTTGAGGGTCACGGTGGAGTCGACACCACTTCTGACTGACATCAGTTGAGGATAAACCCTGGTCAGGTTGCCAGTTCATCAAAGGGTCAACAAAAAGAGACAAACAATTTCACACTCTAATTCACACCTACAGGCAATTTCAGCATGTCCAACGAATGTTACCCCTAATCTGCATGTCTTTGAAATGTGTGGGCCTGGAGAAACCTCTACACAGAGAGGCCCTCACTCAACTTAACTTATGATAAGGTCCCTGTAAAGTTTACCAAAAATACCATTTATTATAAATACATTTGTTATGTATTTATAATAAATGGTATATTATATTATATTTTATTATATTTTATTATATTATATTATATTATATTATATTATATTATATTATATTATATTATATTATATTATATTATATTATACACGATAAGGAGGCAACATTCTTATTAACCCCCAGATGGGGGCTTGGACACAGGGTAGGGTAAGGGAAAGGGTCTTGACTGTTGTTTATGCCCATGCACCAAATGGCCGTTCAGAGTACCCACCCTTGTTGGGGTCCCTGGAGGGAGTGCTCCTACTGGGGATTCCCTCATTCTGCAGAGTGTGGGGACTTGGAGGTGGGCTTGTCTATCTCTAGGGCTGAGGTTGCCGAGGTGGTTAAAAAAGTCAGTGGCAGGGCCCCGGGGGGGGATGAGATCTGCCCGGAGTTCCTTTAAGGCTCATGGAGAGGAGCCATGATGAGGTGCTCCGGGCACATCCCCCTGGGAGGAGGTCCCAGGGGAGACCAGTATTTGCTGTAGAGACTATGTCTCTTGGCTGGCCTGGGAACACCTCGGGATTCCCCCAGAAGAGCTAGACAAAGTGGTCGGTGAGAGGGAAGTCTGGGCTTATCTGCTTAAGCCGCTGCCCCGTGACCCGACCTTGGATAAGTGGCAGAAGATGGATGGATATATGACATTTGTTATGACATTGTTTTTATATTTGCCTGTTTTGGAAAACCAAAACCACATCAAAATATTTAATCCACACAACTGATCCACTAAATCCATTGCCTGCCTCAGTCTTTATCTGAACTCATCTCGCTACGCTGATGCACAAGTTAATGATTTACAAGGCGATGATTAAAAAGTGGACTCAAAGTCCAGATTTTAATCACACATTCTCGATCACTGCAAATTACACCCAGCAACCTTTATTATATATATTTTATATTTGTAAAATATTAGTATGAAACAAGCTAATAAATATGTCTGCCATTCAAGTAACTCCAAAAAACCTTTTTGTCACAGATGGCTGGACATGGAGTGCTACTCCTGGTCTGTGCATTTCCTGTGCATTGTTTTTGATTGTTGTTGAGCTTTCCATAGAAGTGACAGAATTGCACATCATTACGCATTACGTGTCATCATTTTTTAATGAATAAAGAAAGTTTCTACCTAAACATTTGTATTATTGTTTATTTCTACATAGAATAGGGATTTGTTATAAAAACTGTCATTATACTAAATCATCTCCACTCTTTCTCTAGGTTTCCAGTGCCTCTATCTTGTGCTGTCCTACCAGGCCAACACGGCACTCATTCAACCACAAATAGCTCGCAGCAAAATAATAAAATCTGTGTTCCTAAAATGGACATCATGTTCATGAAGACTCATAAAACTGCAAGCAGCACCTTCCTCAATATTCTGTTCCGCTTTGGAGAGAAGCATAATCTCAAATTTGCCTTTCCCAGTGGCCGAAATGACTTCTTCTACCCTTCACCTTTTCAGCACACATACGTTCACAATTTTAAATCTGGAATGTGTTTTAACATCATGTGCAACCACATGCGTTTCAGTGCAGCTGAGGTGGCCAAAGTGCTGCCAAAAGACACTTTATACATTACAATTTTGAGAGATCCTGCATCGCTCTTTGAGTCGTCTTTCCATTACTTTGGTCATGTCATTCCTCTTACCTGGAGCATACCAGGAGAAGATAAGATGGTTGAGTTCCTGCGTGAGCCCAGTCTCTACTTCAGCCCAGATGGAATTAACTCCTTCTACCTGAAGAACCTGCTCTTCTTTGACTTTGGACAAGACAACACCCTGGATCCAAGTCACCCTAATGTCGACAAGAGCATCAGGCTCATTGCTGAGCGTTTTCATTTGGTTATGCTAATGGAGCACTTTGAGGAATCACTCATATTGCTCAAGGACATCCTCTGCTGGGAGATGACTGACATCCTGTTCTTTAAGCAAAATTTTCGTCAGGAATCCACAATGTCTAAAATGACCCCACAACTGAGAGCAAAGGCCTTAGAGTGGAATGGCATTGACTGGAAGCTTTACAAACATTTTAACTTGACTTTCTGGAAGAAGGTGGATTCTTATGGAAGAGAACGTATGACAAAGGATGTTGCAGAGCTCCAAAGTAGGAATGCAGAGATGATGAAGATTTGCATCAAGGGAGGTCACCCTGTGGTGGCTGAAGACATTCATGATGAGGCCATGCAGCCATGGCAGCCCATCGGAGAAAAGTCCATCCTGGGATACAACTTAAATGAAAATATAGACAAAGCCTATCAGGTGTTGTGCCGAAAGATGTTAATCCCAGAAATTCAATATCTGACAGACTTGGGGGCTAGTCTGTGGGTCACTAAACTGTGGGGACGTTTGAGGAATATCATTGACTGGTGACAGAAGACGCATGAGGCAAACAGTTGAATGAGCTATTGAGGGTTGAAAGGGCATAACTGAAAAGTTAATATGTTAAATAACTAGAGAGTATTTTTTTAACTGTGATAAATTTGTTGCCACAGTTATAGATTATCAAGATATTATCAAGATTTACAACATGAATTTACAGCCAATAAACATAGTAGGTTTGACATATTTGCTATTTATGTACTATAATAGTTTTTGCCAGCTTGTATGAAATATGTGTAACATTATTTTTAAGAGAGGATTTCTCTCCATTTATGGCTCATTGTTCTTCTCATTATTGTCCCATAGGAAAGTTGTCCTAGACTCAGCCTCATACTGGCCACGTGGTTGGTGTAGTGGAAAGCGCTGTTGCCTTTGCAGTAAAAAATGCATGGAAGTTTGCAAGTTTGCATGTTCTCCCCGTATGTGCATGTGATTTCTTTGGGTTCTCCATCTTTTTGCCTCAGTCCAAAAACATTCAGAGGTTAATTGGACACTGTAAAACTGACCATAGGTGTAAATGTGAGAGTAAATTGTTGTTTGTCTCTTTGTGGCCCTGGTGACCTGGGGTGGACTGGTCTGGGGTGTGGCCCCTTCTCTTACCCTATTTCAGCTGGGACTGGCACCAGTGGTCCCATGACCCCCATGTGGAGGATACAGTGGTAGACAGTTAATAATGTTCTCTTCATATTTTTTGGTTTCAATTGTGTTTTACACATATTGCATGTTTTCACTTTTCACCTTTCATGTATAAGTTCAAACTAAATAATTAAATGAGGGAAAAAATTCATTAAAGTACTGTTCTTTGTTTTAAAAGACTTCACAAATTCTGTTGTGTTGCATGCTTAAACAGTTTAGATCCATTCTAACATGAGGTAGAGAACAGAACCCAAACAGCTTTTATCATTGGTTATGTAGCAACACTTAACAGATACATCCCCATGCAGTTATAGCAGTTGTTAAAAAAAAAAAAAAAAAAAAAAAAGGCGTGTTTTGTGGAGGTTCCATTGAGGTTAGACTGTACAACGACTATGCTGGAATATATTTTGAAAATGTGACCTCTTCTGTGTACCTGCATTTTTAGGCACATTAGGGGTCATGTCCCAGCCCATGTGAACTCAGGTGGCCTTCACTTTGCATTAGTGTGCTGTTCATTTACTGAGCCTTGATTTTTATTTGCCATATTTTCACCACCCACATACACTTCATTTAGAGACAATGTAAATATGACTCATGTTATTATGAGTAAAACCAAAGGAACACCTCTCTTTACTTTCACTGACGTGTGGACCTGTGGATGTTCTTTAGCTTGATGTTTATAAACCCTATCACTTGGTGTCTGTAATAAGAGTTAAAGCAATTTTACCAATAATTTGCACCTGTAAGGACAAAGTTGAGCAACAGTGACCTAAAGATAAAAAACATGGACTTCCTCTGAGAAGTTTGCTGGTTTATGATCTGTGGTATCAGCGCTAAGTCAATGTGTTCTGCTGCCATAAACACAGGTCAATTTGGAGGGATCCTATTAGTAAACTTCAGACCTTTAAAGCTGTAGTCAACTTTTAAATATAAGCAAATATCAGCTACATTCAAGCCGCTGTAAAATAAGTTTGCACACTGCTGATTTAAACCTAAGCCTATCAGTGTGTGGAAGTGGGCATGGTTTTGGCATTCGGGTGTAAGAGAGAGAGGCAGGGGAGAGCCATCTCAGCCTAAGCAGCACCAGGTGAGTTGATAAACTTAGCTGGGGTGAGGTGACTTAGCAACCTCTCTTTGTCTTGGCAGTAGTGGCTGGACCAGGAGGAGAGCAAGAGGTGCAGGTTAAAACTATCCCTTCTTGTATGTGACATGTGCTGGGAAACTTTGTGGCAAAGACTTTGGTAAACAGATTACAAATCAAATCGAGCGCTCCATAAACAACTGCATCCATGTGCCAAACACAACACTGCTGCTGTTCACTCACTGCAGCTCCAAGATTCTTAGATGCAGTCTGGCCAAATAATTCAACAAATAATCAGCTATACAACACATCATTTACCAAAGCCCCGCAGATACTAGGGATATCTGTGTGTGTCTACTTGGTATTTTTTATGTAGTGAGGACCTAAATATGTTTACACAGTCACATTATGGGAACTTGTCTTCTTTATGGGACAAAAATCCAATGCCCCATAACATAAATTACTACATTTTACGATGAAGACATGTTTTAAAGTTAGGCTGAGGTTGGGGTTAGGTTAAGGTTAGGAAGTTAAAGGTAGGGGCCCCATGGGCAATGGTGGCATGGCGGTTTAAAGGTTAGCAGTAGTAGTGCTTAGCAGTGTTGCCTCACAGCAAGAAGGTGCTGGGTTTGGTTCCCAGTCTGGGACCTTTCTGTGTGGAGTTTGTATGCTCTCCCTGTGTCTGCATGGGTTTCCTCCAGGCTCAAAACATGAATATTTGGTCAGCTTAGGTCCATTGTGTGGCAATTTTGGTTGTATAATGACAAGATTCCTTCCTTCCTTTCCTTACAGTTAGAGTAAGTCTTCATGAAATGAATGTAAGTCAGTGAAATGTCCTCTGAAGTGAGACAGGAAACCTGTGTGTGCATAACTCTGCCCTGCAACCAACTGATATAATGAAATCTTTATCTTTAATGCTCCACTCATGCTGCATTCATGTGGCTCTCCTGCATTAAAAGGAGATAAGCCGAACCCACCTATTAATTTAGTAATGTCATTAATCATCTGTTAATCATTAACTGTCAATGTTGTGTTCTATTGAAAGACACAGTCTGGTTTCAAGATTTTATTTACTGACATTTCATTGAGCAATAGTTAAAGTGTATAAATCAGCAGTGTGTTTTACAAACACACAAAATGTGTAGATTTAATAATGTAGCCACTCTGTATGGCTTCACCATTTGCTGTGAATATGATGAATTTGTGTTAGCATAACACATGGCATTAATGATGCTTTTGCAACAATGTGCTGCCATGTGCTATTATACATGTACGATGTAGATAAAACTGAGCAAAATTTACCTTTTTTTACACATTAAAGTTGCTTTTTTTTTACAGATGGAAGTGAAGTCATAATAAATCACCACAAGTTATGTCACTTGCCACTTGCCAATGAACTGCCAGAAGTTAAAGTGTATTACATTGCAGGTAATGTTGAAGCCAGGTTTCAACAAGGTGAACAATGAGCACTATTTAAAGAGATGAAATATTGCTTTCATTTTGTCTAATTCTGGTATTAATCTATTGTCAACATTCATCACTTCACCTTCCTGTATGTTTTCCCAGCAGACCCCCCAATTTTTCTGCTTTTGTCAGCTCAGCATTCCCACCGAAGCAAACGATTACCCTGGAACAGCAGGTGATAATAGGAAAAGCACAACAATCCTACTTCAGAGGTAATTTTTAGGTATGAAAAGTACAGCAGATGGCGCTAGAGTCCAGCATTACTGCTGCTTCTGTTCAAGGTAAAGAGGATGAGTCATTTCACACATGCAGATCTTCCTGGAACTTTGGCAAATTGTGATTATGTAACAGTCATAGACACTGGCATACACACACAAACACACACAAATAAGACCACAGGAGACCACAGGCTAAAAAACCCACTGACATCTCACTTACAGAAAGAGACACACCAGATTAAATGCAAATGTTGTGGCCTCCATCCTAAAGCAGCCACAGTGGGAAATAATTTCAGTTTGAAATTACTAGGGATGAAACCTGTTTTTAGTACATTATGAAGGGAGTAATTTAGAGGAGACAGATAAATGTTAATATATTTAAGTAATACATTTTTATATATATATGAACAATGCTGGCTGTTGATTGTGTTAATGTATTTTACTGTCCATCTACATGGACAGGGAACAAAGTGAACAAAATTTGTTTTGATGTGTGATAACAAAATTCACAATTTACAGAGAAATGTCAAAGACAAACAGTGTGAAATTAGGCAACAGCAGGGGGTACAAAGTGACAGAGATCTGCAGTTCTCCTTAAGGTGTGTCAGTGCTAAATACTGAAGAGCAGCTTATTGCATGGCCACATACAGTTGTATGCAGAATGAAATTGGTTGTAACCCTTTATTAAACAGATTGAAGTGATTCACCCTTTATAAATCTAAAAGTTATGAAGTATATAGTGATAAGCTACAAACAGGTTCCTCTTTCCCTTTCACAGAGAGAGAGCTGACACTAACAGATGTTTTACATCTGTGGTTACCCAACTCTTTCTGATTCACAGTGTCTGGGCATTTCTTTTTTTTTTTTTATTGTTCTTAAAAAAAATTACAAATTAAGTAAATGAAAAAAAATAATTTTATTTGCAATGACAAATCCAATACGAATCCAATATATCCACATCCTTTTTAGTAGCTATACATTTTATGAATTTTGATAATGATGATCTCCAACACAACAGGAAATCACCAAAACAGCTTAATCTGACACTCAAAACAAAATCATATAGTCCGAGCACCTTTCAGACTCATTTTATCATTTTCCCAAAAATAATACTTGATATAGTCAATACCAAATTTGCTAGTTTCCTCCTATCCCTCAATCAGTTGTTCAACAAATAATAAGGATAATGAATATTATATACATTTTAATCCCCTTTGACCTGCTTCTTCCCTCTGCTTTGACAAAAATTATAGAAATGCAAATCTGTAACCAAATAAGTGACAAAGCTTGATTGTTTTGGGAGAAAGATGGAGCATGATTTCCATTCAGCAGCATTCACCAGTCCCCTATCTTCTTCCTCTTCCTCCTCCCAGCTTCCCTGTCTCCTCCCTCTGTCCCCTCCTCTCTCACGTGGATGCAGGGAGAACAGCATGAGAGAGAGAGCGAAAAAGAGGCTCATCTGTTCAAAAACAGGACAGCTGTGCTTCTTCACTGTCCCCTCTCTACCTCCTCCCCTCTTACCAGTTCTTCACATCTTGCTCTTTTCTTTCCTCTGTATGTCACACTGTCTCCAGCCAGTGTCTTCACTCTTTTATGACCTCATTTGTTTTTTTTCTCCTCTGTCTCTTTTCAGTTTCCTTTTCTTTAGAATTGCCTCCAAGGTCGCACAGGAATTTAAGGTTGCCGTATTTGCGTGTATGTGAAGCCTTTTGCAGGAGCTGCTACTGGAAACGTATGAAACACAACAACTGCATTATTGGACACGTCTATATAACATTACCAGTTTAAAGGGCCCATATTCTTTAACAATAACATTTTTTTGTAATCCTATGAAGCATGCCTATAGGCAAAACATGAATGGGAAAATATAGATCCACTGAGGAACGTACACAACATGCATTTGAAAATACTGATGCCATCAGGAATTCTGTAGTGCTATAATGTAACAACTGTACATACCAGTACTTTTGGAATTTGACCATATGTTGCTCAGTTCAGCAATGACTGACCAGCACAATGTATTTACAAAGCAACAGCAGTATGCTATTATCTGATACCTGTATTCGGCTTGGCCATTCCATAACATTTAGTGAGCCAGATAAGAGGCTCAGGGACAAAATCTGCTGTTGTCACTTGAGTACCAGAGTGTAGCCTGGGAGAAAAGACATGAAACTACAGTATATCTACAACCACACACTGTGTATTTTATATACACACATATATTTTTATGGTCAAGACTGTGTAAAATATGGAACCATTAAACTAGCAGCAAGACCGAGAAAAACGCACTGCTTTGTCTCATTCATCTAAGTCAAGAGGAGCCATTTCACTTATTCATCTTCATGCTTCTTACTGCATATAGATCACATTAACAAGGTATAGACCATCAGTCACATCTGGATAATTTAAAAATTATCTTATGAGACCTCCTTTACTCTACAGAATCACTGTGTTATTTCATTCAGGCCCCTTTTTATAAAGCCTCTCTCACTTAGTACTAATTCTTTCATGCTTCCCAAAATAGCTCAGGGTTCTCCTTTGGGAACAACAGGGCTTTGCTCCAATAATCCCCCCACCAACACAGCTCTCTCTCTCTCTCTTTCTCTCTTGCATGGAACATAAAATGTTGCTTGCTCAATCAGCAGTGTCGGACACAGGCCCTGACAGACTAAAACGACAACGGCAGCAGCAGAAAGAGAAAAAGAAAAACATGTGCCAACTATTCCTCACGGCGGCGCGAGAGAGACAGAGAACAACACATATGCATGTGTGCGCCCTCACAAACTGTAAGCACTGCACAACCCCTTTCAAAAACACACCAACAGAATCTTAAAATGGCTGAAAGGTCACAGATAATATACAGTAGACACACGGTGGGACACAGAAAGGCAAAACACAGCAGGCAGACAGACAGACACAAAAGACATAGAAAACAAATCTATGGAAAAGTGGATGCTCACCAACGATTGATACAAATTTTGGTGTGTATTTGTTTTTTTAACCCCCTTACATTTCCTTTCTGTTGTGAAAACTAAGATCAATTGTCCAACAATGCCATGCTTGTTTTTTTAAGAAAAACATCTTTAAAAAGTCTATTGTTCAGGATGAGGCAGCTGTGACAGTTAATATTCATGTGTAGCTCTTTCTCTTTGCCTGCTGCTTTGTATGCACAAAAAACACATGGAGTCCCTGCAAGAACCTGATACATGAAAAAGTCTCTTTGTTGGAACAGCAATATTAGATTTGTTCTCGAATTAACTAAATAGAAACTGAAGAGATGCAACCCTTTATTCTGAACTGGCTGAATTTGTTGTGCAGTCTTTATTTAGAAGTGACCACCAGAGCGTCTGAGCTGGAAATATATTTTTCTGAAGCTAACTGGCTTAAATTGTGAACTGTTTTTTTTATTCCTAATGTCTTGCTTCCACAAATATTTGACTTTTGCAGTCAACAACATAGATCAGTGATATTCCAAGGATTTCAATGGGAGCCCTGTATAATCAGACTGAGAGGGGAAAAAACAGCAGACAGACAGATAGAGAGAGAATAGACGGGGTCAGTGTGGCCACCAGCTGTTTGAGATGAATAGACCATTATATAGGACAGAGTGGTGGCAGATGGCTAGTCAGCACTGTAACAGACACACACACACACACACAGACACACAATTTAGAAAGTTGACACTCATCAAAAACACAATTTCATGCTATCATCATGTTATCAATTGAGGACTTTAATACACTTTTTATGTTTTACATTTTGTTTTGTTTTTTTTAAAAATTTGTGTTGGGGAGGCGGGGTTAATTCACTGAGATATGCACTTGAGCAGAACATTTTATCGACAATAAACTTATACCCCACAAAAAACATTTACGCCAACACATCATTTGACTTATCAGTCACTCAACACATCAACTATACAGCACACACATACAATGAAGAAATTCTCGCTCAGAGAGCTCGAAAGCACCTGCTCTCATGGGCAAACACAAAGTTAGAGGTTGGTGGCCTTAAAAAGAAACGCAAACGAATACACAAACCATGTTTAAAATCGTGTTTCCATTTTGTTAATTCGTTACAAAATTAACTACACAGCAGTTCAATATTAACAATCTGTCAAATTAAAAATTAACTCTGAATTAAACTTTGTCGGGTGTAGAAGTTGAGGGTTTCTTATTTACTGCACTCAAACTGTAAAATAAGTGCTAAGGTTCTTTATTGTAAAGGTGGCAGAGCATAGCAGGGTGATGGTGGGCCATGCAGGCAGGTTGACAGGGACATGGACATGACAGGCATCTTGTAATGGCTTAGTTGAACCTGAAGCACAGCCAAACACACCATCTGACTGGAAAACTGAGTTAAGTGTGGCTGTGACATTTGTGATACAGCAGTGACTGAACCATCTGGCAGAGTCTGAAGGGAAGCTCTAGCGGCAGCTGATGGGTGGTTGATGGTAGAGTCTCGGGTGTGCAGGAGACGTGGAGGAGGGCAGGTGTCCAGAAGCCACATACAGTTTAACACACACAATCAAAAACAAGCTTTACTGCCCAGTAAAAGCAAACAGGACAAGCTGGTGCTAAGAAAAAGAATGCATGAGAAGGAATTGCTAATTGTACATAGGTCACTGATTCACTCTTTTCCCTCTTTTCCATCGCTTTTATTGATATTCACTGATGTCTTTATGTTTATATTATAATAATTTTGTTCTCATATACATTTTGCTGTTACTCCAGATCTGCGGTGATATTGGTAATGTTATCTGTTACTCTCATTTGCTTTAAATTCAAAACTCTCCATTTACGAGCAGAGTTCCAAAATTAAGAGTCTGAATTTTAGTTGTATTTAACTGTATTTAATGTTGTTGTACCATAGTTTTCACTTTCACAGCAAAAATTCTGTGGTTTCATGTCACTCCCACGGCACTCCGATGGTACTGAACGATTGATAACATTGTCAGTTCCACCCGGACTCTTCCTGCCCTGTCAAAATGTTTGTGATTAATGAGCCACCTAATTCAATTCACTCTATGTATTTGTTAATACATTTCTCAAGAGCCTTTTATATTTGATGCAGACAAGCTCATGTTGACTAGTCTTTATGTAAGAAAATGTTTAACCCAGTTACTTAAGGGCAGCGCTCACTGAGGCGTGTAACTCATCAAGAGGACACAGCACATGTCTTCTCTTAGATACTTTTGAGTCATTGTTGGAGGAAGGAGGATGTTTGCTGATGGCAATACAGCCGCTAGTCAACAAATTCAAGACTATATTAGTCACGCAATGCACACATACGCATATTTAATAATTGTGCGTGCACTTCATAATTAATAATGGCAGCTAGATTCAGGCCAAAGTGCATAAGAGAGAGCGAGCATTTCTCTATTTCTCTGAGAGTTGTTGGATGACCACAACACATCCTCTTTTTAAGTGTGCTTACAGGTCACTGCTCAGCACAGCATCATTTATGTGCTGATGTCACCTAGCAGCCAATCTGTGGGTCTTAACAGTTACATTTCAGTAACCTAAATATCACCAGTGAATATGTCACACAGAAAAAGTGCAAGCAAATCTGGTGCACTTATTTAACTGTAAATACGTGTGGATGTTTCACGGGACAAATGTTGAACTTCTCAGTGGAATTTCCCCTCAAGCGAAGCTTCAGTCAAAGCCACCCTTGTTGATGTACCAGAAGAGGACACATCTTAGGGGAAGAGACCCATATGTAAATACAAATCCAGTATTTAAGGAGGTTCAGTATTTATTTATTTTTTTTTAAACAAGTAATTTCAAGGTCAGGAATAAACTTCATACTCAACATCACTCTTCAATATAGCCTTAAAATTACATTAAAGATGTATCATCTTTCACTGACACAGTGTAAAAAAACACATTATCAGCATTCATTCACACAACAAAAATGAGTCTTTGTATGTATATGCGCATCCATGTGTGTGTATATACTTATTCTAGACTTTTTCAGGACCGGTAGAAACCTTATTTCTGACACTCTGGTTTAAGTTAAAATTAAGTGGTGAATTGTGGTTAGGTTAAGGTTAGGGTTAGGCATTAACTGTTTATGGTTATGTTTAAGGACAATGCTTTGTTTAGGATGTCCAAATGAATGGAACTCAATTCAGTGTCCAATTTGGATTCAGATTCTCAATTCAGAATAGTTGCACAGACCAGTGTGTATGTGTGTGTACCTGGTATTCCTTATGTTGTGAGGACTTACATCTGTTTACACTGTCACATTATGGGGCTTTTCTTCCTTATCGGGACAAAATCAATTCCCCATAAGACATGTTTTAAAGTTAGGGTGAGGTTAGGGTTGAGTTAAGGTTAAGGTTAGGGCATTATGATTAATTATGATTAACTGTCAGGGTCCGGTCTTTTCCCTGCTTCCTGTCTCTTATTTTGTGATGTCTTTTATTTTTCCTGCGCAACCCTGTCTTTGCTTTTTGGTTTCAGGAGGCTTGACCAGGCTGCTGGGTGGAGTCCCTCTCCACACACCTGCTGCACATTTCCTTGATTTCCCCCCGGCCTTTATCAGCTGGTTCCTCCCTGCAGCAGGTGTCAGCGCGTCTCTCATGCAACACGGTACTCACCAGTACAAGTCGTTACTCTGCTCAGCCTGCTTCCATGCGTTTTTACTCTCGTTTTTCTAATTCGTGATTTTTTCCCCTTTTTTCTAGTTACCCCGGGAGATGCTCGCCCAGCCAGCCTGTCAGTCTCCTCGCCTTTTGTTTCTTCTTAGTTGGCTCGACCTTTTGTTTATTGAACCTTTTTGTGAATAAATCCCTCTTACCTTTTCGTTTGCAACCTGGCTTCCGTTTACCGTTATTCCATACATGCCCAGTGTTAAAACCTTACAATTAAGGTTAGAGTAAGTCTCCAGGAAATGAATGGAACTCAATGCAATGTCCTCTGAAGTAATTAGAAATCAGTGTGTGTGTCTAAAGGGTCTAATTTATACCAAAATGAAACAGTCAGTGCACATTGCACACATTACAGCACCACAGTTAGTTTCGGTCATGATGACATGAAAATGTACAATTGTCAAGCCATTCTCAGAAAAAAAACAAATCTGAAATCCAGCACTGAAACAATGGTCTCATTCACACACTGCACTGAGTATATACTGTAAGTAGGACACTTTGTTGGGGCCATCGAGATTCATAACAGTGCTCCATATGAGACCAAGTGTTGTGTGAAATTAAGTGTTTTTAGCCTTTTTACAGGACAAACACTACAACATGATGATAATTATGTCAATTGAGCAGTTGTGAAATTATTAATACATTCATCATGCTATCCCATAACGTATGCATACATAAATTGAGGCAAATGAATATAAACACACTGTATCACACAGCAACTGATCTAATCAATATAACATGGATCTATTAACCTTGAGTCAGTCTGATTATAGTACATCACAGGTTATTGACTAATCAAGACAACTTTAATCCAATCTAATCAAATCAACGTCACTTGATCAAATAAAGATTGAAAAACGTTTATTGGGGAGAGTCTAAACGACTGTTGAAAAACCATTGAAAGTAAAAATTAAATACGATGTGGTGACTGTATTTCTAAACGATCTGTAAATTAATTTGGAGGCAAAGATTCAGTCATCGTCTTCAATAAACATAAAAAAGGGTCGTTGATTCTTCTAAGTAACTATTTCCAGTAGCTGTGGCCTTCATTGTTCTCCTCAGTCGTCCTCAGCCTGCAGGCAGTGACATCATTCCCCTTTCACCCAGTTCTCTGATCGCTGCAGCGCGAGGTAACCAGCGGTCAAACCGCGATGCATTCACGGACTCTTCCACGGCTCCGTCATCCGACACTGTGTGTCCAATTGAACAGATTCGGGTCAAAACAAACAAAAGAAATAACAGAGATAAATAAAATGACATTTGGCAAGTCTACTCGATTTGGGGAGTCGATACAGCTTGCAGTCTAAGAAACAAATCTTGAGTAACAATGACTGCAATGCTGAGGTTGGTGAATGCGTTGAGCCATAGAGATGAAGTCAAAAGTATATCTCAGTAAAGCTTGTATTTTATATTTCACCCGTGGGATTGGTCTTATTTTTAAGATTCTGAATTGCTGTAAGCGGACAATACTTTTAAAAAAGCTAAAGTAAATTCAAAACAATGTGAGTGAATGCGATTTGATGTATGTGGGATATTTTCTTCGTAAAAATAGGGACTTGAACTGAACGAGAGTAGAGCAACAGGACGTCACAGAACTTTGAATGTAACACATGCAAATGATAAAAGATTAAAGCCAGTCGTCCACATAAAATACAAATCCCATAATTAAAATGTAGTTAAGCTAGAGAGTCTGTTTCGTTAGTATTGATATTACTGTTACGAGGTACATTTCACAGCTGTTGTGGCATTTTCGACAGCACGTGAAGGCAACGTAAGTCGACGTTGCATGCAGGATGAGAGACTCACGCGCCAGTGTTTGTCTAACACAGAATTCCTGCAACCGAAATGTGTGTGTCAGCATCAGCCCCTTGTCGTGAAGTTAAGTCATTATTAAGTCATTTCACTCACACTTGAATGTACTGGTCTGCAGATTTGTAATATTGTAATTAAATTAAAAATCTATGATAATCTATGATAGGACTGTGCATTTTTTTTCCACTTAATTTTGAAGACGATCTAATTTTTCAACACAAAAAGTCAGATGTGACACATTTCTGCAGCACAGAGTTAAATATAGACTATCTGCTTCTTTCCCATCATCATCGTCTGTGCCGGGGTTACTATCGGACAAATCTCCTCTCCTCCTTCATTCTCTACACTGGGGTTACTATCGGACAAATCCTCCATCCCCCCGCTTCTTCCTCAACTCTTGGTCCTGCTGGCCACTGCGTACACAGAGACATGTCTGTGTCCAATGTTGTCTCGACCACTGCTGCAGGAAGATCTGGTGATGCTCGCAGTTTTAGGAGCCCCCCAAAAAACGGAAAGAAAAAGCTCCCCTGTACAAACAAACCGCAGCTTCATTCGCTACAGGCTCTGCTGCAGTTTGTGCCCGCCCGGGGTTACTATCGGTCAAAGAGAAAACTGAGGAAGACTTCCGCTCGTTCTCCTCTTTCTTTTATTTTGAGTATAATGGTACATTCAGCATTAACTAAGCTGTTACATGTGAGTATAAGGCGTGACTTACCTACGCAGCCCAAATCCCAATGAATAAAGACCTTAAATGATTAGTGTTTTGATTAGTGTGTGTAAACTTGGCTTTGGTTTAATTAACAGAGCAGTTTCAGTAAAACATCAGAGGTGAATGGCACACTGCAATGTTCTGTGGTCCTATCCCAACTCTGAAATCCTGAATCCTCGCTGACTTTCCAAGTGGCAGATGCTGCAAGGGGTCGAAATGATACAAACAGAAAATGAGTTATACAAACATAGAATTAGTTGGTTCTAAATGTTGCTGCTCAGCTTTTAAATGGTGCAAAGAAACAAGAGCACATTGCTTCAATTTTAGCATTAATTCATTGGCTCCTGGTTAGTTTTAGGATGGATTTTAAAATGCTTTTATTTGTTTTTAAATGTGTTCATGGCCTTGCCCCTCAGTATCTCTCTCTGACCTGCTTCAGCCATACGCTCCCTCACGCTCTCTCAGGTCAGCAGATCAGTCACTTTTAGTTGTCCCTAAGACAAAGAGGAAGCTCAGAGGTGACCGTGCATTTTCTGTTGCTGCCCCAAAACTGTGGAATGTATTGCCTTTGCACGTCAGGCAGGCTGACTCACTTTTGGTTTTTAAGTCTTCTCTTAAAGTGCACTTCTTTTCTTTGGCTTTTAACTCAGTTTAAGGTGTTTACTTTTACTGTTTTATTGTTTTACTGTCTTTTATTGCTTTACTTTTGTATTTGTCCTCATGTCTGCATACAGCACTTTGGTCAACTGTGTTGTTTTAAAGTGCTTTATAAATAAAGTAGGATTGGATTGGATGTTTGATGGTGGTGTTAATGTTATCACTTAAACAATGTGATGTTATTTGTATGCTTTATTCTTTGAGAGCCGGTCTCGTCAGGCAATACTATCAGCAATTGCAGCATGTCAGTGCAGGACACTAGGGCTCCGCTTTAACTGTCTCACATTGGCTTTAAAAAATGTCTTTAAGATATATAATTATCATATGAGGAAGCTAAAGATTATCTAGTAAGTAAAATGTATAATCTGCATTAAAAATTTATATTTTTAAATTCTGTACATTGTCTAAAGTTGCTGAGAGGTGACACACTTCCAGTCTGGGGCATAGAAATCTTTGGACATACACTCCTGTTATAAGGTGTGCATGATTCATCAGGATGAGGCGCTGCACCCCAAACAACATTTATGCTAAGTCTCTCAAATCACTGAGAGAGACTTAAAGGAGGCTTCCTGAGAGAAAGGAATAGAAAGAAAGAAAGAAAGAAAGAGCTGAGGAGAAGAGAAGAAAGAGACAGAAAAATCAGTTAGGTGGCAAATAAAACAGCTTGGACCTGATTAAATCAGCCATTTCCATTTTCTTATACTGTATTTGAGTTTGGGACCCACGGATTAGTCAGCAAATAAGCTGCTGAATTTTCCAGCCTTTTAATTAAGATTTATTAAGTAACACGTGTAAAATGTAATAAAAAAAAGATGTGTTTATCTCATCAAACTGCTAAACAACTGGGATTTTGAACAGTGGAATTCACATTTAAATCTTATGTCACTCGTTGTCAAATGTGTGACATAAGATTTAAACACCACCATTCTGAGAAACACAGTAAGAGTCATGTGGAGCTTAATCAGCATTGTCTGAACTAATTTGACAATGGTTTCAATATAACAAACATTTGTTTACAGTTAAAACCTCTGTAGTACAGTTTTAAAAATTATTGATTTACACATTATGGCAAAATGCCAACATTATGGAAAAAAGGCTGAGTGGTACATTTTAAAATAGCATATCCATCTTATCTTGAATGAAACTAAAATTAATGTAGAACTGTTTATAATGCAGGATGATAAACTGCAATACTCTTAATTTGCGGTTCACCACCAATTTAGCTGCTTTTTCCTCTTGATAACATTCTGTATCTGTATGAATTGTTGGAAGTCCTTGCAGCCACTAAAAAATCTGAGTGATCCCATCAGCAGAAACTGTTTAAGCTCCCTCATGCTGAGTTGGCCATAACAGGCCATTGTGCTCCAGTCACTGTTCCTGACAGTTGATTACAATAAATGAGATGTGAACTGCTCAACTCTGTTAAAAAGAAAGAGCGATTTGTCCATTTTATGCATTATTTTTTATTTGGATTGTATAATGAGAAGAAAACAGAATCCACTTTCTCCTTCCTGTACTGGAACAGACTGGAATTTGTCTCGTGATTTTCTGTCATTTTCCTTCATACAGTTTTGTGTCCTCAAATGTCCTGTGACAAGACACTGATTGTTTGCACCGGGACCTTCTGTACAGAAATGAGTTGACAACAAGAAAAAAAACTGTTTTCTGGCTTTGCTCTTCATTGTTTTTTTGTTTTTTTTTAAGTCTAACAGTGTTTATTTTCTGAAATGTTTAACTGCACATTTATTTACACCCTGAAACTGACAGAAACTCACTGACCCTAAATTTTTAAGATTAATAAAGTAGCTTTTTAAAGGTCAACTCATCTTGGTTGGTTACTGTCTTAATATATTTAGACATTTGTGTGGTTTCTTTGGTGGATTCAATAACTATAATTGAGGATAACAGGATATTGCTCTAATGAGATACCATGCATACTTCATAACATTTTTTTGCACTATTTGAAAATAATAAATGTTATTTCATGAAGACTGATGGTAAATAAAATTGAGACTATCTAAGAAATGGGAAATGGAAATCAACTGTCTTGAGGAAGTACAAGTACAATGTAAAAAAAATATATATACTGTATATGCATATATGCATATATACATATATATATATATATATATATATATATATATATATTATTCACTGCATTTCTTCTTTACACAGATTTATAGATGTAAGTGGAAAAAGAAAGTGGGGAAAAGAACAATTTGGCTGTCCACCATCTTTAAACTAATAGCACCCTTTAGGAAAGGAACAGGATGAAAGACAGTGCAGGCAGATTAAGCTAGATAATCACTACCAGATGCTTTGCAATGTTCTTTATACAAATACAGTTGTAAACCAGGGTTGATCATTAGGCTCTGGCAGCATCTCTTCAACATAAATAAAAACTACATGAAGAAAAAGAGATAAAGAGAAATTCTGTTTTCAGGTTTTGGTTTTTTTTCTCCCTCAATACAATATGCTGTGCAGGTTCTGTTTGGTCACTGTAATAAAGTTGCATCAGTAGCACATGAAGAAGGACCCATATACAGAGTCAGTGTTGTGCTGTGTCATAATAAGCCCCACTCTATGCTTACTTTACTGGGGTGATCAGACAAACTTCTCAGAATGTACTTGATGACCCTTGAGGGAGAGGGGCTACAACATCTAAAGATGAAATCTGGTTCCTCTTGCTGTGGTTGATGGTGCTGCTTGTGGTATGTGTTGGAAAAGCTCTCTGTGGTCAATATGGGCACCATAATAATTCATAATCATTTGTTTATTGTTGCTGATCAATTCTTCCAACAGATACTTGCCTTACACTTGCAAGTTGCCATGAGATACTTTCATGATGTCACAAAGTAAAGGTTGTCTATGAAACATCATGAAAAGGGCATTGAGTTCACATCGGTGCAGCAGCCAACCCAGTCAACAATCTGAATCCAGTGTAACTCATGTGTAGAGAACAGGACAATGGCGCGAATCAATGAAAGTGACAAAGCTGCAGATATTATGGGGATGCAGTAATGTAGGCACAGAGCAGTCTCCAAGGATTGTTCCAGTATCTTGAATCAATGCTGTGAAGAAATGACAATGATTGTCATTGTGTTCCTAATAAAGTGCTTGATATTGCTATAAGCATCACTGCACATGGTCTGCTTGCTTTTTCCCTGCTGCAACCCAAGTCTAGTTTTGATGGATAAAAGCAATGAGATCAAATGAAGCAATCTCAAGTTAACATCCATGTAGCCAAGCAGCTTATCTTGTTCAAGGTCATGGAGGGCTGAAGCCTGTTCCATCACACACACTGTGCTAACACACGTCCAAACATGTAATGGCATTTGCTATTCTTTTTTAGGAAGAGGGGATCAGGAAGGTGACCTTAGATTTCACAAAAGACACTTGGAGAGACAAGATTAATTGGGTGTTAATAGTTTGCATGCTGACAACTCAGAAGTACTTCAACTGAAACAGAACTTTCCCTATAATATCTTTTTCTTTTTCGTTCCCTTTTTTTAAATGAAGCTTCATTCAAAGTATACATTACATTCTATACGATCAGAAAAACAGAGAGAGAATGAGCCAAGCCTGACAAGGAAAGAAAACAAATGCCAAGCACAAGAAGGCTCCATCGTTCCGGGAAAAGTCTTCATCCACATGAAATGCCCATAATGACTCTAAATGCTGTAGTACAGCAGTGTTGAAGTGTCAGAGAAGAAGATGTTGAGCATGTGCATAAAGCACACTGTGTGCAAACTTTTATATTATTATTAAGCGTTATTGAACAAGTTATTATAAAGCGAACAGACCAGTCTCCAAACAAACAAGAGGTAGCGACAGTGAACACCAGCAGAGAGAGAGATGCAACTGTGACATATTCATTTTCCCAAAGAAGTGTATTACTTGTCTACATGATAAATATTGTTTCCAAAAAATATCGTATAAGGGCTGACAAAATGGTGTTTCCGTGTGGATGAAATACCAACTTGATGGATTCTTCGAGATAGATAGATATTTCGTGTGGACGGCCCCTAACAAGACACTGATAGTGACAATGAATGCAAGAGCAGAGCAAAGTAGCGTGTTAGTTGTATACATAAAAATGTATTTTGAGACCTCTTTTCAAAAAACAAGTGTTTTAGGGCTCCCAAAATGCTGCATGGTTCTGTGTGGATAAAATGTCTAAACAATACAACTTTTGCTGATTCTCCTGAACTCAATTTTGTGTGTATGGGCCCTTATCTATTGCATTTATTTTAATTTATTTTCTGTTTTGTACACTTTTTGTACTATGACATTAACTCATCTGTGAACATTTAATTTTTAAACTGAACTGTAGTGCATAGCTTTCAAACATAAACAAGTGTCTGGTAAATTCAAACCACCGTCAAATTAGTTCCCACAATACCGATTAATCCTATCAGCGCCACATGACTATCTCTGTTTCTCATTATATAGGTGTTTATTGGTGGGGTAGTAATTTGTTTTTAAACAGCAATGCCCAGTAAAGCAAAATCGCTTTAAAAACAGATTGAGTCTCTAAAAAAGGGCCCACAAAAAAAGTTATAAATTAAATTAATAAAGATCAGAGTAGGGATTTGTTTTTTCTATTTTTTGTATCAAACATGGAATAATTGTCTACAATAGAGGCTGAAGCAGCACATTGATAAAGGAGACGATGATGGAGTGTCGCTGGCCCTTTAAGAAATGTTTTGACGCCGCACGTGCTTGCCTTATATGGGAGCAACATAGAAAAAAAAGAAGAACGAAGCACGTTGACCGGCAGTTACCTCTGCCGCTCGGCTGTGCTCGGCTCGGCTCGGCTCTGCTCGACTCGGGCTGCGCTATAAAAGCCTTCTGGAGGAAAAAAAAAACAACAGTTTTGTCAGACACTGAGCGGCGCTGGAAAGAGGGGTCACTTTATTTTCCATTTACAAGTGTTTGTTTTGGATAAGGAATTTTACTTTATGAAAGGAAAGAGAGGATATTCACCCTGTTCAGCCACTGGGTTGGTGAGTTTGGAGCTTTTTTGTGTTTTTTTTTTGTGCGTGTGTGGAGATTTGTGAGTTTCTTTGTTGGAGCAACAAAAGAGATGTAGTTGTTGTCACCGCGTTGCAGATCAAAAAGAAAATTGTCACATCACATTTTTGTCTCCGGCTTAATGTGCTGAGCTTGACTTTATGTTATTGGACGTCTGAATAACAAGCAAAAAAAAAAATTGACTTTGATGCAAATTACATCCCGAAATTGAGTCTCGTTCGCAGATATTCTTCTTCGGTTTTAAGCCTCAGAAATGAAAAGGAACTGAAATCTACTGAAAGAACGTTACATGTTCAGACTAACGCCGTTGTTTGGGTGAAATGACAAGAAATGTGTCTGGTGTTTTTTGCTCTTTTTATCGTGAGTATCTGTATCCCCCCTTCGACAGTCTGTGAGTCGGACCGATGTCAAGGTAGCTACAGTCATCATACGACTTCCGTTGAGGTTTCATAGAATAAAAGTCTCTTTGCCGTAGCATGTACGTAATACAGACAAAACAACATAAAAAGAGAGTAGGATATCTGAACATCGTACATACAGCTCACGCTTACATATTGATTTAAATCCAGTGACGTCACTTCTGTAACAGTGTGACTGGCTCATATATAATCATGTTCTCACAATTAGTTCGAATTACAGTTTTATTGCTAAAGGCTCGTTTCTTGTTTTTGCCCTTTCATTGTCGCTGCCTTGACGCTCGTGTGGCTCAGCGTGGCGAAGCCGAATGACCGACAGTAACCTGTTTTCAACTGAACAATGAAACACAAACGCATACGTTAATCACTTAGTCAGTGCTTTTCTACCTTTTTACATTGACACTGATTCACTGTGCAGACTATGTTCTCTCACTGATGGTAATTTCAGCCTGTTTTTCATGTTTTTATTTTTCCTTTTTTTCCATTTAGTTCGAAGCGTGTGCGAGACACTGCGCAGTAATGTGGTGTTTTCACTGTATTTTCTTCATGCGACTGATTTCAGTTCACGACAACATGCATCAGTTTTGCTGTTTTCACCCGAGCTTTGAAGAAACAAAAATGTCTCTTTCAAGAAAAGAAAACTGCATCCTTTTATTTTTCTTCATGGAGACATTTCGTGTCCTTGGTTTTGATGGGCTTTTTGAATAGCGTGCCAAGTATTTACTGGTAACAAGTGAGACAATGGGATGAAAGGATGAGAAATACCTGAGTGTGACATAACACGTGAGCGAGAATGGATGGTAAACAAGTCGGAACGAAATCGAAACGTTTGTCGTGCGCCACCAGAGGCGCACTGGCTCTGCACCATTTGCTCTGCTGCTCAACACTCAACACTGGGCAGATAAACCATCATATCTCTGCACACGACGTATTTTCACCGCTGCGTCCCAAAATTGAGCTCATCTCCAAACAGCATGTCACTTGAGTCAAACCGATGCAAAAGTGGTCACCTTTAACGCGTGGGTGCAGTATTAGTGAAGACATTTTCACTTACTGATCAATTGTAAACCAAAAAATAAATAAATAAATAAGAAGGTCAGAAAAACCCTCGGTGTATGCCAGCTGCGTCTGAGTGTATCTGCTGACTGTTCATACTCTGCCCCCACCCAGCAAATTTACAGACCATGGTACGGAAATGAATGTCGTATGTTATGTTATTTTCTCCTCTCTTTTAAAAGCATATGCCATGCAGCAATGTAGAAGTCAAATACTTTTCATAAACAAAGAATATGATAATTTGTGGCAACAGACATGAGCTTTTTAAGCAGCAACAGCAGTGCAGTGTGTGTGTAAGTGTGTGTGTATATATATATATATATATATATTTGTATATATTAGTATATACTGCTTCTCAATAAAGCAGATTCACACTGCATGTGCCCTCTAGCACTGCCTGCTATTAAACAGTGACTGAGAGAGAAAACAGATGCGCCACAGCAAGCAGATTTTGCACATTGGTCACTGGGATGTTTGCTGATCCCAAAGTTCATGTTAGTTTTTATTTCAACATATTATACATTCCAGTGCATTTATTTAAGACCTGCAGCCGTGGAAGGTTTTGCCAAGTTAAATGCTGCTGACATCTGTATTATATCTTATCTTGTGTTGACAGTTGTGTCTTCTTGGCCAGTCTACGTTGGTGGGGGGGGGTATTTAGTTCTAGTGGGCATAAATTCTGACTATTGTATAATAAATTCACCCCGCGAGTGGAGACTGCCTGGATGTGAATACTGTGTCATTATGATAGCATCAGAGAACGCTGGTTTCAAAACCATAGAAAAGTGGGTTAATTGTTTAGGTAAGGGCGTCAGCGTCCTTGACAGTGTTTTGCTACAAACGGATCTTTCTCTAAATATTTCTTAGTTTGTTTTCAAACTAAATTACAGAAGAGACAAAAATGGCAGTAGAGTGTTTCTGGGTAAGTGTAAATTATTATGTTAAGCTATTTATGAATATAAACATTATGGAAACTTTGGAGCTTTTGGTTAGATTATCCGTTCATCATGTGTTATAAGGCATAATGCTTAACTTTTAACTAGGACACGAGGGTCTCAGTTTTGACTGTCTGATCTCTCTCTGAAAACAGGGTTAAAACATTAATTGGATTAGTCCATGTTTCTTCTTGGTTTTATGCATTATATTCAGTTAAAAGGCACAGGATTTAAAAACTGCGCTTAGTTTTTTGTGCCCTCTGATCTTCTTCCTGGAACTTTGACGAGATGGACTTGGTGGGCTGAGTATGTAAACAATTAGGCAAGTTGGAAAGAAGATCAAGGACATTTTAATCTGCAAAAATGGAAGGCACAGGGTTGGACTGAGTACAAGTCACATGCCACTTCTCACATCTCTGATAAAAGTAAGGAAGAAGAAAGGTGTGAAGCTGTGTTTGTTAATCACTGTACTTTGATTAAACTTGTTTTAATCAGTGAGTTGTTAGATTGCACAGTGGGTTCAAAGTGATCTTTTATTTTGCCATTTACATTGAATGCAGCATTGTGTCTCGTGTATAAGGTGTAAACACAGGGGAAGAATTAATGATGGTGAAATTATTGCCAACAGTTTCCACCACAGGAAAATGTCCTACCATCCTCCCAGCTGAACTGGCAGTGTGACCTTTGATCAGATGAGTGGAGGTGAAGTTAGTCTGCGGGGGTTAGCAGCCCTCCTCAGAAATCAGCTGACTATATTCACTGAGAGTTGCTGGACTCTACGCTAGAGTTTGAAAGTGATTTGTTTCTGTTGTTTTGAATAACAATACAGGTAAAGCCTGTGATCCTGTTCCGGCTCCCTTTTCCTTGAAGTAATTGTCGTAGTGTTTTCTTTATGATAGATTATGTTTTTAGTCTTTTGTTTTTCATGCCACAACATGGCATGATCAGCTGGGTGTTGTGTTGCATGCAGTTACATGTTCATGGTGGTGGTTTGCTGATGTACTGCTGATTTTCTGTTCGGTTTTCACATCCTTTATGTCTGCCAGGTGGTAAAGGCTGTTTGTTTTACCACATCTTGTTCCGCAGAAACACAGTTGGACAGTAGATGTTTTTGCCTGCATGTGTTTATATGTGTTTTTATTTATATGATTTATTTATTTTTTAATTTTTTTGGTTCACAGTGAGGAGCAGGAGTATACAACCAGTGAGGCTGGGAAGACGGCAACATGGCAGTCTCCACTCAGCTGGGTTTACTGCTTTGGAAAAACTTCACCTACAGACGGAGACAGACTGTAAGTGTTTCAAATGACTGTCTCACAAACTTTACATTAAATTACTTTATTATATTATTATTATATGATATTTACGAGTGTTTCTCAGATCACAAGTTTTTCTTTTTGCAATGTTATGTTCAGTATAACATATTCAAATTGCATATTTTGATAAACTTATTAGCCTTTACAATTCGGAATTTATCCATAAAGAACCTTTTTAATGTCTGTTTTGCAAAAACAAAGAGGCAAAAATAGGCGTTTCTTTTTCACTTGACTCAGTGCTTTCTCATTAATATTCTTTTCTCAGTCACATTTTCAGTGGGTTGACATTGAATCAGCTGATTTTCCCAGTATCAGATGACCCCATAATAAGGTGTTTACAAAGGCTTATCTATGTGATGACTTTTTTTCCCAGATTAAATGACTCAAGTGCATATAACCCACAATAGAAATGATGTAATTCTCCATTGAACCATTTGTGTTGAAAGGCTTTACGGTTTATGAGATGGAGGGTTGGTCAAATATGTGATTATCATTATCTAGTTGCTTTTTTGTGCTGATTGATGCCCACACACCCAAAGTCATGTAAATTAAATTCAGCTCTAAGCTGTGACACAAAACTTTTCTTTTGCAAAGGCTCGCCTGCATACAATTAGGCCATTTGTCCATCAAGCTGAATCTTTTGCTCAAACAGGCAGTTGTTGTCTACATTTCAGTCCAGTTATTTCCAACAAAGAGGGACAGTTCATTTTCTGAGATAGCTGGTTTTTTCCACATGCTGCATGGTTGCCATGCCATTTAAGGCTGAGACACAAGTAGCTTATCAGACATATGGAGTCTGCGAAACCCTGAATTTCTGTCTCACTGTGTCTTTAATCATGTACCTTAGCCAGGACAATCAACTCCAGATTATGTATTTTATTCTTCCAATGCATTACAGTAGTGGATTACCTTAGATGAGCTTAAAAAAAATTGACTACTCTATTTCAATCTGTTATACATCTCATCAGTTTGAAGTGACCGTCATTTGCTTAATTAACACAATTTTGGTCTTCCGTTCTTAGGTGCAGCTGCTGATTGAGATCATCTGGCCTCTGTTCATTTTCTTCATCCTGATCTCTGTCCGAATACATTATCCACCCTACGAGCAACATGAATGTAAGGAGACATGAATCAAAAATTATCATACAGTATATCCAACCATTTACAGTACTTACAAGTCTTAGGCCACTACTAGATTTGTTGTATTAGTATGACCATACAGTATAATTATTTCTCAATCACTTTTTTGGAATTCATCCAGAAAATACAGGAAAAAAATCTGCTGTGAAAGATTTCTATTATACCAGGTTTCTTCAAGACATCCTCGCAGAATTTATCAGACATAAAAACAACAAAGCTTAACAGACATATGTGAGACATTAGCACATTTATTTATTTACTCACAAATATGTTTTATTTGGATTTTGACTGTCAAATTTTTTGGTCTACATTTGGCAGTCTCATTTTCCTGTTCTATTACCATGTCTGTTCAAAAATAATGTAGTTGTCTCTAAATTCTTGGTAAGACCAATGTGTTATTGTCACAGAGAGATCTGTTTGATTTGTCAATATTTGATTTTGCTGCATGAACATGTGATAGGTAGGGCCTTTGGGTCCTGGAAAATACAATATGATTCATCACCAGGGCTGGTTGTACAACTTTGACCATGCTTCAACTCAAAAGGATTATCACTTGTTGACAATGCAAAACAAAGTAAATGTATGTTTTCCACTTAAGCAAAGTGGAAAAATTACCAAGGAGATATGCCATGCAGGGCTATTTTCTTATATTCAGAACTCATCCACATACATTTCTTTTAAAACAAAAGCATGCATTGAAAGTATCACAGGTCAGTTCAAATCTAATTAACCCAGTAAAGAAGTGTTTAGTGTTCTGACCCACTTGTCTCTTTATAGGCTTATCTGTGTATAACTCATTAACCCCAGCAGTAAATCGCAACAGTAGCAGAAAAGTCAGCTGATAAGAGTTCAAACAATCGAGCCAATAGATAAATCCAGCACCATTTTTAAAGGTGATTCCACCTGATTTAAAGATATATTCTGTACTATATTCTTTTTAGGCTACATATTGAGTTAATTAAATAGTATTTAGTCCTGTTTTTTTTCCGCAGTAAAAAATTTGCAGCAGTTAACATATTGACTGTTGATATTCAAATTCCATGTAAAATGGCAGCCTTCCACAGAATTGGAAAAATTACACATATCTTAATATTCTCTTTTTGAGGTCCTTTTTATATTTGTATGCTTAATATCCCAGGTCATTTCCCCAACAAGGCCATGCCCTCAGCTGGCACCCTTCCCTGGGTACAAGGCATCATCTGTAACGCCAACAACCCCTGTTTCCGCAATCCTACCCCCGGAGAGAGTCCCGCAGTCGTTGGAAACTTCAATGACTCTATGTGAGTAATGTAACATTTATTTAGATTTTTGCTAATTTACTATGACATATTAAGAGTCTTTATTAAAAGGTCCCTTGTGTAAGAATTGGTGACATCTAAAGGTGAAAAAACAGAAGAAAGAAGACTCCACTCCACAGTGCTCACCCCTTTCTTTTCTTTTGGAAGTGCACCAAGGAATAACTACAATGGCCTTTGCATACCGGAAAATATGTTGTTTTCCTTTGCATAGTAAACGTCTGCCTCAAAATATGAAACTCACACTCAGGCTGGTTTGTCTGTAGTTACATA
Organism: Brachirus orientalis; assembly: GCA_016785285.1. Taxonomy (NCBI): domain Eukaryota; kingdom Metazoa; phylum Chordata; class Actinopteri; order Pleuronectiformes; family Soleidae; genus Brachirus; species Brachirus orientalis. Next base: position 16,926,725 of record JAFBJR010000175.1, read on the forward strand.
AAGGAAAGCCATTGTCTAAAGTACATAAAAGGATTTTTCCGATGCCTATGAAAATAATTTATATTTCGAAGCTGTTAAACAGGCATACAAACATACTTATGTGCAGAACATTCAATTTCCGCCATTAAACCCTCTTAATTGTTACACACTGGACCTTGAATGCAAAGGGGGAAAAACATGTCTGTTTGATTTTGTGGGGGTAAATCTTTTTTATTAAATCGTTTATCAGCATAGTGATATTTGTGTCTCTTTTTATCATCAGAATTTCCCGTCTGTTTACCGATGCCAAAAAGATTTTGCTGTACTCTCAGAATGATAAGAGCTACGAGGGCTACAAAGGACTGCTGAGGGCCCTCAGGAAGCTGCAGAAGAACACTGCCCGTAAGGACACAAACTTTTCAACGTGTTTGTTTTTCATTTAGTTTTTCATCCCCCTTTTTTGGTAATATGCTTGTTTAATACAAAAATTCCATTCCCACATAATTGTACTGGTAATTGCTTTAACTGTGACAGTGATACACATCTAGTCTATTCACACATTGCTGTTGATGCCTCAACTTTGGAAAATATTTTATTCCATATTTCAATTTTTTCAAGATTTTAAAGTCTAAAAAGACTCAGCCAAAGCTATAGGCAATATCTGCAGCAGCTGATGTAACTATGTGAACTTGTGACTTCAGAGAGTTGTTCAGGGTGTAACCTGCCCCGTTCTTATCACTGCCTGCCGACTGTTCTGGGCCTATCTCCCCCAAAAGCCCGTGGGAGTAGATGCTTTGCCTCTGATCACATGGTTGTCCAAGTAAAGAACAGGAAAAAAAATCTGCACCGCACCGCCATTCACACTACAATCATTGCACAGATCTGGCAGCAAAATGACAAGATGTCCTGAGTGGAATGCTGCTGCTTCCTGTGTACGAGGACAGATGGCAGATGTTTACCACTTACAGTTCACATTTTTCTGCAAACTCAGTTCAGTTTTGCAAATGCATTCAAATATTATCTGAAAGTGCCGAGGCTGTTACAGAGCCACAGAACGGTCATCTTCCTAAAATAACAACTTGTTGATGACTCCACTGTTCTTACTCAGTCAAAGGAACAAAGGAAAGAGGACAGCGTTGAACTCTGACATGTGTTTACTTCACTTATGGAGAAATCATATAAACACATTTATTTTGCTCAGAAAAGAATTTTGCTGGGAAAAGAGATTGCTGAGAACAATCCGTTGTCAAAAGTTCTAGAAATATGTTGCACAACGGTTCCTGTAAAGAAATCATGACCTGAGAGAGCTTACACATGGGAGCACACAAAAAATTATGTATTCATGTTTGAAAGTACACATTTTTAACTTTAAGATTGTGTGGTGTAAGATGCCTGCTGTATTTCTGTCCTCTTATTGTCTCTTTCAATGGATCATTATGTTTTAATAAGAACTGAGAGAGGCAGCATTGATTGTTGTTTTTTATTTATTCAATACACTTTTTTAATTAAATTTTTAAAGTTTTACAAACAAGACTTAGCTGTATGGATGTGTTTTATCACAGTTGATTTCTAAATGCACAGTTGTCTGATGGCACTCAATCCTATATACCACACTGTCTTTTATCCACGTGAGGGAATGCTGTGATGTTGTATGGGGCAGTCATGATACAGGAGAAACCAAACAAAGCTGCTGCTGCTGGAGTGTGACACTCTAGGAATAGCAACTTGGTTTAAAGAGCCCCTCACATGTTGTTTAATAATTCAGTGACTAACAGAGTCAGAAAATTAGATTTACACTGGCAGGAAAGGTCTTGGTGTGAGAGGTCAGGTATAGATATAGAAAAGCTCAACAAATCACACAGGATTTACTTTATAATGTCTTATGCATTTCTGCTTTTATGAAACAACTGATTAAACATGTCATGCAATATTTTTGAGCAAGTGAATGAACAGCTGAAAGAGAACTGTTTATGTGCTGCAGGGTTTCTTTATCTACCCACTCTCTCTTTTCACAATAATGAAGGTAAAGTGGATGCTTTCACCTTCACCTTTTTGCCTTTCACCACCTTCATATGTAACCTATGATTCATTATATTCAGAGGCTGGACTTCTGAGTCTGACTTTTTTAGAATGGGGAAGCATGTCACCAGAGCTTTTATAGACTCCTAAACATGGACACAGATTATTGACCTCTGTTCTTACTTTTTTTTATATCGTTCAAAAAATAATTAGCCGCCCAGTTTAACCCTAACCCTGCACCTATGACTAAAAAAACACCATCACATTCTTAGAAATGTCGCGATTTAGAGCGGTGTTTCACCAATAATCTTTTTAAAGAGGAAAAACTATTGCAACTCATTTTTTTTTCAAACAAAATCATATAAATGGCTTGGGAGTAAAAAATAAATAAATAAAAAAAATTTAAAAAAAACTCATTAGGAGAAAAATACAATTTAAGACATTTCTGCGACTCTGTTAGCTTTCATTCCACAGCCATTTTTAGTTGATATGACATGCCAAGACATCTGGGATGCTGCTTTGTTCTTGTAAGATAAGCTGTGATATATTTGGCAGCTTTTTACTGAATTAGTTTGACAAAGGGTAAAACGCTGGTTGTTTAGGTGTGTGATCATGTTAGGGCAGTTTAAAAAAAAACGGTCATCACCACAAGAAACATGTATAGACTTGTAAGCATTATTGTACGGCCCAAACATGTATCAAACTGACTCAAACACAGGGAAGACACACAAACAAGGAAACACATTCTTTGCCAGGCATTGTAAAAAAAAAAAAAACTTTTGCTGACTATACCTAACAAGGTCAGGTGTGTCCTCTGGGTCTTCTGGATGCAATGCACCATGGGAGCTGTGACTTTCTACTGGGGCACTGATTAGACCTTATTAGCATTCCCTGGTTGTTTGCTCCCGAGACCAAACGTGCACACTCAGGCACAGGTGCACAGTTACACATTTACACTGAATCCCACAGGAGCAGAAATGATAAGGGAAATGCTGCATGGGTAACACACTCCGCAAACTCTGAGAGCACACACACACACTGAGTCACACAGTCACAGAGGCAGTAGAGGGCCACACCGAAAACACACTGTTCTATTTCACTTCCTCCCAAAGGATGCTCAGTTAAGTCAAAGCATAGGGTTTCCTGTGTGTGTGTGTCTAACAATTTACTGGAGATTAAGAGCAACAAGGATAAGGGGTAACATTTTGGAAAGGAAATTTATTTTGTTCATTTCAATCAACATGTTTGAAGATGATTTTTATATATATATATCCTAAAGACAATGTGAGTTCAGGGCTTCTGAAGAGTCTGCCTTAAAGGTTAAATATCTGGAGGCTTGCTGATGTGCAGTGCTCCAACCACGTGATAAACTTAAGATGGAAGAAAACATTAAATCTGCTTCTAGTAAAATGTTATTCAACTATTGACCAACACCTGAATTAAACCTGTACCTCTGATTACAGTAAAAGCAGTAAATGGAGTTCTTATAGACTGTTTAGGGCAAACAATGTTAAGCAATAAAAAAGCAGAAGTCTCAACATTCGGTCTTGCAAAGGTTTTTTTTTATTTTATTTTATTTTTTTTACCATATATTTACATCCTGACATGAAGCTGATGGTGTATGGGTAAAAGCCAAGCAAAAACAAGCAGAATTTAGGTGAAAGGTAAAGGAGGAGAAAACTGGGAAGAAAGGGAGTAGCAAGAGCATGAGTGATAGAATCTCTGTGAAAGTTGACTGTCCCAGAGTAACCCCTACCTGGGTACTGAGGGGGTACTAGTTTGTGTCTGTAAAGTCAGTATATCATGTCACTTACAATTAATATTTTCATCCAGTGAAGTATTATGTTCTGTGTCCCCTTTGTTATGGATTGAGATGATCATTAATATCATAATTGATATAATAATATCATAATGTTTTTTTTCCTGTGGGTTTTGTCCTGGTATTGGTATAACCATATAATTTTATTAATGTTGAGGTGATCCGACTTTCTTAACTTTACACTATGCTTTTTGTTTTCCTTAGGTTTCAAGCTGAAGGACTTTTTGCGAGACAATGAGACCCTTTCCCACTTCCTGCACCACAATGCCTCACTTCCGCATCATGCTCTGAAGCAAATCGTGGAGGCTGATGTCAATCTGGAGAAGGTTAACCCTGACTATTACTTTCTGTTTTTTAAATGAAAGTCCTCTTTCATGCTTTTGGACGTGAGAACTGAAATTATCTTCATATAATTCATTGATATACAGTATTTCAAAGTTTAAAAATATACCATCCTCTAATAACCCTTAATATTTACCCTAAATTACATTAATCACTAAATGAGTTTGCATTTGTGACACAAATGGATTGTTATCCCTCTACCAGCACTAGCTGCTCAGTTTGTCTCTACAGCAAAGCAGAAAACAATATAGTATTGTACTCTACAGCCTCTTTGTTTTGTCATTTTCAAATATGAAATAATCATGCTGCCTTGTGCCAGTGCCTGTGTATAAATCCAGGGACCGTGGCTGAACAGCATCTGTCAGGCAATAGGTTTCTGTTGTGACCCAGCTAAGCCCTTAATACCAGGCAGATAAAAATCGCTGGGTGGGTATGTTGGCTGTTAAGCCCCCCCGCCCCCCCAATTTTTACTTTGTCTCTAAAATGGTTAGGTTTTCACTTCTCACTTTAATTTCCTCAATTTCATATTTCCCACACAAGAGCAACATACATTTACTCAGTGAACTACCCTGGTCCACCCCAACAACAGCTTCCAGCCTGTCACATCATCCCTGCTCTGCAGTTGGATGGCCAGAGTCACGTGACTGCCCCCAATCCCCCCCCCCCCCCCATTTCTCCTCACGTGCAGAGACACAGGCGCAAATTCACGGTACGCCATATGATACTGCTCGACCCCTGCCTCTCTGCCGCACATTTATCCATCAAAGGGGATATAGAACTATAAGACTCATTATTTATGAGACTGACACAAAATGAATAGAAGCATATAAACCCCTTGTTCATGTTAAGGGTAGAGCAATTTCGGCAGTTGCCACTTATCTTGTGATGATATGCACATCAGCAAATATATGGAAATCTCTCAAAGCAACAGTATGTTTTGAATTCTCAGCTGGATGATAATGTCTCCCACTTCATGTTTTTCATATAAAGATTACCAGCTGCCAGTGTGTGGTAGATATGATGGCATAACACAGACTGGTCAAGGACATTTAGAAGATAACACACAACACACTCAAGCACACAAACAGAAAAGTACATATACGCAGACATCAAAAACAGAGCATTTGTTCTCAATTCCTGAAAAGCTCTATGGCCCCAAAATCCTTACTCTTTTTAAAGGCCGATATCGAGAAGCATTTCAAATAAGATCATTCATCGAAAACAATGTCTTTCACAGTAGAATGACACTTGACTGAAGATTATGGTTGAGCATTCATAACATTGATCAGCTGTTATTTGTAAGCATTTTGGTTCAGTTCTCATGGATGGAACACATTTTACTAAAGATTCAAAAGCACAGAGGCTACCAAAGTAATTTGAACAGTGTTCATCAATGCATAACTTATAATATAAATAATAATATAAATTATTGACCTGATCATATCAGATTATTTAGTGGCAGTTTGACTTCTTTGTTGTGTTTTTCACAGTAAAGCTTTGGTCATGTTGTTTGGATTTAAACTGATGAATGAGCAGAGAATCAATTGGACATGGGGGGGGGGGGGTGGTGAATCAAATGAACAAACACTATTTTAGATGGAATGTATTTCATCTGCTCTCATGTACTCAAACACTCATAATTGTCTACTTTATCTGAACTGCTGTGCTCTGTATTATTATTTTGACCAGGTGCTGACTAAAGGTTTTGGCTTCCACCTAAGAGACCTCTGTAACACTACACCACTGGAGGAGTTTGTCCACATTGCTGACCACAATGTGTCCCGTATGACTCAAGAAATCATATGTAATTCTTCCAGCGACTGGCTAAACAAGGCCCAGAGCCACTTCCTGTCCAATCTGGACTTTCTAAAACCAATTCGGGTGAGTTCCTGTGATCAATCAAACACGTTATTTGTGCAGTGCAATGGCCACGTAATTGCCTGACTCTGAATTTGTTTTTTGACTTTATAAGCAAATGTCACCAACACATAGTGTTTGGACATTTCTTTTAAATAATAACTGGAAGAGACATATTACTCAACCATGTTGCTTTTCCTCAAGACAGCTTACACAAGGTTGGAATGACTCTGGCAGGGCATCAGTGTAGATATTTGAAGAAAATGCAATGTCTTTCAGTCTACTGGGAGTCATATTATTATTTGAAAACAACAGATTTCCTCTTCTCTCTGTACGAGCAGAGCTACTTGACGTTCCATTGCCATTTTATTTGGTCAAACTTTGGTGTTTACTGAATATTTTTTACTGCAATTGCTAAAGGGGGAACAAATGGTTGTGATGCTAATGTAATGTGACAAGAGTAAGAAACAAGAGAATTGTTTGTATAATTCTGGCATGTTAGGGCCAATGAAAGCCAGGCCTGGTATTTGGCAATGTAAGGTGCCCCTTTTTTCTACTGCAAAGCTTTTCCATTTTTTTCTCTACTGATCAGCTTCCTCCTTACCCCATTTCCCGCTCGTTGCCCTCTCCTCTGCCTGAATCTCCTCAAACAGCCTCCTCTTGTGAGTCTTGATGGGAAATGATGACAAAACAAAACAGAACACCTTGTTCTGCAGCACCAGTGAGGGAACTGGACAAATGAAGAAAGTTATTCTAAAAAAAACAACTTCCACAGCTTAGTTTGAGAATGAAATTTGACTCAGTCTGGACCTGATTCACCAAAAGTACACATTCTTCTTCTCTGTCCAAATTTCCAAAAGAGAGGAAATTCCCAAAGTAACAAAATTGTGAGTAACGGTCAGTCATTATCTAACGTGACTCAACTTTCCCCAATTAATTACACGTGTCTTTACGTGTGTGTACGAGAGAGGAAATGAGACGCGAGTGTGACCAACTAAGGGGTAGAAAGCCACAGTATGTTTCTCTCTCTCTTCTCAGACAAATGGTCCCGCTTCAGCAGTGCATGTGCTTTATCAAATGCCAGCAATTGACAGCTGAGTGTGACCGACAAGCACACAGACACACACAGATATAGGACACTGCATTGACTTTCATTCATTTGGACAGCCTAATCAAAGCCACTGGCCTTTCCATAAAATTAAACTTAACCTCAAATCTTGGCCCTAAATTGAAATTTAAAATCTGGGACTGTCACATTAGAACCAAGTTTTGGTCTCTGCGATGGCTATTATTAATAATAGAGTAAGAAGGAGCAAATATAATAATAAGAATTCAGCTACATGACAAGCATTAATTAAGAACGACAAACTGCTCATAATGAAGTGACAAATTGCCTTTGTATAAGAGTTATGAGAATGTTTTACAATGTCTTTTTCAGCTGCCATGGCTGCCTTCCTCCCTCGTTCATACAGTATGAATTTAATGCACAAACTACACAGTCTTTGTAACACACTAACGATCGCCTTTCTCTCCAACAGAAGGATGTAAGGTCCGACCCCAAAGTCGTACAGGAAGTCTCAGCTGCAACCGACACTCTTCTGGAGAGCCTCGGAGTGCTGGCTGTGGAGGTAAGTAATTGTAAAACACACACAATGTAATAAAAGTAAAAATCAGGAAAAGTGTTTAACCAGGCTTTGTTAGCATGGCTACATGAGCGTGCACACCAAAAAAATCGTTTGTGTTTGCCGATGAGTGGCCTTTCTAAGCAGCTGTAACAACAATCAGTGAGCTCATCTTCAACCACTTAGGCCGCAAACTTAAGCATTTCTTATCCACCCCTTTTCACCCTTTTTCACATGTAAAAGGACAGTGATTTACAAGACAAAAGTGGAAAAATGTTTACCTGACATCATTGCACAACAATGAGTTTCCCAGATCAAAGTTGCGTCAGTCATTTACACTTGTGGACTGCTGTGCTTATTCGGTGTGGACCTTTTGTGGCATGTTCAGTTACAGATCATTTATAATCAAAATAATCAGTGATTATTTTGTTGTCTATAGAAGCCATTCCTTGTCATTATGCTGTATTGTTAAGCACATTGTAATGGCAGGGTAATATTGAGGGCCACAGTGGGTCAAACTTTAAATTAAGTGAATGAAATGACATGAAGGATTGTCTTCCTTTACACACATTCACAAACTTTTATTTAATCAATATACTTCTCAAAAATATTTGTGACATTTATCTCCTTGAAATCATCCTTGAAATCTGATATTCCAACATTAGATTTGATTTTTAACGTAGTTTAGAAGTAATAGAACTATCCTAAATGTGATTGAGTATGAAGTTTATTGCGTTTTTTTAGGACACAGGGGTGAACTCTGATGACATCAAGATAAACTTATCAAAATCTTCATGATGAGTGGGTTAGGACCTAATTCAGTTGTAGATCAATTGTATCATTGCATATTAATTTGATTAAGACCGGCTTCAAAGCTGCTCTGATCAAAATAACTGGAGTGGAAATTTGTACTATAGTAACCTCACACAGGCTCTGCTAAAAGGTTACTTAGAGGCAAACCTCCTCTGCTGCCTGTCTGTGCATGCATGTGTGTCTAGTCAACTAGTCACCTAAGTTAATATATTCATCATCTTGCTTGCAAATAACTACTTCCTGTGTACTCAGTCACACGAAAGTGTTTTCAGATGAAGACCAACAAAATGAACTAAATGAAGACTAACACACACCCCTGTATAATTTTATTTTGTGTGTGTGTGTTTGAGGATTTGACTCTGGAACAGGAGCGAAACAAAAAAAGCAGGTTTAGGTTATTGTCAGTCATTGTTGTGTTTTCACAGATACTGTAGCTTCTGGCAGCAAAGACGAAGGCACATACTGTATTACAAGTAAATATGTAACACGCACACGGACAGCCACATGAGAGTGAGCCACCAACCGAAGACCCAGATATGCACCCAAGCAAGAAAGCATGTGCAAAGCAACAGTGCAGTGATCTGTGTGTGTGTGTGTGTGTGTGTGGGTGTCTCTTCTCTTGTTGGAAACAGCAGTGAATATTGTGTTGCCAGGAAGAGTCTTATCTTTAGAGTTATGTGTTTTTGTGCCAAATCCAGTGTGTGTGTGTTTGTATGGTGGAGTGTTTGTACTCAGTAATTATTGTCAGTATAACAGTGCTCTACTTCAGGAGCCTACAGAGGTGCTTAGTAGGAGAATGACCGAGAGTAACCTCTCTTTGTTCTCGCTCCTTCCAAGGCTGCTGTCTGCTCTCATTTCCACCTCGTCCTCCAATGCAACCCAATATGACTTTCTTTCTTTCTTTCTTTCTTTCTTTCTTTCTTTCTTTCTTTCTTTCACAATTGCTTCCTCTGCTTTTTTTAATAGACACAAAAAACAACTTCCCTCATTCCTTCCATATTGCATGTTAGTGTTATAATTGCATATGTATTTTACCACTCTGTAGACATAAACAGGGGGAAGTAGTGATGATTAGTCTTTTGGCCTATAGTAACCTCTGTATGCACCAAAATGAACTCCTTGCTCCCTTAAGCCTGATGTACCTGGGTGTGTAATTGTTGAGAGGATATCAAGGAAAAAGTTCTTAGGAGATGAGAGGACGGTTTTTAAGTTCTTTTATTTTTTGAGAATAGGGACATTATACATTAACAAACAGTTGCATATACTGTACATGTGTCAAATAGTGGCCATAGGTTTATCTGACTTCATTTGACAGAAATATAAACTGACGTGCTCACACACGTACACACAGGGAGAAAAGGAGAAGGAAAGATCTGGGAACAGCAGTCAGATTTATCGCAGTCTGGCAGACAGCTAAGTGTTGAGCATCTCCACTCTATCGTGCAACACTTGACTTCTAGAATACCACTCATAGTGCAAGTGATACTCTGAGAGCCTGCGTTCAAACACAGCCACACACATTCTCTCTGATGTGACACAATTGTCCAGATTCACCTGATGGAAGCTGGAAGCTTCTGGTGCTGAAAGAGGATCTCATTTAGACCTTCAGTCTTGGAGCAAAGACAAATCTCAGTCTAAAATTATTTTTATGCTGTGGCCTGGAGATATTATATTTTTTTCCCATCTGTCCATTTGTCTCATCTGTCTTGTAAACATGATATCTTACTAATCCATAAGATTTTTTTTTTAATTGGCTCTAAATTCAGCAGAAATATTCACTTTGGCTTATGCACAACTTAATGTACAACTTAATACATTCGTGTCATAGCACGAAAGCAAACAAAAGCAAACGATTTAACGTGCTATACATCTTTAGGATAGTGTGGATAAGATAATGTACTTTAAATCATTTTAAAGCAAGTGGTAAAATACCTCCAGAAACTGCAAATTAGAATAGATAGCAACATGTATTATGTATTTGTTTCTCCCTCAGCTTGCTGGTATGAACAGTTGGAAGGACTTGCGAAAGGAGATCCTCTATCTGACTGCAAACGCCACAGGATCTCCAAACCAGGTGTATCAGGCTGTGTCACGTATCGTGTGTGGACACCCCGAAGGGGGTGGCCTCAAAATTAAATCTCTCAACTGGTATGAAGACAACAACTACAAGGCCCTGTTTGGAAACCATGGCAATGACAGTGACAGCGAACCTCTCTCTGCATATGACAACTCTTCCAGTAAGTGTCCCAAGCTCTTGGATCAGATTTATTTTTCTTCCTTTATTGTTATCTTTCACTCAGTCTTTGACGACATCAACAACAACAAAAAAAACCAATAGATTCAAATTGTGTTTGTTTTTATTACCCCAGCCCCATTTTGTAACAACATGATGCGGAACCTGGAGTCCAGTCCCATTTCCAGGATGATCTGGAGAGCTCTGAAACCACTGCTCTTGGGAAAGATCCTGTACACACCAGATACTCCGGCAACCCAGAGGATCATCCATGAGGTACAGGAGGCCCCTCTCGTGTCTAGAGCATTTTTTGAATTACAATACCATTTAACAATTATTAAATGAGTGTTTGTATGTATGGTTGTAGGTTAACAAGACCTTCCAGGAGTTTGGTGTACTGCGGGATCTTGGAGGGGTATGGGAGGAGATGAAACCCAAAGTTTGGAACTTCATGGAGAATAGTGAGGAAATGGACTTGGTTAGGGTGAGTGGGATGCACTGACATTGTTTACGTATACACATAGGAATTGTGTTCTCTGAGATCTTTCCGTTAACATTTAAGATTTAAAGATAACAATCATGCATCTCTGTGACTTTGGCATAGTTATGTTTCTGATGCTACTTGGAAAGAAGGACTATCTTAAGCTTTAATGCTTCTCTCTGGACACCACAACCAATGTAAATTTTAGTTGTGACAACATTAGAAAAGTGCCCACAGATGTCACCAGTGGACTTTTTTTTATGACTGATGAAAACAACTGTAACTGTGCATAAAGGGGACACACTAAACTAACATAGGATTATAAATAAATCTGAAAGGGACAGAGGCAAGCATACAGCTCCTTGTGTTTATACAGGCCTTGGTAAAAATATGTGAAGTGATTTAAAAAAAAAAATTCCCATTCAAATCCAATCAAGGCCAAGACAAGCACGTAAAGTCTTGGTTTTCTTAATGACAAGACTTTATGCTCCACTTTCAGTCTCTATTACTGTATAATTTTACTGTCATATGATTCAAATCTTTGTCTATATATGATGTCATTTGTTTCATGGCCAGGCAAGAAAGGTCTTTTTTCACTTGCCAATGTAAATTGCAGAAGCACCACTTCCACCTAGTGGTGGAATGGGATACTGACATTCAGACCTCAGGATTATAAAAACAGATTGACCATTGTTTGATATTGTTTTTTATAAGCATGCCTCTATTACTGGACTACAGGTTTTTAAAATCAGGCCACATTCAGTTTGTGTCTGGTAAAGGGGAGAAATTGGTTCAGTAGGTCACACAAACCACACAAAAGGATACATACAAACGCAGTGTACTGTATCTGTAACAAAGGGCAAACAGCATAATTAGCCCCAGGCATAATGATGTTTTCACTGTAGTTCAACCCATTTTACAGCAAGTAAGAAATTAACTCTGTGCCACTTCAGTATTGTTGTTTGTTCATACAGAGTATGTAATAATTACTCCAAACCCTTCATATTTTTGCAGACTCTGCTGCAGAATAATGCCAGTGCTGCATTCTTCAACGCTCAGCTCCGTGAGACTGAGTGGCGCGTGTCAGATGTCTTCGACTTCCTGTCCAAGGCTTCTGAGGACAAAAGACCTGCAGGATCTGTTTATACCTGGAGAGATGTCTTCAATGAAACTGACCAGGCCATACAAACCATCTCTCGCTTTATGGAGGTCAGTGTGCTAGTGATAAAATAGAAGGTGTATCAAGATGGCAGCAAAAATACAAAAGACAACAGTAATAATGTCACAATGACAGCGATTTAATGTGCAAAATTATGGCCAATTCTTTGAGAAAATCTTTGCAGTGCAAACTTTTTTTAAACTAAGTTTGCATGCAGACGTGTGAAATCATATTACTAGGTGGTTGTCGTTGTTTTTAAGGACAACAGCAATAATCACATTTTGCATGGGTCTCAGCTTGTGTCTGTAAAATAGCTGTTCTCCAATATCTTCAATTTAGAACCAGATGCAATGAAAACTGAGAGTAAAAATAGGTTAAATACCAATTGCCCATGTAGGTCAGATAATTACAGTTTCCCAGAAACCTTCATTGTTTCTTAATGCACTTTGAGCCCCATTTAGATCTTGGCACAGCTATTAGAAGTCTTGAAATCAAATGTTCTTGTCTTCCCTAATCAAATTGAACCATGGTTATGCCAAGTGTATCTCTGCTCCATGTCTCTGTGTTTGGGGTCAGTGTGTCAGAGCCAAGCCTTAGTGATAAACAACCACCCTCCCCAACTCCTGCCAAACATTAATCAGTGTTCATGCAACGGTGAATGGGCAAATATCATTTGATTAATCTTTGTCAGGGGATTTCTTTATTGAGATGTCTTTAAAACTAACATCAGGGTTCAGTATTATCGTGGATATTACAGCCTGGTGTTGTACCACAAACAATGATAATAATCAAATTACTTAAATAAAAAAAAAAAAGCTATGTTTTCCATGATGATGCAGATAATGATAGTAGACTGATCTCCCTAAATACAACAGATGACTTGTAATGTTGTTTTGATTTAATCTCATGCCATCAGTCTGTCCTTCGTCTCCTCTCTTACAACTGTCCATAATGTAATACAATTCCCAAAGACTATAACCAGAACTTTAAACCTTGACTTTGTCCTTGCCACACAATTATGAAACCCAATGACATCTTATTTTACAATGTTTGCATCTTGCAGCACCACAAACTCGTAACCTACTGACCTACTTAGTGTGGCTCAAGGAAATTCGTCTGTATATTAAAAGTTCATTTTCACACCAAAAACTGTCAAAAGATGTCAAGGCCTTACATGACCATAAAAGCCCAGCAGACCAATAAGAATGATGGTGCTTGTCTATTTTTACTATGCTTCCTGAGCTCATTGGCCCCTCACACAGTTGGTATGCAGAGGTCAGCTTACAAGAGAGAAGGTCTCAAGTAATCAGCTAATCAGACACATTAGTGTGTGTTAGATAGTATAAAGGTCAGAGTTGTTATGAGCACACAAACAATATTTGTGAGAAAAGCATGAGATTGTTTGAGGACAAAGACATGTTGCCATGTAAGAGCTGATTAGTTTTATTTGAAGCTGTTAGACCTGTCAGTCCAAATGAGCTGCAGGCTGTTGCCTCTGTAAACCATAGCCCCTTCACAGTTAATGAACACATGATCATACAATTTAAGTAACTTTGCATTAACCTTTTAGGTATTAACATTTGTTTGTCTAGCTCCCGAAAACATTATTTATTTTTCCATTCTAATTGGACTATAGCCTTTAGTCATTTATACATCATACAACAGCTAAGGCATTGGTGTCTTTTTGCGTCTAACGGACCAAAATGTAGCATAAACCCCCCCTGTCTCTTCTTTAGTGTGTGAACCTGGACAAGCTGGAGCCAGTAGCTAATGAGGAGCGACTGGTCAACAAATCTATGGGTCTCCTAGACCACCAGAAATTCTGGGCAGGAATTGTGTTTTCAGACATCGCTCATAGCAACAGCACCGACCTGCCTCCCAATGTCAACTACAAGATCCGCATGGACATTGATAACGTGGAGCGGACGAACAAGATTAAAGATGGGTAAGTGGCTTTGTCCAGTTCATCCTCAGGAGGTAGATGTAGGCAACTAGGCTTGCTTAAGTAATAATGTTTCACCTCTCACCCCAGAGTCTTCTCCAATTCTGACAAACTGGTGTAAAAAAATCCAGGTTCAGGAGGTTCAGAGCCTAAATACCTGGATTTTTTTTCACCACTTAGTCAGAACTGATGAAGCCATTTGGATAAGCGGTTCAGTGGACTACAGCTAAGTCCTATGGATGGCTATGCTCTGGATGACTGAGAACCTTTACAGGCTGTGTCCAGTTATTTATTTTTTAAGTATTTTCAGTTCTGTAGGAGAATAAAATTTCATTTTGCATTTTAGGTACTGGGACCCTGGTCCCAGGGCAGATCCCTTCGAGGATCTTCGGTACATCTGGGGTGGATTCTCCTACCTACAAGACGTCATTGAGCATGGAATCATCAGAGCCATCACTGGCACGAAGGAGAGGACAGGCGTCTACATTCAGCAGATGCCCTACCCCTGTTATGTTGATGACATGTAAGTGAATAGGTTGTAAGAAATACATGTTTTTTTACTGTTCCGACTCTTTGAGGGTTGCCTTAACCATTTATTTGTGGCTGGTTTCACAGTTTCCTTCGGGTGATGAGCCGGTCAATGCCTCTCTTCATGACCTTGGCTTGGATGTATTCCGTGGCCATCATCATCAAGGGTGTTGTGTACGAGAAGGAGGCAAGGCTCAAAGAGACCATGAGGATCATGGGACTGAACAATGGCATCCTGTGGCTCAGCTGGTTCATCAGCAGTTTAATCCCGCTGCTGATCAGCGCCGGCTTGTTGGTGATGTTACTGAAGGTTAGTTTTGGTCTTTCACAGGCATTGACAACATGTGCACGGAGGGGCATCATTAGCTCACAGGAATGTCAGTGGACACATTCAAACTGATTGTTGCTAGTGTTTGTAAACAACAACTTCATTGTGTGGAAATACCATCAATTTGTGGAAAACAAGTGATGTCATAGTGTTGTGACCAGGCAACATTTTAACTCCGTTTTCTCTCCACTTCACTTCTATTGTTTTCAGATGGGCAACTTGCTTCCTTACAGTGACTCGGGGGTCGTGTTTCTTTTCCTGGGATCATTTGGTGTGGTAACCATCATGCAGTGTTTCCTCATCAGCACCCTGTTCTCTCGCGCTAATTTGGCAGCTGCTTGTGGCGGCATCATTTACTTCACTCTCTACCTGCCATATGTGCTGTGTGTAGCCTGGCAAGACTACGTCGGCTATGCAGCAAAAGTTGTTGTGGTGAGTGGAAGAAATGTAATCATACCCATATGCAGTAAACATATACACAGTATTGATACCCTGTAGCCAAAATTACATTTTGGTCTCCACTAAAGTCTGGTCTCGTTGTGCTTTTCTCAGAGCCTGCTCTCTCCTGTTGCCTTTGGGTTTGGCTGTGAGTACTTATCCCTGTTTGAGGAGCAAGGTGTGGGGATCCAGTGGTCAAATCTTCTGGCCAGTCCTCTGGAGGAAGACAGCTACAACCTGACCACCTCTATCTGCCTCATGCTGTTTGATTCAGTTCTGTATGGAGTAATGACCTGGTACATTGAGGCTGTTTTTCCTGGTGAGTTTTGCTTTTAAATAGCCGAATCAGTGATGTACAGTAAAATAGTGATTATTATTATTATAATTTCTTGAAAGTTGTTTTAGTGAGCACTTAAATGTTCAACAATTCTCTCTTTTCCAGGTCAGTATGGTATCCCCAGGCCTTGGTATTTCCCTTTCACTAGGACATACTGGTGTGGGGAGAGAGAAAACAAGAACATTGCTGCCTCACTCTCAAAGAAGGGCAATGCTGATGGTACAAATCATGATCATTTTTGACTTTAGTTTAAGAGCAAAATGTACAACTGTTAATGAAACAAGTTTAAAGTTGTGACAGTGTGACACCTCCACTAAAACACTGTCATTGTTATATCCACAGGTGTTTGCATTGAGGAGGAGCCAGGCCACATCGACCCAGGTGTTTACATCGAGAACCTGGTGAAAGTCTACAGCCATGGAAACAAGCTTGCTGTAGACGGACTGTCCCTGAAGTTTTATGAAGGACAGATCACCTCCTTCCTCGGACACAACGGAGCTGGCAAGACCACAACTATGTAAGACGATGCTGATTGTATCATGTCGAACACTCTGCAACGTTCCAACAAAGGAGTTTTGGGACTTTGAAACCGACTCAGGTGAAATAATGATTTCCTCTTGTGTCCCTTGGTTTCTAATAGGTCAATCCTGACTGGGTTATTCCCACCAACTTCTGGTACAGCATACATCCTTGGCAAGGACATCCGAAGTGAACTCAGCACCATTCGAAAGAACCTGGGCGTCTGTCCACAGCACAACGTACTTTTCAGCATGTATGTGTACAATATCATTCACACAGTAAATTCGAAACACGTATGAGGTCTCTTTTGTTAACCCGTGGTTTGTCACCTTCCTGTAATTCAGGCTGACGGTTGAGGAACACATCTGGTTCTACGCCCGTCTGAAGGGGCTGCCTGAGGAGAAGGTGAAGGCCGAGATGGAGCAGATAGTGAACGATGTTGGACTGCCTCACAAACGAAAATCCCGCACCAGCACCCTGTCTGGTCAGTGTAAATATTTTAAAAGTCTCACCTGTTTGTAGTAGTACTGGGCAGGTTTTAGTTTTTTCTGTTTAAATGACACTTGCCTTTTTTGTCTTTGTAGGTGGGATGCAGAGGAAGCTGTCCGTGGCCCTTGCTTTTGTTGGAGGTTCAAAGGTTGTGATTTTGGATGAACCTACTGCTGGGGTTGATCCATACGCACGTAGAGGCATCTGGGACCTGCTGCTTAAATACAGACAGGGTAAAAACTACTAATAGTTGTCATGGAGTAGTTATTTATTCTTTTCAGTACTTGAAATCAAACGTAACATGTTTTTCCTTAATATCAGGTCGCACCATCATCCTGTCTACTCATCATATGGATGAGGCTGACATCCTGGGTGACAGAATTGCCATAATTTCCCACGGCAAGCTGTGCTGTGTAGGCTCCTCACTCTTCCTGAAGACTCAGCTGGGGACGGGCTATTACCTGACTCTGGTCAAGAGGGATTACGACTTGGCACTCCAGTCCTGCAGGAATTCTGCCAGCACTGTCAGCTACAGCAAGAAAACAGAGAAGGTAAAAGAGAAAAATAACACCACAGACATGAAATTAAGAAGGTTTTATTGTTTCTTAGTAATGTAATAAATGTTTTCATCAGCCTTATCTGGTTTGTTTAATAGTTTATGCTCCTTGTCTGTTCTTCAGGAGGACAGTGTATCAGAGAGCAGCTCAGATGCTGGTTTGGGCAGTGAACCGGAAAGTGAAACCACCACCATTGGTAAGATGATAATAAATCATCTTTCATAAAGAGGGGCAGTTTATGTCATGTTAAAATAAAAATAAATAATGTTTTTTTGTTTTCTTTTTTAAGTCACTCTCACCAAGCTCTCAATCTTTGTGGCTTTTCTTTCCCTGCAGATGTCTCCTTAATCTCAAATGTGATTTTCAAGCATGTCCCTGAGGCTCGCCTGGTGGAGGATCTTGGCCATGAAATCACATATATCTTGCCCTACCAGTCTGCTAAAGACGGTGCCTTTGTGGAACTGTTCCATGAGCTTGATGACCGGCTCACTGACCTGGGAATATCTAGCTATGGAATATCCGATACAACCCTGGAAGAGGTAAAGCACTGGATTCTTCCAAACTTAATTTCCCATTGTTGAATTAATACATACATATATATATATATATATAATCTAAAATAAAATCAATGCTGTGTGTTATATATGATTTAGTTATAAATCTTGTGTTTTCTAATTCTTCAGATTTTCCTTAAAGTGGCTGAGGATAGTGGTGTGGACTCTGTTGAGCTTTCAGGTAAAAATAGTGGGATTTTACATTTTTACACAAGATTTTTACACACATCTTTCAGACACAACTTGTAGGTTATTGTGAAGATGATCTATTCTTAGTGGAACGTTGTCTTTTAATAAAACTGTTGGTTATATTAGTGTGTTGACATTCTTCCTGTGGCTATAGATGGAGTTGTACCAACCAGGACTCGACGTCGTCATGCCTTTGGAGACCACCAGAGCTGCCTGAAGCCCTTCACTGAAGATGACTTTGATTTCAATGACTCTGAAGGTGACCCAGGTAAAACTGCCCTATCTTGCCATTTATACAGTATATTTTATCAAATATCTCAAAGGAGAGCAATTTCTCCTTGTTTCAAGGAAAAAGTTTGATGTTGTCAAACATGTTGCGATTAAAACTGCATTTTCAGTATTACTAAATTACGATGGCTATTAATGATGTTGCAAACTTGCTTATGTGTATTATGGCTTCTGTGTTCAGAATCCCGTGAGACTGACTGGCTGGGTGGAACAGACGGCAAAGGTTCATACCAGGTCAAAGGCTGGAGTCTCAAGAGACAACAGTTTGTTGCACTTCTCTGGAAACGATTCCTCTATGCTCGGCGCTCGCGGAAAGGCTTCTTTGCTCAGGTATGCCTGAGCTTGACTGTGCTACGGATCTTTCTGTTCTAAGAAACAGTTCTTAGAGCAGTGATTTTCCACCTAATAATAAATTTCAATGATGTTATTTTTCAGATCGTTCTTCCTGCTGTGTTTGTGTGTATTGCACTGGTGTTCAGCTTGATTGTCCCTCCATTTGGAAAGTACCCTAGTCTGGAACTTGATCCCAGCATGTATGGAGAGCAGTTTACCTTCATCAGGTGAGGTATTATTCTTGGGGAAAAAATCAATTTTGCTCCCATTTGTCAATTTAAGCAATGTAATTATTTTGACATAATATAAAGTAATGCCTTAAATGTTTGCTTGACTCACTGCTTAGAGGCATAGCAAACAGAAACTGCACTAAATATTGTGACACCATAGTTACTCATGTACAAATGCTCCACTAGTAAAAGACAGATACATCTACTGTGTGTTTTTTCAATGGCGACTCTGTGTCTCTGTAGTAATGACATGCCTGGGGACCCTCACACCAATAAACTCTTGGGTGCTCTAACAGAAAAACCAGGTTTTGGAACACGTTGCATGGAGGGAAAACCCATCTTGTAAGTTTTTCCTTTTTTTATCTTACTGCAACAGAGAAGAAAAAATAGATACATGTAGCTCAACCATACATGTTTAAACCAGTGGCTTGCACTTTAATATAAATTCATCTCACTGTGTGCTCCAGTGATACCCCCTGCACTGCAGGAGAGGATGAGTGGTCAATCCCACAAGTCTCTGGGAGTGTGATGGACGTATTTGACAAAGGCAACTGGACCATGGAGAATCCGTCACCCCTTTGTGAGTGCAGCTGCGAAGGCCGCAAGAGGATGCTGCCGGAGTGTCCAGCTGGTGCTGGCGGACTTCCACCACCACAGGTTTGTGACCTCAACATTTGAATTGTCAAAAAGGTTATTACAAAATTAAACTTACAGCACGTCACTATCCTATGGACACACAATTCAGTTAAACTAATTAATACATAAAAACTTACTTTGCCTGTTTCTGTATCCAGATAAAAATCAGCGAAACAGACACTCTTCAGAATTTGACTGGCAGAAACATCTCAGACTATCTGGTGAAAACCTACGCTCAGATTATTGGCAAAAGGTAACACTCACCTGTGACATGATTCTAATTTGTGTTCATTCTTCATTGTGTTGTTTCTCAGTCAAATCAGTGTTAGTCACTGTGCATTTTTCCTCTTTTTTACAGCCTCAAGAACAAAATTTGGGTCAACGAGTTCAGGTACATTATCAGACGTGTTCAGATATCAGCAACACCTAACTGAGTGAAGCTCTGCTCCCTCACTGATGTTAAAATGACTGTGCTCTCTACAGATATGGTGGATTCTCACTCGGTGCGAGAAACTCCCATCTTCTCTCCCACAAAGATGACATTGACGATGCAATTGCTCATCTGAGGAGACGCTTCCGTCTGGAGAGGGTAAGTGATTTAATTACATCATTATTTCACATATTGCACTGGTTTGAAGCAGCTGCTTTTGAAGAAAAGGTACACAATGTTGGGTAAAGGGGAATCACTTTTATGGTAATTTAATCATCATTCTAATTAATTAAGTTTGGTAGACTCCTGTTATTGTAGGTTTGAATGTGTGTGCTAATGCAGACTCCCTCTGCCTATCTCTCCTCACATCTCCCATCCTACAGGGAACTGCAGCAGATCGTTTCTTTCGCAGTCTCTCCACTTTTATCCAAGGATTGGACACCAACAATAATGTCAAGGTTAGCACACACACACAGGTTATAAAATACCACATGGCACTGTAGTAACTAAAAAGCTTCCCAGACCAAATTCACCAAGACCCCGATAAGGTTTATGTAGACACAATGTGCGTTACTCATCCTATTCATGTAATTTGAATGCATAATGATTAATTCCCACATTGTTGCAGATTAAAAACTTGCACCACCTCCACAGTGATGAGATGTTTTTTTTCTTTTCCTCTTTATCCCCCACTTGCACTTAACAGTGTTTTTTTTTGTATTATTCTATGTCAGAGTAGGAACTGTACATAATTTCTCTAAATTCAGTACTTAAAGACCCAGTACAGCTGCAATATTGTGGTACCAAAAAAGCTAAATAAAGGCACAGAAATTGGACCAAAGGAGGACACACTGGAGAACAAATATTTTTTTATGAATAGAGCCATGTGAGCAACTTTTCAAGGACCAAAACCTTTCACTTTTTTTACTGTGGCTGAAAGCACTCAGTTTGTTTTCTCTCTGGGGTTACAGAAACTAAAAGCTTTTATCTGCCTGCTTCTCCCTTTTTCAGATCTGGTTTAACAACAAGGGCTGGCACAGCATTGGCTCTTTCCTTAACGTGATGAACAACGGTATACTGCGGGCAAGTCTGCCAGCTGGAAAAGACCCCACAAAGTTTGGCATCACTGCCTTCAATCACCCACTCAACCTCACCAAGGAGCAGCTGTCACAGGTTGCGCTGTGAGTATTATAGTTTGAGGTAGCATTTGTAAGAACTGAACAATGTCTTTGTTTTCTCCGGAGACGTCATATCTCTTTTTTCATCTCTGTCCCTCAGAATGACAACGTCAGTGGACGTGCTGGTGTCCATCTGCGTGATCTTTGCCATGTCCTTTGTCCCTGCCAGTTTTGTGGTTTTCCTCATTCAGGAGAGGGTGAACAAAGCAAAACATATGCAGTTCATCAGTGGAGTACAGCCTTTCCTCTACTGGTTGGCCAACTTTGTCTGGGATATGGTAAGAAACTCCATTTAGTATACGGTATTCCAGAGAAAACTCTATCTCACTTTTCTAAATGCTGAATCCTGTTCGTCTTCCCCTCTTGCAGTGCAACTACATTGTCCCAGCTACATTGGTCATCATCATCTTTGTATGTTTTCAACAAGAAGCCTATGTCTCCTCTACTAACCTGCCTGTACTGGCTCTGCTGTTGCTGCTCTATGGGTGGGTCTGACTCAGATTCAGCTGAATTGGTTCTTTATTACATTTTTATAATTTTTCTATTCATCTCATCTAAAATGATCTTTGTGTCTCTTTGCAGATGGTCGATCACCCCTCTGATGTACCCAGCCTCATTTTTCTTTAAGATCCCTAGCACGGCATATGTGGTCCTTACCAGCGTCAACATATTGATAGGAATCAATGGCAGTGTTTCCACATTTGTACTAGAGCTTTTTGGGAGCAATGTAAGTAACATTTTTATAGACCTAATTTAGATAATCTTTTATTCAGTGATATATATATATATAAACAAATGTTAGAAATTAAAATCATGTAATGATTGAAAGCACATGTTTCACCATTGTTTATTGAATAATGAATGTTGAATGTTGATGTAACTTTAATTTCAGGAGATCGGTGGCATCAATGACATCCTGAAGAACGTGTTCCTCATCTTCCCACACTTCTGTCTGGGCAGAGGATTGATTGACATGGTGAAGAATCAGGCAATGGCAGATGCTTTGGAGAGATTTGGTAAGTAAAGCATGTCTTCTCAAAGGACTTCTCAAAGTAAATGTGCTTACTTTGTTTTACATAGGTAGTTAGGAGACTTTTTTTCTCTAAAGATTCCGAAATGCTGGCTCTGTTTTAGGTGAAAACCGTTTCCGTTCGCCTCTGGCCTGGGACATGGTGGGGAAGAATTTGTTTGCAATGGCCATAGAGGGTGTTATCTTCTTCTGTATCACTGTCCTTATTCAGTACCGATTCTGCATCAAAGCCAGGTGGGTGAAAGTTCATGAAAAGCTTTTCTCAGCATAATATAGCAACCCAATTTAAGACCCTATAATTAATATTACTTCCTGTGCTTTTCCAGGCCATCTTCCGGTCATCTAAAGCCTATTGGAGAAGAGGATGAGGATGTGGCCAGAGAGCGACAGAGGATCCTGAGTGGAGGAGGACAGGCAGACATCCTGGAGCTCAGAGAGCTTACCAAGATTTACAAGCGGAAACAGAAGCCAGCTGTGGACCGGCTTTGTGTTGGCATCCCCCCTGGAGAGGTATGATAAACTAACACCTGTTGCATCTGCCATGACTAGACCACCAGAGAAAAAAAAGGTTTAAGTGTGAGACAGGATAATTAGTGAATTGTTTAAAGCAGGTTGAAAATGACCAATTTATCATTTGTAAGAATCACAAAAATAAATGTAGCATGACATTCTTTTTTCTCTTACAGTGCTTTGGTTTGCTGGGGGTAAATGGAGCAGGGAAAACCAGCACATTTAAAATGCTCACAGGAGACTCTGTGGTGACCAGTGGTGAAGCCTACCTGGCAGGCAAAAGGTTAGGACACATCATACCCCAGAGTAAACAACACATCTGATCATTTATTATTAATTATAGCTAATATAACATTTTTTTTTCCTGTGCAGTCTGAATTGCAATTAGGGCAGAATAAAGCGACTCCATTCTACTACTGTAGAGAAATAATCACAGGCAAAACCACCATGTACAGTATTTGCTTTTCAAAAAAGTTAATCATACACTTCTTTGTGTTTTTTTCCAAATACAGTGTTAACACAGAGATAGATGAAGTACATCAGAACATGGGCTACTGTCCTCAATTTGATGCCATCAATGACCTTCTGACTGGCAGAGAGCATCTGGAGTTTTACGCCATCCTAAGAGGAGTGCCTGAAAAAGAAGTCTGTGAGGTCAGCAACATTTATCAATTAGACCTTTCTCTATCTTCATACTGTAATCGTATAAAATGTATAAGATCTAGTCTTTTATTAATGGCCTATGTCGGCAAAAGGTAAAATGTTATCTTGTCCACTAGGTGGCAGAGTGGGGCATCAAGAAGCTCGGGTTAGTCAAATATGTGGACAAGTCAGCAGGCAGCTACAGTGGAGGAAACATGAGGAAACTGTCAACTGCCATCGCTCTTATAGGAGGACCACCTGTTGTGTTTCTGGTCAGTCAAAAAAAAAAAAAACAATGATAAATTGCTTTTTATAAAGCAGGTCTGCAGTTCACACAATCCACTGTCTGTTCTATTCTGTATTGTAGCACCTGCTGATTATTGTTTCTTGCCCACAGGACGAACCAACAACAGGCATGGACCCTAAGGCACGAAGGGCCTTATGGAATGCCATCCTTAGTATCATCAAAGAGGGACGATCTGTTGTCCTGACATCTCACAGGTTAGCCTAACCATCACAACTATATCCATCTATTACTGTACAATTATCTACACTATGTTTTACAGCTGGTTCATTTATAAATGATCAACCTTACCTTGTTGTGGTCTTTTTTACAGTATGGAGGAGTGTGAGGCACTTTGCACCAGGATGGCCATCATGGTCAATGGCAGATTCCGTTGTCTGGGCAGCGTGCAGCACCTCAAAAACAGGTGGGAACAAGCACCACATTGTCAGTACACACATACGCAGACATCCTCGCACTTATTTATATTCAAATAGAGAGCTGATGAACGAGAAAATCCAAATGAATAGACAGAAAAAATGACACAGCAGACAAATAGTTGCAATTCAAAAACATTAGTAATAATGTTATACCTACCTAATAATACCCTTTGTTTTAATTTGAAGTCACATTGGGGATGAGAATCTATTGCAAGTGTGGCCTAGTCATTTCCTGTAGAAATAAAAATCAAAATAACAATATCTTTATGTTATCTTTTCACATTTGAGTAATATGCCTCTCAGCTTAGGCTTGCATTTTATTTTGGTCATTCAAATTGAACTCCAAACAGTGTACAATGGAATAAAATTAAGTTTCAATGCCTCATAAGTTTTGCAGAATAAACTGGTGATCTGATTAAAATATATACTGTCTGTCGCAACTGTCGTTAAACATATGCCGTGGTGATATGTGCATTTACTGACAAACCAACGATTCTTGAGAACTATAGCCAGCTCCAACGCACTACGTTTAATATGTAGGTGAACAATATCTACTTCTTAGTCCAACAGTAACAGAGCCAGGTCGCTAACACTCCAACAACACCAGTTGTCATCCTGATCCAGTAATTACTATCACTATTCTACTTTTTCTTTGACTCCCCAAACTTACACTAGCTTTGCTCGCTCGCAGCACTGTGATGTATACATTGAGCAGTCAAAGGAGTGAAGCTGGTTTCACTTTCATTCTTGTAGTGAAACCAAAGTTACATAATGCCAGTACAGGTGATGGAGCCCCTCTCAAGCTCTGGACGATTGTGTTAATCAAACTGTCAAAGTAGACATTAAGTTCAAAATATATTTGGAGACATTTTTTGACATCTGAAATGGTAATTTAATTAGTTAATAAAAAATATACTTGAAGTATAAAATTAGATTGGACTGGATGTTCATTCTTTTCTTTTCATCAGGTTTGGCGACGGCTACACCATCATCCTGCGGGTGGCGGGGCCAGATCCAGATCTTCGGCCAGTGATGGAGTTCATAGAACGGGAGCTTCCAGGCAGCACACTCAAAGAGAAACACCGGAACATGCTGCAGTACCAGCTGCCCACATCCCTCACCTCCCTCGCTCGCATCTTCTCCCTGCTCTCCACGAACAAGGATGCGCTCAGCATAGAGGACTACTCCGTCTCTCAGACCACTCTAGACCAGGTTAGCAAATGTACACAAGGCTGTGACTATAACAGAGTTTGTCTTCTATCTTTAAGTCAAGCAGAAAGTAACGTTGTTGTTGTCTTACTTTTAAGGTGTTTGTAAATTTTGCCAAGGACCAAAGTGATGAGGACCATTTGAAAGACGTCCATCTGAGCAAGCGGGACGCAGTGGTAGTGGACTTTTCCCAACTAAACTCCCTCCTCATGGACAGTAAGGCAAGGGAGAGCTGTGTCTGATTCCATGACATACCAACAGTGGGCGCTGCTACGCCTCACACCCCCCCCAATCTCCTGAAAATACGGACCACTAACCTGAGGGGGGACGAACTGCTTTTTCTTTCTTAATTTCCATTTTGTAGTCTTTTTTAATTGTTATTATTTCTCAGTGGACCTGCATGTCAGCGCACACAGCCTTCTTGTAAAGGCAGAGACTGCAGGTTTTGTGACAGACACTGAAACAATGAAAACAATGCAAATCAATGCAAAAATGTATATAATAATATTTAAGATGAGAAAATATTCCTGTGGGGGTTGGAGACTGGTGCTTCTCCTTCACTAGGTGGACAAAGAGAAATTAAAGACTCAGACACTTGAAGCAACAGCAAGTTTATAATGCTGTGTTAGACTGGAACGCCTGTAGCCCTGCCACTCACCCAATAGACAAGGCATTGGGGAAGAAAGATGCAGACATCGCTATTTTTTGTTCCCCAACTGTAGTCCATGAGACTTTGTATGTGCTACTCTTTAATGGTGAAATCTTGGCAGCATAAAACAAACAAAAAAGAAGTCAGGATCAATCACTGCCAACTGCTAAAACACAGACAGACTGACTACTTTTCCTATTCAGGGTCAAATCTTTAAATGGACTTCATTACCAGGCGCAGTTGTTATAATCTAAGAGATGGGTTTTAAAGAGCATTTACAATCCACTTGATTTCAGACAGAAACATGCTATAATGCAAAACATAATTTTTTACTAATTAGAATTTTTTTGTAACCTAATTTAATTCTACAGTTAAGATTGTTAAGCCAGTTGTCTTTTTTTTATTATTTCTTGATGTCCTTGACATTGTCCAGCACAGTGCCTATACTGTATCATAGTGGAGAGAGGAATCTGAGCACTCCATTCAACAACAATGTATGAAGGCTGCTGAGGAATGTGTAAGACGGATGGCAACATGCTTCAAAGCACAAAAAAAACAAGCTTTTGGTGAAACGTGACTGTCTTCTTGTTGTGTCCTCTATTGTCAAAAGCAAAAAAAAAAAAAAAAGAAAAGAAAAATCCTGTGGTTGCTTTATGTTTGTACAGGATGTGCAGTCTGTTTTCCTGGCTTGTTATACTCAATCTGCCATCCTTAGGTTGAACTAATGAGAATGGACACAAGAAAGCTGAGGACTGGGTTTTTTGAAAGTTCATGGGAAATACATATTGCATGTTTTCCATTAGGCCACACACACCTGGACTATCAGCACTTTTATGTGTGTGTGTTTGCCAAAACAAGCCCTGGAATCAGCATGTTAAGGACTGTAGAGGACGCAAGTTTGTTTTCATGTTGCTGGGTAGGAGGAGCATATGAACACGGGGGAGCTTAAATCCAAATTCTGTTGTAAAAAAGTTTATTGCAATAAGATGAGTGAGGTGGAAATGTTGGTGTTCATAGCTCTGTATAGATTCCGTTACACCGACGAGATCGTTTCACAGCTACTGTGCATGTTAAGAGTCTGAAGTTGGTACATGTTTGAGTAACGTGCTTCATTTGCCTGTGTGAGAACATGATGGAGGTGTTTTCAACTTGAGCCAATGTGGATATTATGTACAGTAGCAGTAACAGTTTTGTGGTGTCAAGTCAAGAAAAAAACTTAGTAGTGGAGTGAACAAAATCTGTCTGTGCCAAATTCTGCTTAATATTTATCTTCGATCAACCAGCATAATCTCGAGCAGACAACCTTCTTTTCTTAAAATGTGAAGTTTTGACTTCAGGTCCTTTCCACCAGCTTCACTCACAGAAATCCTCATTTTCTCATTTCCTGGAAGGCAAAACAAAAAGCACATCAGTAACATAAGAAATATGTTTGTGCTCATATGTCAGTCAGTCTTCATTAGACTGCAAGTACCCATTCTATCTCCTAGTGATGCTGCCAAATTCCAATCTTTCTGTCCGTAAACTTTAATAAGCTCCGCAACGGTGATTTATATTTGCATGTGAAGTTGAGATACACATTATGAATACAGAGCTATTCAATGAGACAGTCTACCCATAAACAGGGACCACATTATGTAGACTTGTGTTTAAATGCTTTTCAGTCCAAAAACTCTATATTTATATCCAGGATTTAAAGAAATAACAGAATTTCATATTATCATTACGGGTGCTCTGTGTCATACAAAATCGTGAAAAGGGGTTTCATTTATCTTGGGGATCTAACCCTGCTACCAACACTGAGGGTTCAAGCCACAACCCACTGAACCCCTGTGTTAATTGTGAGCACTTTACAGGCTCAATTCGCAGCCTTTTTTTTTCCAAACATGTAGAGGTTGAGATTCGGGTGTTGCAGATCAGATGTTTAAAAAAAAAAAAAAAAAAAAAGGATCTGTGCATTGGAACACAGATAGGACGAAGACTAACAGGAGCTACACCACTGCATTAAAAGATCTGTTTGAAAACTTGAAAAACAGGATGAAGGATTCGATGTGGTTGAGCAGTGAATCGTGAGATACAGAGAGAAATGCAGAACAGTACTAAGGTGGTGATTTTTCCTCTTCTTGTGCTCAATATTCTATTTGTTTACATTTTTAAGTATTATATAACAGTTTGAGTCTGTTACCCATTGTGCATAGTTACTCTTTAATAAATAAAGAAGTCATACATTTCAAACGATGGCTCCTTTTCTTCATTTTATCCAGTTGACTGCAATAAACAAAAAGCTAATGTTGGCTGTGGTTAAATGGAAGTTTGCTGAACAAAAGAAGTGTTTACTCTGTGTGTTTGTGTGTCTCTGTGTGTGTGTGTACCTGGTATTCTATATGTTGTGGGGAACTAGATCTGTTTTCACAGTCACATTATGGGACTTGTCTTCCTTATGGGGACAGAAAACCACGCCTCCATTTTCAGAGTTAAGACCTGGTTTTAGGGTTGGAATTAGTTTTGGTTAGGGTTAAGAACTTAGTTGTGATGGTTTAGGTTAGGGTAAGGGGCTAGGGAATGCATTATGTAAATGGGTGTCCACACAAAGAATATAAAACAAGTATGTGTGTGTGTGTGTGTGTGTCCTGATGACTGTGAGTTTCTAGATTGCATGTGATCGTGAGTCTAGTTTCACCTGCTGTGTTCCCACTCGGAGTTATTCATTCAACAACATCATGATTGGAAGAGCTGTTTTCCTGGGGCTCCTGCTCCTTTGTGTGACTGCAGGTAACAAGAATTAAAACACTTTTCTTTTTTTGTGCATTCTAATTTAAAATGAGAGTTTTAACTCAACCTTTCAGCCAACTCTTTTTTTTAAGATTCCATAAAAACAAACACATGATTTTCAAGTTTTACTGTCTTGCACTGAACCAAAATAAACAGATCCCTGCAAGAGAAAAATTGTACAAATTTATTTGGCAACTCCAGAAAAAGTCTTGTAGGTCCTGACCCAGTCTCTGGAATGAGATTATGTATTGATATTTGATCTATTTGATCTATTCGTCTTTATAGTATAGATTTCTTGTGTATTCAAAATAATGTTGTTATAATGATATTAATATTAATAATAATAACAGTAATGATTGTTGTAATTATTATTATTATTATTATTATTATAGGCATAAGGGTCTACTATAATACTTTATACTTTATAATACTTTAGCTTTGTGTTTATGTGTAAGTGCAACTATGAAGTTCTGTGTGAGTGACCTTGTGTAAATACTGATGTGGACTTTGTTAGGGTCCATTATTTATACATTACCTATTTAACATGCACTTTCATCTGCCTTGTTTCACAGATGCAGTAAAAATATCAGGAGTCATGAGAAAGGTGACATACAGAGTGTGTGTGTGAGTGTGTGTGTGTTTTTATATTTATTGCTGTGTGAGGACCAAAAATCATACTGTATAAGCCATACAAGGAAAAAGTAAGGAAAAAGTGAGGATAATTTGTCTGGTCCTCACTTCTTTAAAGGGCTTTTTCAGGGTTAAGACCTGGTTATAGGGTTAGGGTTAGAATTGGGTTTAGGTTAGGGTTAGGCTGAGGTTATGGTAAGGTTAGGGTCAGGGTCAGGGTCAGGGTTAGGGCACTAGTAATTATGGTTAAGTTTAAAGTAAGTCTCCAGGAAATTAATGTAAGTCAGTGCAATGGTTGGAATTTTTTGATCTTTTGAAACCTTTTAAAACTAATATTAATTTGTTCTGGAGAATGATTATATTATTATTATTATTATTATATTTTCTTTCCTCTCGCTCTCAGCCCTCTTGTCCTGACACGGCAGAAATCTTTGCATGCCCGATGAACTTTGCACCCGTGTGTGGCAATGACGGCAACACTTATCCCAACGAGTGCCAACTGTGTGTCCAGAGACAGTGAGTCCACACAGCTGCTCCTCTCTCATACCAAATACACAACACCCAGGTTGACTTTAAGGGTGAAATAAATTGCTTGAGTCGCTATTTGCTGGTGGCAAAAATGAGCACACACATAATAATACAAGTCTGGCTGTCAACAGCATGTGATTCAAGAAATGTGGATTGCAAATAGAGCCTGTTATTAATGCTTTGGTTTATAGGTGAGCTGGTTTTCACTATCGTCACTCAAAAATAACAGGCATTAGATGACTACATAGTCCTCTATATCTTGAATAAAGTCCAAATTTAAATGGATCCTTGTTGTGCTTTCATATATACATATATACTAGAAAAAATATATACTTAAATCTATATATAAATCTAAGAATAGGTTGTTCAACAACAGCCCATTTTACTGAATATTTATTTTTAACATAGCACTTACTCATCTAGTTTCCGAATATTTCATTTCATGACTCAGTTATTATATATAGCATTTCTATTGTTTCTACACTCTCTCACCCTCTGTGTTGCTGCTGTTGTGTCATTTTTTGTTGTTGTGTCAGCTCAAAAGCTCTGCTTCTGTTTGCTTCGGGCTAAATGCTAAAATGAGGCCGTAAGGCATTCATGTTACCATTTAGCAGGCTCACAATGACAATACTACTAATTTTATAGGTACATTCTTAGTTAAGTGCATAGTATTAGAAGAACAGTAGTCGACAAATTAAAATTTTAACTTAAACCTAGATGATAAGATTCAAAATATTACATTACACAGACATGAGCCTTATGGCTGTGCTGAAGGAAATTCAATTGGGTTTTATCATTTCATCTGGAAACCATTCATTTGAGTTTTCATATATTATTCATCATATGCTGCTTGTTTGGATAGCGATCTTTCGGTGCCTTGTATCTAGTCTATTCTATTTTCTATTTCCTCAGAAAACATTGTTTTCACTCTTTGCACACACACTGGGCTGAACTAACAAAAACAATAATTAATGATAAATTAACCACAGCCATGTTGCGATTGTTTCTGCAGATTAACCAAGACGGACATTCTGATCAGCAAGGAGGAGAGCTGCTGATCAGTTGCTGATGTCACAACCGAAGGGACCAATCAGGATCTGATCACGTGCCATCCCAGCTTGTTCACACGTATCCTCAATGTTTTTGTCTAAATACCATGGGCAACAATAAAATGACATTCAGCATACAAGACCATTTTGTATCATTTCTTTCTTTCTTTTTTTTAAATCAATGGGATCCAAATCTCTCACAGTTGAGTGTGAATAGGAAGCCTGGATTATCTCTAAAGGAGTAAAGCAAGTGCCAGAAGTGAACTAAATAAAATGAGAAATCTCAGGAGAAAGGAAAGACAATGAAATGTGAATTATTCTTTTGTGAAAGTGAAGCAGGAGGTGAATGAACACTTGGTCATCTGTGTGGGTGAGCCAGTTGTTTACACTCCTTATACTAAGTAACACAGCGGTCAATACTGTGTGTGTGTGTGACACAGTCAAAGTATGAGTGCAAGATAATAGTGCTCTCACTCACTCGAGTGTGGACAGAAGCACACACACACACACACACACTGGGAGAGTGAGCTTAAAACAAAGTGTTGTATCCTGTAGCCAAAGGTCAACTTTACGAGTCACATGGTTGAAACCAGGAAATAGAGAAGAGGCATGAATCCACGGTCACTTCCTTTATCTTAACAGTGGAGAAAAAACAAGATTAACCGATTTATCAAGAATGATCAGAAACCAAACGGAACCTAAGTGAGTACAGACCAGATCCAAATACATGATACTGCTCTTTATTTTTTTACTGTCAGAACAGGCACAAAATAAAGGATTAGAAAACAAATAAGTATCGACAAGTAGACTTTATGAACTTGTATTAATCAGTGTTCACAAACTGCACCAACGCTCAGTCATGTGTCCTGATGTCTGCTTCTCTCCAGCCTTGATCTTTTGTTAAGTTCAGGTTAGTTTGGTTAAGTTTTGCTTTTTTATCCGCTCAGCTGTTCAGTTCAGGTGCACCATGGTCTCTATCATTCAGACTCTGTTACATTTGTTTCTTCTTGTTCCTGTGTTGAGTCCTTCCAAATACATTATATTATGTTGCATCATATTGTCATTGTTTCTCTAGGGTCCCCACAGTTGAGGACTGTCAAAATGGAATCTCTATTGACATGTTTTTGCATCTGTCTCTCATCCCAGCAGTAAGTCTATCTGAAATAAGTTAAATTGCTGAAAATCCATTTATTTTATTTTATTTTTTTTAAAAAACATGCAGCCACAGAACAAATGACTTATTTCTGAAAGGAAAAAAATCAACTTGGACAATTTCCATTATTGTCATATTTGTTATGTAATGAATGTAGCAAAGGACAAGTTGTTTATTGAACAGGATCACATGTTTCTCTTAGAAATTAACAGAAATTAAGCCCTTCTCAATAACATAATTACAGTAATTACCTGCAACCTAACACAGGTTGTGTGGTATAAGCAGGTATGGCTGCTTGATCAAAATAAAAACTCTGACACATCTACTATATTGATAATCAAATATGAGACTTTCCTTTTACAAAGGTGGCCTCTTGATTCAGTGGATTGTCCTGCCACATCTGAAAAAATGCAGTATTTATTGTGTCATGTTGTCGTGTTGTTGAATTGGACCCAGGAACAGTACAAACACAAATGAATGACCTCAGTTTAAATTATTTGAATCCATAAGCAGAGGATAATAGTTTCTTGATGCTTTAGTTCATAGTGGAGTTGGAGGCAGAGGCACTCAAACATTTAGGTGAGGCTGACAGTAATAAAGGCCAGATGAACAAACACCACTGAGGGAAACTGTCAAACTGGCAAAGACTTGGTGGAAGTGTGAGGGAAATGCAGCAGGAGTTGATTGGGAATGGGTGTCAGATGTGCAGTAAGGCCAGCAGTAGCAGTATTACACCTGCCTCAGATATGCATGCACACCACAAGGGAGAGGGACAAAAACACAAGAGAGGAAAGCACAGCCAAGATCCTGACAGAATTACCTATTTATTTTTTTATCTTGCAGGTATTGATTGCAGCAGTGCTTTCATTCCTCCAGAGAAGAGCACAGACACTGGTCATTGATCGCAAACTTCCCTTCCTGCATGGACGCTTTGCCATTGTGGTGTAAGTCAGCACCAGCAACAGCTACTTACTGATGCCCACATCTGCAGTGTTGTTTTGTTTTTGTTTGGTGTGTTGCAGGCCTTTGGACACTATAGGCAGTCTCAGTAACCGTTGGTCCTATGGGTTTGCATTTGGCGCTGTGTCCAGCAGTGTCCTGCTGCTCTTCTCTGAAACTTATGTCCCCTTCACTGTCCCACCCTGGGCTAGAGGTATTTACATTGTTGTTATACCCACGTCGTTAGTGGATATGTATAGTAAATATAAAGTTGACTGAAAGTTGCCAATCCTGACCGTTCTCCACAGCTATAGTGTACCTGGTTGGAGCTTTAGAAATAGGCCTGGTCTATTTCCCTTTCTTCGCCTGTCTGTCCACGCATTTTAGAGCAGCTGGTGCTGTGCTGGGGATACTCTACTCTCTGTGCTGGTAAAAAGTCATTCATATTACATCCAATTCAGGTTATGTCACAAAATGTGGATTAGTGCTGTATGAGGTTTTTGTATCCTACATGGTGCAGTATTATAAAATGTAAAAATGAAGAAATAATTGAGAAGAAAATCTGTCTCTCGATGCTTGTTTGTAGGATCATCATTACAATCTGGGACACATTCACTTGCCCTGGTGGAAAGGTAGGTGAGTACTAAACCCAGTCTTGCGGAAGCGCAATGTGCCTTTTTTTCATGGAAGAAAATATCAGTGGATTAATATTGTGTATGATTGTAAAGATTTTAGGCAAACATCAGAAGATAATTGTCCAATGGCCCTGTATCCTGTCCCTCATCTTCCTCCTGGGCCGATTTATTTACATGTTGGTTAAAGATGTTCGAATACGCATGCAACTAGAAGAAGAGGTATACTTTTTTATATATATATATATATATATATATATATATATATATATATATATATATAACTTATTCAAATTGTACTGAATATTCCCCCTGCTTTTTTTTAGTTTTTTTTAGTGGCAACTTAAGAGTTTTTTACTGTAATTTTGTTTCAAAATTTTGTGAACAATGTGTAAGAATGAGTGTGCTGACAGGACCCTGAGGAGCTGAATGAGTACCACCAGGTGCAGCATGTTAAGACACTGCTGAGGAAAACACCTGCATGCAGGTAGAATGATAATTCTCATACTAATATTAACAAATGTACATTTATTAATTGACGCATACATTTATTGGAACCAAAATACCCAAGATCCATTTAAAGTTAAACTGCCATATGTAATATACAACAGTGCAATAAAAATAGAGTAATACAATTATAAAACATAAATATAAAATAAAATATAAAGTCTTTATAAAGAGTGAATCATGTCACGAGATGGATAATGATCAGAACATGCCACTTCAAACAGATTTGTTTTGAGACTCATGCACATAATGCTGCAGTCCATTTTGCTATAACTTTTTGTTAAACGTGAAGGAAAAGATAACACTGTATCTGCATTTAAGCAGACTTAATTTTCAATTCAATCTTCCTATAATTTAACAGCTGAGTTTATGTTGCAGTAAGCCACTGAGCTGGTTCCAGAGACGAGTGTATTTGTGGGATTCCCACTTCAAGTTCCCCAACAGGATCCTCGGCACTGCCATCATATCCCTCATCGGCCTCTATACAGTAAAGACACAGCAAGATACAGTATCTATTGTAGTTCTGTCAAAGCAAATGTCTCACCTGGTGACACTGTTTCAGAAAATGACCCTCAAGCCAAACCACCCCTTGCATCTGCTTTAGGAGCACTCATTCGTACTTATTTGTTCTTTTATCGTTTCTCCAGATGACTCTGGCAGATTACATTCTCAGTACTGTAGTTTTTGACCAAGTAGTCATGTGGAAGAATACACTACAATACCTGGTTACCTCTTGTAACCAGACTGAAGCTCTGGGAAACATGATACCACATCTGGAGGAATTCATTGATGTGGCTAGAAGTGAGTTACCCTGCAATATACAACCTGGTGCTTTTACAAGCTGTGTGATAAATTACAACAATCTGCCCAACGTCCTTCATTTGCAATACAGACAAATTATCTCTCAACTCTCATGTTGTTCAAGACACTATGTTGTCTTGTTTCCAGAGTGTTGGCTGGCCACTACCATCTTTGCCAGTGTCAACTCTGTTGCCTACACTTTCCATGTACTGGCATGTTACAGGCAAGTGATCATAAACAAAAAAATCTGAAAAATGAAATAACAAAAAAAAAATGGAAAAAGTCAATTATTTAGGATTTTGGCAATTTGAAGGACATTTGTCTTTCAGTTAGAGCATGTTTTATTTGTTGCAGGAAACACTTGAAGAGATTGTGGAGAGGACAAAGGGGTTTTCTTCCTGAGAAGTTTCACAAACCTCGTTCAGCAGTCAGCGTTGTAAGACACGTGTACATACACACACACACACACATATACCCTAATCTCAGCCTAACTTTAAAACATGTTTTCACTTTAAAATGTAGTAATTGACTTTATGGGGACTCATTTTTGTCCCCACGGGGAAGACAAGTCCGCATAATGTAAACCAGTTTAGGTCCCCTCGCACACACACATAGAGACACTTTTAAACACATTTAACTGTGTTTCCAGATCAGAATGTGTCAAGGCCTCTTGTTGAAAGCATCACATCAGGCTTGCAGAAAATGTTATCATCATAATCTCAATCCGGCTCTTACTCCCAGCCATTTCGACAAGAAATCACCTTGTAGAATGTATTTTAGTTATTTGTCAAAGCCAGACCTTTTCAGATTCAGAGGTTTGAGGCTCCTAAAATGTGTCCAAAACTTCCAAGGCCTTCAGTCACATTTGAACATTACCACAAGCAAGATAAGTGTCACAATTATAGTCTTTTGTCTCATCTTATGTTCTTTAAATATACATTCAAAATCAAAATAATCAGACAACAGAGTTTCAGGCACACCTGCAATATCTTAAAGGCCCACCAGAGAGCTGTGTGCCGCACAATAGCAAGTGTCAGAACATTTTGAATGCATGGACATGTAGATGTGTGCTGAATAAACACAAAAATATAAACATTTGCCTCTTTAAATACTGGCAACATTTTTCTTATATGTTTACTTCTTATCTAGAAATATTGTTGGTGTTTTTCTGACAGGCTTCCATTGCAAGATATTCTGGGTGGCAAATCGCATTTACACTGTGGGGTAAGCTTTTCTACCATAAAAACAGGTATAACTGAAATCCAGAGAGCAAAAATGCTTTCAAAACATCTACACAAGTTATCTTTATTGTTTATCTGCAGCTCCAAAAGTGAAACCAGCATCATATATTCTCTAACAGGTGTAGTACACATTAAGTCCACATAAAGAAAGGAAAAGAAATATAATTATATTGGATTACCTAATTATGGAATGTGTCACAAATGTAAGCTGTAAATTCAAAACATTTATTGTATTGCATTTGACATTTGTGATATTTATAAGGATTGAGTGAAACCCTTTAAAAAAAAAAAAAATTAAATAAATTGCACATGAATCAGTTATTTATAAAAGTGGACTTTTTTTTCTTTTTTAGGCTATCTGATTGTCCACTTTGTTCATTTCCTGTTTTCCCTGCTCTTGGTCTATGGCCTGGTTCTTCCTATACAGCATGGAGAAATAGTCAGCATGCTTTCTAACCTGGGAATCATTGTGTGAGGCAGATTTCTTTGTTGTTGGATAAACATGATAGCATATGGATGGATTGTTGATTAACAGATGAACAACATGACTAAAAGATATTAACTTTTCTCTCCACATCTCTCAGACTGACCATCACTCTGGTGACTGGCCTGTTGATTTTCCAGATCGTTCTGGTGCAGATTTTCTTCCTCCAGGACAAATTATCACCCGCTGACAAAGAAAAGCCTCTGGCTCTCAACAACAGGTGGATATAATGTATTTTAGTATAGATAGTGTGGGTCATCAATTCATCACATAACAATAACACAAACCAGCTGTGATTAATTGAAGATTAATTGTGATGTATTTGTGTGGAAACCCTCCTTGAAAGCCTTTTTTTTTTTTTCAAAGGTTACCATTAAAAGTGAGTATATAAGTTAACCTAAAATCACACGTTTCCTCCTCCTTGTATTCAGAAAGGCGTTTCACTGCTTCAACTACTTCTTCTTTTTCTACAATGTGGTGATGGGGTTCAGCACCTGCATCCTAAGGCTACTGTTAAGTATCATCATGGGAACATGGCTGGTTTCCAGAATAGACCGAACCATCATGCAGAGAGGATATGAAGGCATGGATGCAGGTGAGCCTTAAATCAACCCCAAACAGGCGCACAAAATTAAATTGGAACTGTGGAAAGCATCATCCACTAGATGGCGGCATTTCAGTGAGCATGACCAGAAGACATGATCCAAAAAGTTAATGTTTTAACTGTTTTAAACTGTTAAAAATGCATATTTGGTAGAACACATTACAGCTTACTA
The DNA here is from genome assembly GCA_016785285.1 of Brachirus orientalis. Classification (NCBI taxonomy): domain Eukaryota; kingdom Metazoa; phylum Chordata; class Actinopteri; order Pleuronectiformes; family Soleidae; genus Brachirus; species Brachirus orientalis. The sequence continues at coordinate 16,964,297 of JAFBJR010000175.1, forward strand.
CAACTGGTGTACACCAATATGCATATAACACTTCATATGAACGGTATTCAATTATTTATACTTCATATGACAGTATTAATATTAACGGTGTTAATATTAGTGAAAGGATGAATCACTAATTTAGTCCAAAGAACAAAATAAAAACAAATCTGTGTAAGAAAAATGCAGTAAACAAACAAAACAATACAAGAGTACTATAAAAATATCCCTCCCACCTATTCCAGGCTACTCTACATGGATTGGAATGATCTTTGCTGATCACTATCATAACAATCCAGTCATGGTGTGTTTCTGTCAGCTGCTGGTCTCCAACAGGCTGGAGAGACACAGAGCATCTGCATACTCCACATTCAGCAACATGCCATCTGGTCAGTTAAGTTCTTATGTATATGCCGTAATTTTCATTCATTCATTCCATTTGCCTGGTCTTCTTTTCATAATAATCACTGTGTACATGCTGTACGTGTCATGCCAACACAGTTCGGCCCCTGTTTGCCTATTGTCTGAATTGTTGGTTCAGTGTTTTTGGTTTGAAAGTAGTATCATAGGGCATCAAGTCCAGTTTTTAGTTTTCCCTCTATTTCTTTTAAAATATTTCTATTAGCGGCCATACTCTGTACATGGTAACTCTCGGTATTCAACGCTATTCACTTCCTAAAGTGAAACGCATCAACATACTAACAATATTCATCTTAACAATTTCAATTTTTGAACTGAAATAGAACATTATCACTTCCCAACTTTCCATATCCTTAAAAACCTTGCTGTATGGATTTATAGTTTGATTCACAGAATTGTGTTTTTTGTGACTTTTGTTCCTAAATAATTCATTCCTTTTTTTGTCCCATTTGAGGTTTTATTTGTTGCAGCGGAATAATTAACATACAATCTGTGTTTTTCCAACATTTAATTTATAACCCAATAGGCACCTATATGATTGTAATAGGTCATCAGTTTTGGTAGGCAGATGTCTGATTGTTTTATTAATGCATCCTCTACAAACTGGCCAATTTTCTGTTCAATGCCTCTTGTCTTTATTCCCCCTAATTCCAAATTTTACCTTACTGCTTGAGCATAAATGTTTCTACTTTTCATTTTGACTTCATGACCCAAATCAAAATTATTACATGACATTGTTTATCATATGTGCAATTCTTTCCTCCCTGTCTTTTTTTTATTCATTTCTAGAACCCCCTGTGAAGAGAGAGGCAAGGAGACGTTGGATGTTGTTTTATACTTTGTTGAGAAATCCTCATCTGATTCCTCTCAGAAAGCACCACCTATTTTCATCGCACCAGTTACAACCGTCATTGTCTCCCCAGTCAGACATGGTGGTGCGGGCTTGGATCATGGCCTCACAAACCCAGAGTTACCAATCAGCACCACAGTTACTTCCAGAGATCCCAGTTACACCAGCAGAGGACTGCTAAACATAATTCCCCCAGTCAGAAATCCAGAATTGTATATTAAGTATGGCCTCTTGTGGGGGGGGGGTCGTCATGTTTTCAAAGGAGCACTGACCAGTTTTTAGTGAATCTGCTAATCCTTTCACAAAGGTTTGACAAAGTCAGTGGATCTGATTTAGTTTGTCACCAAGCTCACCTGTCAACAAGACTACAGTGCTGAAATATGACTGATATAATCTAGTAGATGATTTACAAAATCATATCAGTGTCAGTCAAATATAACTGTATAGGCTTTTTTGCTGACAGTTAAATTTGCAGTCACCAGTTTATCATTACAGAGGTAGCACTAATCTTCAGTAATTTACTCATCTTATATCGTAAACGTTTTTTTTGACTGGAACTAGCAATTTTTTGTATGTAGGTTTTTTTTTAATTTTAATTGTTTGTGTTGTGCTTTTATTAACTGATATCTCAACAGTTTTACTCACTTTACTTTAGAGTTCTTTGATGTTTTACTAGTTTGAGTCTTGTGTAAATCCTTTTACATTCAAATGCACCATAGTGTTGCCAAAATTTGAAAATATGTCGTTTTCTCTTTTGAGTCTTGTGATTTCCTGCTGCCATGGTTCTCAAACTGGTGGTACTTGGAGGAAATCAGAAATACTGTTCTACTGTATAGACCAGTGTATGTAATCGGAGTGTGTATAAAATAAAACAAATAATAAATTAAAGAATAATAAGAGTCATCTTATCTCTCGCTCCACATTTTGCTATACCAGTGACTGAAGTATGTGTGAGGAAGAGTATCTAATTGGGAATAAAGATAAACCTCTGAAAAGTCTGTAGCTGCCTTTGCTCTGCCTATTTATACCACTGGATTTTAACTTTGAGGATAAAGGTGTAATCTGAGAGCTCAATATTTTCCCAGGTGGTACTTGGTTTAATATGTTTCAGAAGCACTCTCCTACTGCAATATAAGCACCATGGTGCTGCTAAAACCGGAAAATAAAGTTGATGATTGTTTTGCAAGCCTGTCGTGTCCTACTGCACCTAAAAGCACCATTGTTGGTAGAATTAAACAATATGCCTGTATAAATTAAAACCTTATGTGACCTTCCAAATCCATCTAAAATTATCATCTAAAATGTTTATTACATACATTTGAAGAAAATACATGTTTCTATATATATATAGTATTTTGTAGAAGAAAAAAAACAAAACCTTTATGCAATTACCTTGATTGGTCTAATGGGCGTGGACGTGCTCCTGGCCCAGTGGCCCTTGTGGTTTGTGCATACAGATATTTAACGGTGGGAAGAGGGAGCTCTCGCTGCAGGTAAGATTAATGTCATAAATGCGAGCAAATGTTGGTCAATGAAATTCATTTCAGCCTTTAGAGTCAACTTCCCCTGAACTTTATCTTAATGCTGGCTGTAAACGAGCCGCTGGCACCGAACTAGCCGTTAGCCGTTAGCTGTTAGCTGACGTCCACGTTGTTTAACAAACAATTCACAGAGTTTGAACGTCTGTTATCTTTTGTTTCTGACCGTGGAACGACTGAGTCTTGAGAACGATTAAAAAAAAAAACTGTCACACAAGGCAAGTGGTTTTAGAGAAACTTTAACGCGTTTTACACTGTCGGGTGGTGGTGGGGCTTGACTGCCTTCGTGAGGTTGCACTTCTGCGTTTTCTGTATTTAATTCTCCGTTACCTATTCTCTCTCTTTTCTGTGTATTTCTTATTATATTGTTTCTGCATCCAATCAGCAGTAAAGTCCTGAATATCATGTCTATGGCTGAGCAATCATTTCCACAATTTGAAGTAATGCATTTAGCAAATGAGCAAAGGCTGAAATGAGTTGTTTGGTTTTAAGTTGTAATACCGTTTTAAAACTTCAAAAACAGTTAATCTCATTGTTTCTAATAAATGCTCCATGTCCTAATTTTGTTACTGAAGTTTTGCTTTAAAAAAATGATAGTATGAATTTAAATTGCAATATCTGACATGTACATGTTACACTGCACCATATATGATGAAATTAAAATCCCAGGAACACTTTACTTTAAATCTAAATTTTAATATTTTAATATTTGGTACTGAAAATACAAAGGTTGATAAGCAGATAGGACTTGTGCAGCTTTTGTTGTTGCAGGTGCTACAAGGTTCTCAGTTACTGCACACTTAAATTCATCATTTATTCAGCCCTTATTTTTCTGCCCACTGGACTTTCCAGGCTGTAAACTGCCACTTAATTTTACAGGATGAAGGCACTCAACTGGTCCCCTATTTTGAATGTGTCTCTTGGTATCTTTAGCTCTAGTTGGTCAGACCTTGCTTTTGACTGAAATACAATGTCTCGCATTGCTTCGGGTCTTTCTGATGCATTTTTACGTTTCTGTGTCTTAATACTTTTAACATCTGTGTTGTTTCTGCTCCATTGTGCGTTTAACAGGATGTCGGACAGTGAGTCTGTGAAGAAAATGTTGCGGTCAGTACTTATGTCCAGCAAGGGCGGTGTGTCTTTAAACAGCCTCCACTTAGAGTACCGCTCACTGTGCGGTGAGAGCATCCCGCTAAAGAAGCTGGGCTACTCAAACCTGGAGGACTTTCTGAGAAGTATCCCCTCTGTGGTACGGATGGAGTACCACATGGGTGAGGTGAGGGCTACTTTTATTTGCAGTGATTCGAGGCCTCTAAAATAAAATTATTTTATTTAGTGAAGTCATGTAAACTTTTTCATGCCCTGACCTTTTCATGACAAAACAAAGTCTTTTAAGACCCTGTACTGAACTGGTATTAACATCTGCCCTGAGTGATGTGTGAGTCTGAGTCTGATGTCTGAGTGAGGTCTTGAAACACCAATGCATCCTGAGTCTGTCCACAGATTCCATCACAAAAAACACATTTAGAAGTGGTTTGGGAATGGATGTGGCCACATGTGATCCATCCTCAGGACAGATTAGAGGTCACACCTCAGTTGACTTCATCTGACCTTCTGTAGTTTGTCAATTTAATTTGTACACCATTACAGCTCAAACACTGATCGACGCTTAAACCTTTTTAAAAATGTTATTTAATGCGACAGCAGCGTGAGAAGAGCTTTGATCCACTCCTTCCTGAGCTCCCCCTGAGTCAGACAGTGACACACTGTCAGACTGGTTAAAAATGTGATGTTCCTGCAAACATACATGATCTCTTTAAATTCAGGGTAGAGATCACATGTGGGCACAGGAGATGCATCCAGGGTGCATCTCCTGTGCTGAATACTGTCCACATGTTAAGGGATCACTCAGAAGAAAGGGTGTAAATACCAAGTCTGAACTGGGCCTAAGTGTAATGATGACTCTGCTCTGCAGATGAAATGCTTTGCTGGGGTGTCTAAAGAGACGGCCAACATTGCAGAGCTGGTGGCCAGACAGAAGAGCTCCAAGAAATCTGGCCACTCCCAAGTTGTCAACTGCAGGATGAGATTCAAACCTTCCAACCCTTACATGCTCAACAGTAGGAGACACTTGTTACTTGCAAATGCGTTTTAATAGTAACTGGCAAAATGTATATTGGCAAAATGCCATTGAGTTTAACTCACAAATGTGTCAATAATCGTCCAATAATAAATATTGAATTTGAATAAACCTGTTTTAATAGACCTTTTTCACAACAGGTTTTTTTTCAACATGAAAAAGAAGAACAAACACAGGTTTTGCCAGTGACATTGATTAACCTTTAGTGTTTTAACCCTAAGAGAGCCAGGGTTGTGCTGTTATTATGAATACCTGACACTTTAACCTGTAGAAGCTCTTTTTCATCTGAAACATTTGTTATTTTGAAAAATAGCATAGATGTTTTTGTTTAAAAAATTATATCACTGCTACAACAATTAAACTAATAGTGGCTTAAGATTTTTGCACACTACTGCAAATTGGTGTATCCCACCTAAATTTATCTGTCCTAACCTGACATTATCTCTTTTTCTATACATGTAGTGAGGCCTAGGTCCTCCCTCCGCCAGCCTTCAGCTCCTGGTGCCTTTAACCGGCCAGCTAACCGTTCTCGGTCTTATGGAGGCTTCAGTGCATCAGGAGACTACAGGTAGACATTGTTTGCATTTCAGTTTCAAGAAAATGTTTAGCCACCACTCTGGAACTTTTCTGCAGTGCACGTTAGGAACAATTGCATGATTTCACATATTTAGTTTATATAAAATTGAGAAGAATTTTTTTTGTGTCCAAACATCAGGCAGCTGGACCAAAGGTTAAGCGCTATCACACCTGTTGAACACAGACAACCAGGTACTCGACCTGCTGTGAAACAGTGTGTCCTGCCGAACAGGTGAATACCAAAGTTACCATGCAAAGTCCTCTTATGAAACAATTTTTGCTTGTGTTACAACAATGACATTTTCAATATATGGATCAATTGTATCAGGGAGTTTAATAAATATATTTAAATACAATACCAAACACCACTGTTTTGGCTTCATCTTGTATCTTGAAATTAAGTACTGTAATTTGTATTGGAAGTCAATTTCTATAAAAGCACAATATGCTCTAAAGGCATGGTTCTCAAACTGTGGTCTGGTGGTCCTTGAAGGAAATTAGAAATATTCTTATACTGTATATACCAGTGTTTGTGATCAGAGTGGAGCTGAGGAAATTTGGCCTGAGTGCATAGAAAGTGGAACACATCCAAAAAAATTAATTCATTAGCGTCACCTTATCTCTTGCTCCATCTTTATCTAATTTCACTGTACCAGTGTCTGAAGTATATGTGAGGAAGAGGATGATGATGAGAGAGTAAATTATCTTATTGGGAATAAATCTGCCTCCTGTGAAAAGTCTGTAGCTGACTTTGGTGGGCCTATTTTACACCACTGTATTTTATCTTTGGCAATAATGGTGTTACCTTGAGACCCCAATATTTTCTCAGGTGGTACTTGATATTGAAAGTTTGAAAACCCCTGGTCTAAATAGTGTTGTTTTACAGGAGCGACAGCAGCTCAGAAAATGGCCAGAAGCCTCAAGGTATGTTGCTTCCTTTTGGCTTGTTTTCTAATTTATTTTGCAAATTTTTATCTATATGGGTATTTAAGAAAAAATAAAACAACATAATTACACTACTTCAAATTAAGGGTGGGCAGTATAATGAATATACTGGTGTGGCCACGCGAGATATATTATTTGTTAATATTGCAAACAAACTGTCACATGACCATAGTTATTAAGCCATTTGCATTCTCTTTCAGGTCTCACGTCTCTCTCTCTCTCCCCTCATGCTCCTCTCACAGCTCACTGCTCGCACCACTGCCCAACTAAAACTCTCGGACGCCCAGTGTTGCCAACTTAGCGACTTTTTTCACTATATATCAGATCCTCTGGTGACTCTTTTTTCAAAAAAGTGACTAGCAACAAATCTAGTGCCTTTTTTTTCCAGTGTTATTGGAGACTTTTGTAGACTCTAAAGGTCTTTGCAACCAGAGCCTTAGTCTTCACACACACAGACGCTCATTAGGAAGGCCTACCATGCAATTATTTCATTTAAGAGTGTATGGGTTAAACTGCCTAGTTCAAAATAAATGGTTTGCCGTATTTAATTTGATTATGATTTTCCCATTTTGCATGTAATATTGAAAAAAACTAAAACAGGAGTCAGTGTTATGCATCCAATATGCCAATTTAATATTTAACAATGCAGTGATGTAGAGATTTCAAAATATTGAGATATATATCATGTATCGCGAGATATCCTAAACATATTGTGATAATTGTTATAGGTGACAAGCTTTTGTTGACGGTCCTCAAATACAATAGCAACTGGGGAGTTTTACACACTGAAAGACACTGAAAGGTTTTTGCTCTCCTTTCTTGTCTGATTCTCCTACAAACAAATCTCTCAGTGCTATGAAATGGAATAGTAATTTATAATCCTATTTGGGTAAGTGGTTTCTCAGTCTGAGTGTTACCTGTGAGGGTATGTCAGGGAGGTGCAGAAGGTCTGTAGGTATGATTAGGGGGAGAACTGCAAGGGTTTGAAGATGGGTGAAAGGACAAAGGATGTATATTCCATGTAGCTGAACACAGCCTGTGAGCAGCAGGGGGTTATCTGGATGGAGGTTTGTGTGGAAGGAGGAAGTGTAAAAAGAGCAGGAATGCTTTTAAAGTGCATATTCTTTAACACTCAATGCTGATAGATGTTCACATCCTGGCAGACATCCTGGCACCAAAAGTATAACCACCAAAATCTAAGATAGGCCATATTGCCCAGCCCCATTTCCTTCAAAAGAATTCCTGCAGAAAATAAATGGATTCAAGTAAAAGACTCGAAAGGCTGGCACACGTTGGCTCTTTTCTTGTCGACAAAACTTAGTTTTTCCTAGAGACAAATGGAATAATTTGTATTCCCATCTGGGGGAGAGGTTAGTTGGTCAGATTGATGATTTATGTTTTTGTTTTGTTCACTGGGTTTAGCATATACTTTATTGTCCTACAGTGCTTCCCCTTGGTACCTGCTTACATTAGTTTACATTTGTGCATGATGTCATGATAGTAAGCACCGAGTGTAAAAGTTGAGAAAGATTTGTAGAATAAGATGTCACTAATACGAGGATTTGTTAGCATTTCTATTTTCATATCTATTTTTCAGATAATCCCCCACAACAAGCTGCCAGACCCAACCAATCCCAGGTATTAATAAAGAGGAAATTGAAATTTATTTGAAATATTATTTCTGTGTGTATAGCACTGTTAAAGTTAACATTTTTTGACAGGTTTATTAATGTGTTTTTGTCCTTGTTTGTGTTTTCATGCTTTATTTTTGTTATTAAAAAAAATGTTTACACCAAACCAAAATGTCCTATATAGTTCAGCATGCCTGCAGCGATGAATTGTGAGTTCTCTCCACACAGTCTGGTCTCTATGACGAGGAGCTTGTGCAGAGCAGAATAACTCAGCTTCTCGGAAAGTTCTGCAGTGGAGTGTGGCTTTCAAAAATACCAGCGGTCTACAGTGCTATGTTCAACCAGAAGCTCCACCCTCAAGTGGTTGTTGACCTGGAAAAGTGGACACACATTTGCATGGTGAGACCGCAACATGGTAACATGCTTTTAACTCTCTAAATTCTCATTTTGTATTTTAAAAAAGTAGGAACCATTAGTCAACAAAAATCAAGTTAATTGTCAACAGCTATTGGTTATGTCATTGCACATATTTTTTTAGATTGTGGAGCCAAAGAACATGCTATTTTACAGAGCATCTCATCTCACTCTTAACCTGTCTCTTCTGAGAGTAATGAAAGGACAATAGTTGTTTGTCAACAGTTTTGTGTTATTGATGACTCCGCTAAGCCAGTTTGCTCCACATAGTAGAGCCAGAAATAATTCCACATGCTGTTTTTTCATATGCTTTGGTGTTATTGTCTGCTCAGCGAGACAGTTGAGCTTGTTTGTGTTCATTGTTATCATGCACAACATACCATCATTAGTGTCTTGTTTTGATGAGCAAAGAGGGCATGGATGCAGGCCACGTAGTGCTCACAGCGCCCTCTGCTGGACATTGTTGAAATAATCAATGACTACCATAAAATCTGCACTATTGAGCGCACCTGACTATAAGCCGTACCACCCAAATTTCAGAAAATTTAAGACAAAATACACATATAAGCCGCACCTGACTATAAGCCGCAGGTGGCCATGCTGAAACACGAGATCTTTATGGTACACAGAAAGATGGTACACAGAAAAATAAAAATCAGCCGTAAATATCCATTCAGATTCAGAAAACTATTTATCCCGGTGGGGCGATTGAGGAAATCATAAAAATCCATAACTCTATAAGCCACAGGGTTCAAAGCATGGGAAAAAAAGTAGCAGCTTATAGAGTGGAATTTACGGTACTCAACTATCAAAATAGTGATTGGTTGCAGCCTCAGGTTTTTATCAATGGAATCATCAATTATTCAACAAAACTTAACTGAAATGTCTTAACTGCACACAACCACTATGGTATATTGTTGCTGTACTCTAATTCAATATTTAACCTGTACAGGAATTTATAGGAGTAAATTATTTTTTTGCTTCTTTCTCCATCTAATACTAATCTGGTCTTAGGTGGAGCAGTCATCCAGCAACAACCGAGCTGACCGACTGGTCTTCCCTCCTCTGCCTGAAAAGCCTCCAATTGTTCCTAGAACAAGCATCAGCAACTCCTGCACATCAACTTCACCCACTAATTCATATTCTTCCTCTCCATCAACACCCGAAGAAGCCTTTACCCCTCTTTCCCCTGCTCCTAAACCTAAAGTTTCCCCAACATATCTGTTGGCAAAGCCAACTTTCATTTTTCCACCACAACCTGTTTCTGCTTCTTCAGTTCGGCAGTTTTCCTCAGTGCTGCTGCGCAGCCCACTCCACAACCCAACTACTTCTCCCCAACTTCCCCCAGCTTTAAATCCTCCAGTGAGAAAATGTAAAGATAATCCTAACTTATATTCAACTACGCAGAACAACAATTCTCAGCCCTTTGCACAACCAGAGTCTTGTTCTTTATCACCCAGTGCTTCTGCAGTTACATCCTCCCACGCCCAACCAGACCTTAATATTTTACCCCTTTTGAAAGTTACCTTTTCCCCTTCCTCTGCCCCAGTCTCAAAATCTTCTGACACTTTGTCAGCTGAGGTGCGCCAGAGAATAAAGGAGCTGCTGTCCAAGTACAGCCAAGGATTGTGGGCCGACGCTTTGCCTAAACTGTTCATAGACACATACAAGGTGCCATTTCCTGAATACATTCTAGACAACCTGTCTCTCTTGTTGGATATGTGCTCTGTGGAGTACTCCATGACCCACGGCATGAAGAAGGTAAGTGAATGGGACAGTGTGCAGCCGGGTTTAAGGTTGCACAAGTTACAGGAACACTATAGTAAAGTCACCTTGCAGGATAACCCCAACTCCTGGGAGTTCTCCTGCTTATTTTTTGTGTTAATGTTTTTTTATTGTGTTTCCTGTGGCTAGGCCATCCTGTATAACAGAACAGACATGGAAGCCACAGATAACCAAGAAAGCAAGTGGTGCAGAAGTCATCCCCTGCCCTCTGGTCTTGAGGTCCTGAGCCCTCTGATTCCTCCTTGCCTGGCTCCTCCCTCAGAGCAATATCCCTCTGTACTAGTTACTGATGCCAAGAGCAGCAATGCTGTTACTATAAGGTATTTTATATCTCATCTCTACACTGCCTCCAACATTGGCACTAATGCTTCAAATAATATCATTTTCAATATGTAGGTTACAGACAATTATCTTACCAATCAAAAAATAATAAAAAAGTAGTAGTATAAAGATTAATCAATGTGCCTGTACTGTGCTGGATGCTTACATGTGGTATCTATAATTATTATTTAAATGTAAATTCATTTTAATTTACATTTAAATACCTTACTAACACTAGAAAAAACACTATCAGTCTCACTAAATGTGGCAAAACAAAAACAAACAAGCTATTTTATAAAAGGAAATTCAGGTTTATGTTTTTGATGTCTGCTTTGTATAGTTTGTAAAAGGCTGAAAAAAGTTGCCTGTTCAGGTATGTGGGTGAGAACTACTCCAATGCTCAGGAGGCCATGGAGGATGTAATGCGATCATTCTACAGCCAAGGCTCTGCCCGCCGTCCTGTATCTGACCCTGTCATTGGTCAGCTGGTAGCAGTCAGAGGAGAGGATGGAGATGAGGTGGCCAGAGCCCAGGTCATGGAACTTATGGCAGTCAACAAAGTCAAGGTAAATTGTTCTATTGAGTCAACCATTCCTAATTTTTCTGAAAGTCTTCAGCAGGCCATCAGAACTATAATTAATCTCACCTCTAATCAACACACATTTTTAGAGCTTAATTACAAACAGAAATTTTGAAAATGCAATTTTTAATTACCTCCCCATGGTAATTAAGTATTTTTTTGGCACATCATTGTCTCTTTAGTTCAGAAAATCACCCTCTGAGTTGTGGCTTTGCTTAAGGAGATCTTTGTTTGGAGGAAGATGTGTGTTAGTTTTCCTGCAACAAAAGAGGGTTTTTTTTTGTCTGTCTCTGTCTGTCAGGTGTACTATGTTGACCATGGATTTTCTGTGGAGACAAGTTGCATTAACCTGATGGAGCTGCCCCAGGATTTCCTCTCTCTGCCCTTCCAGGCTACTAATGTTAGACTTGCAGGTATGTTCAAGATTAGGTAATGAGTTAACACTTTTTGTTGTTGTTCATCTGATGTTGGTGAAAGGCCAAAACATGGAGAACGATTTCTTCAGATGACGGACAAGACCTTTACATTTGCCAATACCATTTAAGTAAGAGATCATCAACATCTTTCTCTCTTCCACTTTTTTCTTCTTCTTCAGGTTTAGAGAGTTTCAGCTCACATCCGATGATCCTGTCCTCTCTGGACAAGTTGGCAGTTGGAAAGATCCTGTTGATTGAGACATTAGAACCATGTCAACAGACGGAGATGCCAGTGGCAGTGTTGTACGACACCTCACAGGATGATGACATCAACATTAACTCCACCTGTCTGAAGTCTCTGCAGGATAAAACCATGGACAACCCTCTGACTGCAAGTTTGATGGAGTTAATCACATGTGTTATGGGATGCAGCAAAAGACAAGAGAATTTCTATGCTCAAGTTAGATAACAGTCTGATGGGTTTGGCATCATAAGATGAATGTGTAACTGGAATTTAGAATCATAGCTTTGGTGTTTACATCTTGAAATGTGGGTTTGGCCATTTAAATGTATTGTTTAAAAATTAAATAGCTTTACATGTTTACCTTGAGGACTGCAGATAATAGTACACCTTCAGTAACTTAAATATCCTCCTTGAGACATAGGACAAGATTGACCTTCACAAACTTGGTGGAAGGCTAAAGTTTAAGGAAAGGAGCCTCACAATACCCACAATACTGTACACATAAATAAATGTTTACAACAAAACAATGGCCATTCCAATACTGCTTTCCAAGTTTTTGTTTTTACCTAGATGGCCAGTAGTGGGAGCTGTTACTGCAGTATTCATTTGCATTATAAGAACTCTTTTTATTTGTAATTGAACTATTTCTTTTGTGTTGCCTGTAGGTAAATGTTACCTACCAGGATGTGTGTGTAACAAATGTGTTTGCCAATGGCACCATCTGCTGCCAGCTGCCCTGCAGAGGAACCTCAAGACTCAGCAAGTTACTGAAGGAAACAGAGGCCTTCTTCATCTCCCAGGTAGACTTAAGCACAAAAATGCCTTAATTTGCTCTACTACCACAGTTCCACTCTGTTGGAGAACAATATACATTTACAGCGACTATATACAGAGTTGTCACAGTCTAGTTTTAAATTAGGTTCCTTGATGCAGATGCTGTTACATTTCATGATACTGCACAAGTTTGATTTCACAGATAAGACACAATGTTATCAAAACTGCAGTATGTTCAATCTTCTTTCTTTGGTCATCTGCTTTGTCCTTGCTGATTACTATTAGTGTCTTTTGTTTAGTGTTTTGTACATTGTATTTCCAAAAGCAGCTGCTTTTGCTATCTCATTCAGTTCCAGTTTTGCTCTTATATTTTCATATTGATATCACCATATTGTGATTGGTGCTTCCAGATGTCATCTGAGTCCCTGGTGTCCAGACCTTTCAGTGGCAAGTTCTGTCTAGCCCGTTACAAAGAAAAGTGGTCCAGAGCTGTGGTAAGATCAGAGGCATAAAGATATATTTTCTTCAAAGGGTTTTTATTGTAGACAATGAAAATGAAGCTGTTGTTTGATCATACGATTTACTTTAATTTCTTTGTGGTCCACTTCTTTTGTTCCTGTTTACAGATCACAAACGTATACAACAACAGAGTATTAGAGATCCTCTTCATTGACATGGGTATCCCTGCAACAGTGGAAGTGACTGATCTCCGAGAGATCCCCCCTCCATTACTCAAAGACTTCGTTATCATCCCACCACAGGTCAGATGTTCTTTGTTTAATTACAGTAATTTCCCGACTATAAGGAGCTACTTTTCCAACACACGTTGAACCCTGCAGCCTATACAGTGATGTGGCTAATCTATAGATTTTTACTGGCTGGACTGCTGTGTGATGAAGAGGACAGCACAAGCTCAAGGGCAAATTTGCCTCGACATGAAAGTGACATTGAGAACGACAATGAAAGAGAGACTGAGAAAGTGTGTGACAGTCATTCAGAAGCTGTTCAATTCTGACACTGAAGAAGACGACTTCAGTGGTTTTAGTGCACAGGAGGAAGATGAAGATAGCGATCAATTACTTTTCTGGTAGGCTAACGGCATACAGCTATTAGGCTGGTAATTTTTTTAACCAACTGTGTTACTGCATGTCGTTTTACTCGCATGTTACTGCTGTGTTACAGGCACTGTTCGGGGGAAAATTATTTAATTAAAAAATTAAAAAATCTTCCTGTGCACCATCTTTCTGTGTAGATACCTCATGTTACAATGTGGACACCTGCGGCTTATAGACAAGTGTCTATAATACATATATATATATATATATATATATATATATATATATATATGTGTGTGTGTGTGTATATGTGTGTGTGTGTGTGTATATGTGTGTGTGTGTGTGTATATGTGTGTGTATATATATATATATGATTTTTTTTTTTTCTTTTTAAATTTAGTTGTTACAGCTTATATTCAGGTGCGCTCAGTAGTCCGAACATTACGGTAGCTATGTTTTTTGGTACGTACACTTCAAGGCAAAATAGTGCAATAATGAGTCATGTAAATTTTACACAAGCAACAGCAAAGCACAGCAGTAAATTTTGTTTCTAAAGATGCGAATGATGTCTGACCTCCCCAGGCTATCAAATGTCATCTGGCTGACCTCACAGCTCCAGAGGGAGACTGGAGCCCAGAGGCTATTCTGTGGTTGAAGGAGGCTGTCCTTGGCTCTGAAGATTGCAGAATGAAGGTTACAAACTGTTACACAAACACAACAAGAAGTGAAGCACATGGCTAAGTTAAACTCTTAATTTTAAAACAAAAACTAAGGCTTGGTGAGACCGATGGAAAGGAATGTTTGTAAGCTTTACCTTAAATGGCCCAGGTAATGTTAGTATCTTGACATCTAGGTCTGTCTGACTTTGTACATGCCCAATTTTAGATCTCGAAACTAGAAGAGCACAAAGGAGACAGACTGGTCTATATGTACCTCTTTGTTGGTGCTGATGGCCAAGACATGAACAACAGCATCAACCATCAGCTGGCTCATTCAGAGATGTGGCTGAACGTTTCAATGCAGGACAGCACCACAATCAACAGCAGTAATGGCAATATGGATACAGGTATCGTTAGGCAAAGACTTTGTACCTTTTTTAAAGTGCCTTTTATGCCGCCAACTGCTCCATTGTTTTTTTTTTGGTGTGGTTTCATGCACATTGACTTTAGGAGAAAAAAATACTTTAATCTCTCGGCTTAACCTTTCTTGCACCTGTTTTCTGATTGCCAAGATCTCATTCCCCTTGTGGAGAAGTTGACACTGTGCAGCTCAGTCCAGAACCTTGGTGTTAAGGCTTTCTCAGATATGACTGCCAAAAATGGGAAGCAGCCACTTCCATTACCTCCCCTAGTGGAGCTCCCCCAGGTATGAAAACATTTCTCTAGAATTGTAGAAGCTCATACAGTCGTATTTTATTTTTATGTATGAGTCAGCATATTTGTACATTTTTGTACACGACAATTGTAATTAACTGTTGAAAGTTGAAGCAAAGAATTTTGGCAGTTTCAATACAATATCTACTCCGGTATTCCTCAACCATTAGATACCAGTTCTGCCTGGCAAGTAATGTAAGGCTTTTAAGTCATTTAAACTGGCAATGTTAAATTGACAAGCAAAGAAACAAGAAAAAACAGAAACAATTAAATCAAAATTTCAGTGAAATTTTCTAACAAGACAACACATCAAAATGAATAGGACATAGTGAAAACCTCACAATGTCTTATCCCCCATCTTTTTTCGCGTTAACAATTTTGCTTTAACAATTTTTTTTTTGCATTAACAATTTCTGGTTAAATTCTGTGATCTCCACTGTCAGGTGCACATCTCACTCACATCAGTCAACAGATAAAAGTTGATGATCAGCCTTGGTTCAGATAATTCTTATAGTTTCACTGCCATAGCAGTAGCTGTTAACTTTCCAATATGTTATTTGATCTTAGAAATATACTACCAAAAATTAATATTACACACCTCTTTCTCCTCCTTTCAGCCTGGTCAGAATATGGATGTGTTTGTTCCAGTGGCCTGTCACCCCGGTCACTTTGTGCTGCAACCATGGCAGGACCTGCATAGGTTGACGGTGTTGTTGGGGGAGATGATTCTCTATTATAACCAGACAGACACAACCATGAATGTTCAGAGAGGAGACATCTGTGCTGCCAAAATAGACAAGAAGTAGGTGATTTAATGTTTTCACTCCATGCAAATCTGATGTGCAGTTCACACTACAAACATTACAAAAAACATACTGTTAAGAGTGTGTTATCTTGTCTTGGTAAGTTGTTGCAGTGACAGCCATTACCAATCAATAATGCTTTAGGAGCTCTCAAATACAAGTGCTGCCCCAACGGTCCGTAGTCTTATTTATTACTGCAGCATTTTACTTTATAAAATGACAGAAGAAAGAATATTTTTAGAAACTTTCACCTTCAGATAATGCAGTCTTATTATTAGCTATACAGTGACAATTTTGAAGGGGTTGTTCACATCCTTTTTGCACTTGAAATGCATAATTTTAATGAGATTTGCAACAGATGTGCTCACAAGCAAGAGCAAACCACTGTGACACCTGTATTTCTGGGTACTTCCTTCTTGCACCAAAAGTAAGAAAATCTCCAACTTTTCAAAAGAGCATCTCGGACATAAGTAGGACAGTATGGTCTTTTTCACTCCCCAAGTTGCATTATCTTGATTTAAGCACTGCTGCTTTTGTAAATGTTGGGGTAATAGGAGATCAAGAAATGTGCAAACTTCAAAGACTGGTTGCTCTTGTGTGGTGTTCTGTGGTTAGCTGTAGGCGACTGGATTTACTTGTTAAGTTGAAGACGTTTCACCTCTCATCCAAAGAGAGCTGCTTCAGTTTGAACTTGGAGGTGAAATGTCTTCAATTTAACTCAAGCAATTCCAGTCACCTACAGCTAACCACAGAAAATGACAATGATCTGGATGACTAGGAACCTTCACAGTCACCTCTCGTCTGATGGTTGATGGCTCAATCCCTCTCTACATAGTTGGCAGCGGGTGCAGGTGAAGGGGATTCTGGCCAATGGGTTTGTGTCTGTGTATGACCTTGACCACGGCAAACATGAGCTGGTCCGTTGTAACCACCTCAGGCCCCTGATAGAAGAGTTCAGACACTTGCCGTTCCAGGCCATTCCAGCTCAACTGGCAGGTAAGTTGGTTGTTATTCTTTGGCCTCACTGATCTTATGGTATTAAAGTAATATTCATTTATTTTGTGAACCATATTGCCACCTGTTGATATTTTCAATCTAAGGAATTAATTTATTTAATGAAGTGTTTCAGCCTCCACTATTTCAGGTGGCAATATGCCTTTCACCTTTTTACAATTTGTCATTATCCAGTTGACCTGTTGGATCACAAAACAAAAACTTGAGCTGGTGGGTAGTAGTTAATAAGCCAATTTATTTCCAGGTCAAACCAATCCAGTGGGAACTATGAGGAGCATGAGCAGAGGGCTTAGGAGAGTTTGGGTTCAGTTGAACATGACATGCAATAATAGTTTGACTCCCATTCACATTATCTTAGTGTGTTGGTCCAACTTTGGGGACATTTGACTGAGGATCACAATAAAAATGATAAGATGTAATTTTAAAAGTCCAGTTTTAGTTGGATTCCCACTATAATCTTTTTTTTTCTCCCTTAAGTCAAGTAAACATTTTGACTGAGTTTTGGTGAGGCATCGTGGAGCAAGTTGTGTCGATCTTAGAACAGATAAACCTGACGCTCAGCTCAGCATCTTTCTACAATCCAGTTTTTCTCCTCCCTCATCCTGCAGGTGTGTCACAGTACCAGTGGTCAGAAGAAGCCTCCATGTTGTTCAGAAATCACGTGGAAAGGCGGCCTCTGGTAGCCCAGGTGACAAGTGTGCAGGAGGTATCAGAAATTAAAGGTGAGCCGTGGGAGCGTCGATTGACAGTCTATCTTGTGGACACAACAATGGAGGACAGGGACCTTTGGATCCACACCATCATGGCTGATATCGACAGCAAGCTTTCCTCAGCTGCCTAGGGTTTCCTTCTAACCATGGACAGAAATGAATCAGCAAGCAGACACGGGACCATAAAAGTAAACACATTTTTGAACGACACACTGTTGGGTGGTTCTTACTATTTTCACTATTTACTGAATCTATGTCCCAATCACATGTGAAAGAAGACTTTAAGTTTTGGGTTGTAGCCAAGGGTCTTGTAAACTTAAAACTGATGGGATTGTTTTGTTGAAGAATCCATTCTTCTATATTTAAGGACCTTTTTTCTCAGAAGGTGCCCATTGTATTTATATTCAGCATTTATAAAGTAAAAGATGGTAAAAACATAAATATTCATTTAGACTTCCCTCAGGTTAGGTCATTAGTGTGTTGCATGTATTGTTTTGACATTATTGTCCAATTTATTTTCTTGTTTGCTGTTCTTAATGCATGCAGTGGTGTGGCACATTTTTCACTTCATTTTTCAACACATTTTTTGTTTTATTAATCCATCCTAAATGACTGAAAGTCATTGAACTATGTATATAGGGAAAAAAAGAAGTTGTAGTAATTCTAATGTTTAATTAAAAAAAAGCTGTTCATGCCAGTTTCTTGTATTAAAATATAGACACTAATCAGAACTAAAATCTTTAAAACATTGTGTTGAAATGTGCTCCAGAAGTGAAGTAGTGGAATATCAAACAAATAAATCAAAAATTACATTGGCAAATTAAAAAGGGTTGAAATCACAGAAGATATGAACATTCACTGAAAAGAATAGCAGCCTATCTGTTATAAGCAACTGCACAGCTCACTATCTCTAATTCTAAAGCAAGAAAAAAATGACAGCAGCATACATCAGAAACCGATGGCTGTTAACAGAAGCACACAGAGCTTGGTAAATCACTATCACCTGTTTATAGCTGCTTATCGCATTTAAAAACTGCCATGAGCGCACACTAAAACACGTAGACCCATATAATTGGGCCAGTTCAGGCCATTTTTGATAATTGGCTTTGCTTATTTATATAGGTGTACTCTATTAAAAACATTCCTGGAAATTATTAGGATTATTTTTTTAATTCAAAAGATTATTCAATAAAGTTTAGTTTATTGATGACTTCTTTAATATTTAGTTTTTACATTTTAAGGAAAATATAATTTTATTGTAGAGACAGATTAGAGAGATGGAGCATAAGTGATCGCTAAAACTGCAGTGTGTGCAATTGAGTATCGAACTGGCAACCCTCCAGTTACAAGCTCACTTTACCTTCCACTTGGCCATGGTCTGGAAACAAAAAAAATTTGATCATTCAGCAGTTTCAAGGGATTAATTCTTATTCTAACCCCGGCATTCAAATGAATGCGTATGTGTTGGGTCACCTCGCTTCTGTGGCATCAGAATTGATTCAAATCCACTTAAGTTTCCACTGACTATGTTTGGGTCATGTGACCGTTGAGTCTTTGCTCCAGCAGTCCGCCACTTATGCGGAGAATATACAAGAGTTCTATTTTTGTTCGCATGTTAAACAATGGTACAATGGTACACATTAATGTGTCTGGTTTATTTACAAAATAAAAAAAAACCCAGGGTTGACACCATACCGTATTTCACATAACTACATCAACAACCCTCTTGCAAATCCAGCTTTCTCTACTCAGTGAAACATCTACGTCAGTGAGACATCTGTTTCTTGTATTTACAATACTTCGGCTTTTCTGCCCGCGGAACTGTAAAAGCATCCGGCGGGTGTCGACTGATTAAGCTCAAACAGAAACAGTGTAATGCCAAGGCAACATTCAGTGGAATCCCACATTGTCATCATACATTGGCCGTTGTTTCTAAAGAAGTGCCTTTCTAATGGAGGAAAGTGATGCAGTGCACGATAAGATGCCCTTGCAACTTTGTTTCCTATGGGTGCCCTTCCAGTCAAAAAAGGGTGCTGTTTTTCTGCATCACCCTACATGACAGTGTCCCAAGGGCTGTCCTAAGAGGAAATATTCCGTGCTGTATGTCTCAGTGATAGAAATTAAACAATCTGGAGGTCCATATGAAATTCAATACCCAGTGCTGGGTTACACTGGTGCGCAGTAGGTGCCCTTCTCATTTTCACCCCTGTCCTTCCAAATGTCTGTGCACGCCACTGTATAAGGATCAATAAAATGCAGTTTGTCATTTGCCAGAGTGTGAAAGGTTGTTAGGCTTGTGTTGTGATCTGTTGGATGTGTTCCCCCCCCCCCCATTTGTAATTGTGATTTGAACTCCAGGGTCAAAGTCATGTGGTCCGATAATGGACTCGGCAACACTTGATGACATCACTGGAGTGACAGGGCAGTCGTATGTGTGTGGGGGGGAGGATGAAGAGGAGGAGGAGGAGGAGGGGGAGACTCTCCTCCCCAAAAAGTTTACTCTGCCCTTAGTGGGAGTTGAGGAGGATTCAGCCTGCGCTTACCCCGCCGAGGGACGAAGCAGGGACCTGGGTGGAAACAGTGAGAAGACGCTGAAAGCAGCTGAATTCAGGATTATCCGCGGGTCATGGACGCTTTGGTGTAGCTCAGCGGTCGCAGGTTTCCCGGTTCGCGCCCCCGCAGCAGAGTGGACCTCGCACTGCGACTCCAGGCGGCTCTGAAGGAAACCATATCTGGTCAAAGTATTCGTTGCTGTCACCCAGCGGGACGGTCCGGCTATAAATAGCGCTGGAGGAGGTACGGAAATAAATGCAAAACTCAAACTGCACAGTCAAATTAATAGAGAACACATGCGGTATATACCTTTTTAAATAAGGAGTTGGGCCACAAGTTTTTACACGTACATGCATCAAACAGACTTCACTGGAAATAAGGGCATTTTTTCCAGGAAGAATAATTTATTTTTCACTTTTTAAATTTAAATCTTTTCTGTTGAGTTTCTTCTTCTTTTTTTTATTGGCTGTTTTTAAACTTTCTCCACCATATTTTCACTGTTTCCCAAACATTTTTATATGCGGACCCACTATTTGAAGATGACCAACTTTTATTAAATTCACGACAGAAATTTATCAACCTTTTTAGTTTGTTGCCTAATATCGTGATGGCATCAGTTTGATACATTGTGATTCTGGAGTTTGAGTTTCCTGTAGTTCATATTTTATGAAGACAGAACATTGACCATCTTGCATAACCCAGATATCAGGCAACAAGTGCTGTGGAAGCAACAATTGTCTGCTGTTGACTGTCAGTTCTGCCGTGACCTACATCACAGCAGACAAAATTGGTTCCTCTCTTTTGTCAGAAACTAGTCCTGCATGTTCTGCAGTTCACTGTGATAAAGCTGACACCAAACAGCATCTTCACTCGTCTCTTACGCCCTCTAAAACATGCATGTGTTTATTCACAGATCTGTTCATAATCATTTATAGCCTGAGATGACATTCAAGATGCCTGGTGTAAAACATAATGACATTTTGCCCTCTGCAGGTTGCACAAATGGCCTGACCTTAGGTTCCATGCCAGGGGCAACAAGGCCTCTGACTATACAGAATGGGATACAGGACTCCTTACTGGTCCCCAAAGTGGAGGCAGCCTGTCACTGATGTGTCCCTGTAAAAAACAAATAAATTCAAATAAAACTTGAATTTCAATTCTATTACATTTTATTTGTAGAGCCCTAAACCACAGCATCTGAAAGCATTTCATATAATTAGGATGAGATCTTATATTTAAAAAAAGGGCAACTGTTTCCACAATGACTAAACTAAATGTCCACTGCAGAAGATTTTTTTCAGGATTGTTTGGCAGATATTGAATTTAGTGTTTATTTGAAAATGAAAAGTCATTTTGGTCTTTGTAGCTTTACAATAAGCCTTTTATTAGGCAAAGGTCTCGTCTTTACTGAGGCTGCCTCCCTGCCCCGTCATGTTTCTTGAGCTTCCTGAGGAAATGTGATTTTTGTCAAAGAGAGGAACCGGCATAGGTAGTGGGATGGTGGACAGGACTGTGAAAGTGTTTACCTCCTACACGCTCACATTTGGTGTCAGTCAGCACATTTACATGCACAGTTTATTCTAGCTGCGTCCGTAGCCTGACGAAAACTGGTAATTGGACAACTTGCAGAGTCCGAGTATACAAGTGGAGGAGAAAATCGATTTATTGGAGCTCTACGTCTGACTCCGTCTCCATAGGTGGTGCTACATCTCTCTATAATCTAGTGCGCATTGAATCAGTTTCCTGTTGAGCTTTACGTTTTTGAGTGTGGCTCTTGTGGTTGCTGTGTTGTCCAAAGAAAGACACTGCTGCCATACTGTATAATCTGGGAGGAAGTTTTGGTGCATGCAGTCTAAGTATACACATGCAGGAGTAATCAGACTATGAATTGCATTATCAAGCTCAAGACTTAGACTAGCCCGATTTTAGTCAGACTAACGTGTTCACATGACATGAAGAAAACAAAATTGCCGTAGTCCGACTAGAATCGTACCTTTAACCTGCATGCAAATGCACAGACTGATTTTCACACACATGACTATGAATAACAATCACTTTAATTTCAGCTTTATATTGAAAACCACCTCGATGGTGACAACTTATGGTGAGTTTGTGAAGAGGATTGGATGTTCTGTACGAGACACTATTAAATGATGTAATAATTGTCTGTGGTTTCAATGCTAAACTTAAAGGGGCTAAATGTAAGTTCCAAAAACCAGGTGTTTGTAGCAACACTCTTAACTATTACTGAATTGCAGCCCCATTATTACTGCTCACAACCGCCGAAAAAGGTGCACCCAGGGCTCCAGACTGCAGTGTTTTACTCACGGACAAAACCCACACTGGTGAGGTAACTAAAGCAACAGCAAGTCCTCTGTTCATTTATTGACATTTAAAAAGTGCTTAAAGCATGAATAATCTTACATACAACCTCTTTAAGTGTACGGGGTAATTTGATGACCCTATTAAAGTCACAGCAACACACCCGTAGCATTCTGTGGCTTGTCTTGCGGCCACATGCATCATGGCATGTGGACAGTTGTCTCTCAGCTGTCCTCTGTAGCTCTGTCTTTTTCAGACAGACACCAAACAAATGTCATGGTCCCAGGAGACACAAGATTTTCTGGCCGTTGCTCTAAATACTGATCCACTTTCAAACTGCATTTGGCTTTAGGTTACAATTGTTATGGATCTGAAGAAGGATCTGGAGTTTGTAGCACTAATTATGTTTCATTTTTTGTGTCAGAATCTATAAAATACTTTATGTAGTTTAGGTTTCCAAATAAGTTACGCTCGCCTGTTTAACCAGTTTGACTTTAGCTCAGAGGTGGCAAAGTAAATCTCACATTTACCAAGCTGCACACATTGCATTTGAAGTGCTCAGACACTTTCGCCGTGTCGTTTTTGCACAACAGTGTAAGTTTTCCAAAGCAGGAAGTCGTCTGCTGTGCTGTCGCTGTGTTTTATGAGCAGATTTGGTGGCAGTAAGAATATTTTGGCACACACACACACACAGCATCTGTGTGTATTTTAAAGTTGCTCCAACTGAGTTTATGTTTAAAATCAACCCAAAAGATTTACAAAGCAGGGCATCTCAGCACACGGTGCCTGATTAATGTCTATATATTGATGGACACATTAATAGAATATATATGTATATATATTGATGTATATCCCTGCATAAGCGGAGGTTGTGCACCAGACAAGCCTGGTTTAAGGGCAAGCCAAGTGTTTTTGACTTAACTGGGCACATTTAGACCCAGGTCACCTCTACTTGTTCTTCCTTTTACCTAGTGAATGTCTTCTAATGAAGCTGCAAGCTTTTAAATGTTGTAAATACAGGCGGGGGTCTGTTTGATGTCATCAGGGCAGGTCAGTGTCTTCCAGCAGACTTGCAGTGTTACTTGGAGTTCAGCTCAGTTCTTCATCTTTGATTTTGGAAGCTGTTCTTGCCGTGAGCTTCAGAGGAAGCAGAACAAAAGAATAGTACACTTGACCCAGCCTTTCAGGAGGTTAGCCAAAGCATACTTGTTGACAGAGAGATCAAAAAGAAAGGTTTGCGCTGCTCATCTGCTGGATTTCTCATATGCTGTTTTTTTTTTTTTTTTTAAAAAGTACCATCTCAGCTTTTTTCTGCCTAATTTGCTTTCCTACGCCTCAATGAAGTTATTATTAGTCTTGTCATGTAGGCATCTGTCAGCAGCAGCTCAGCACTCATTTCAAACCCTGACCCAAAGATTCCTGAAAGAATTTGTGCTCAGAGCCAGCAGGAACACGAGTGTTTGGTGATGTGACCCACTCAGAAATGTTCGGCTGCAGCTCCCTCATCATCGGTCATCTGCTCCCACAGCCAAGACTCTGTCCTCCTCTGTGGAAAGCTATTGAGAGATAAAGAAAAATAACAAGACCGTCTCCATGCTGCCAGCTGAGAAAGAAATAAAGTACAAGAAAAACACATCTGGGTTTTGGAGGGACAGCACAGCTGCATTCTGACAGAGATACAGGTCAGCAACAGGATACTCGCAGGAAATGGATCACTGGCCTAGATGGAGAAAATGACAAGTGAAGAGATTTAAACTCCTGATAGTTAAAGGTTTATCTGCTGCTTTGTTCATAGGATATTGTCCACTTAGAGGCGGCAGCAGCTGAAACATCTGCCTTGTTTGTTGTTAAACAGATGATTTGTCGAAAGCATAAATTTGCTCCACTGCTTTGTTCTACATCACCCAATAGACTGAGGAACAGCCATTCAGTCGGAACAACTTTTCACAGTATGTATGTGGATATCAGAAATCCAGAACATCTTGTTTAGGAGAAAATGTTTTAACAGAGACAAACAGATGTTTCAATTAACAAAAACAGTTGTTTCTGTAAAGCAAGTCATGTCATTATCTCATATTTTCCTAATATGCGGACCTAATGAAGAACCTAACCAAGAACCAAAACTAACCCAGTTGTTAATCCCTGTTTTTCCTTTGTTGAGAATGCAAACCGACATCAACTTTCAAAATTTTTCAAAAATTTGTTTTTGGAAACGTGATTATGTGCTATTATAGATTAGAAAGAATAGAGCAATCCCAAAATGTGTAATAGCCATTATATCAAGATATGTAAATAGGTTTGTTTGGCCTGCTCTATTTATTGTCCTGTAATTCTGACAGCTATAAGTCTTATTTCTCTCTCTTCCCCTGCTTTTGCTTCCCTCAGCTCTCTCTCTCTCTCTCTCTCTCTCTCTCTCTCTCTCTTTCTGGCAGGAGGGCTGCAGGCACTTGGCTGTCTCCGGTGTTATTCTGCCCCTGAGGTTGGGGTCAGTGAAGTGAGTAGAGTCATCTTTTTACAGTAAAGAACTTCACTCTGTGATGCTTACGTAGTTCCCTTCTTTTGCCCTCTTGCATTGTTGTTTTCATGAGTTTTCTTATTTGTGCTGTCTATATATACAGTAATAATACTCAAATTCCATTGTTTTCCTGACTCCTAGTATGATGAACTTAACTTGGCAGCACTGTATCTCATTCCAGACACAGCTCAGAAATCTAAACTTTTGAAAGAGACAGGAGACGATGATTTACTGTTGTTTAATCCCCACTCACAGAATATTTAACCAAGAACTTTTGATCTTTCGGTGTTGGCTTTTTTGTGAGACTGGATGTTGTTCGTGTTTCCAGGTGTGCTGTCCATCATGTCGGTGTTGAAGAAGGAGATGGAGAAGTACAGGGACATAGATGAGGACGAGCTGCTGAAGAAACTCTCAGAGGAAGAACTGCAGCGATTAGAGGATGAGTTAGAGGAGCTGGATCCTGATGTGAGTTTATAGTACAGAGTCCATAAGAAGCCGCTTCTGTCATTGTGTTGCCATCAGTGGAGAGTTATGGGGTCAACAGGCTTAATAGAGATCCCGAATGTGATATACTGGGGTCAGCTTTATACCTGTACACGAATACATCCTTGTGTATTCGTTTGAATTGACATTAGCTGGTAATTTCAGTTTTTAAGCCGGTCAAACTGTTAAGTGCAAAACATTTTAATGCCCTTGAACACCCTTCTGAGTAAATGGCTGTAATGTAAATAATGGCTTTGCTGTTTTACTTTAGTGGCAGCTGATGGACTGTGCTTCCAATGCTATGTAGGCAAAACCAGCAAATCCACTAACTGCATGTTAGCAGACACAGTTGGTTAATCTTTATTAGTTTATTTATACATCTATAAAACTAAAGATGACGTGGAATTTATATAAAGATATATGTTTTACAGTATAATTCATCTGCAATAAAGCTAAAGGTTAATTCACAGTAATTTGAAATGTTACAGCACTGCACCATAGAAAAGGAGACAAAGTAGAATATTAACATAATATAGATTCAGTGGGCACTTTATTATGTACAGAGGAAGCCTGACAAAGTGGCAGGAGTGGCACTCTGTGTGTGGTCCTCTGCTACTGAAGCCCATCACCTTTAGTTACTGTTGCCTTTCTATCATATCACAGTGAGAGGATGTCAAATTGGGTTTCTTTTTGTTTTCAGTCATTATTTAGACCAGAGCCCCCCAATCAATTTCACGAGGCCTGCCACTTAATATCAACTTATACTGACTTATTTCAATATTTTTTTTTTAATTAGCAGATACATTTTGCATCTTAAATACATGTATAATGTGAACTATTTATCATTCCATATAAAAACAAACACTTTTATTTTGAAATTATATGAAATACTATTATTTTGATGTCTTTTCCTCAAAAGGTTTTTCTTTTTTTTTTCTTTTTTTTTTGACCGTCCCTCTTCTGTCCTAACTAAATGCTCAGTGGCTCCCATGTCATTGAGGTTTGACACACTTGATTTGAACAAATCGTATTCATTCACCTTTTCTTTTTCTTGTCATGGTGTTATTCATTTTGTTGTAGTTGGACCAGTGTGCCGTTAATAATTGCTTGGTTACTGCTAATTTTCCAATGTATTTAAGCCACCATTTGATGCTTGTAAAACCAGCCTTGTGCCCGCACTGATGCGTCATGGGTGGAGGTGGTGACAGCAGCTGGAGCTGAAGTAGCTTTTGGATAAATGTCTCAACTGCTCGTAATGAGATTGGATTTCCCCTCAATGCCAAAGGGATGACTGGAAGGGTGGTTTGTGTGTGTGTGTGTTTGGGAGACTGATGCCAGCACAGAGTGACCAAGAGGACTCCATGACATAAACAGAAGTAATAGTCAGAGGCAGTGCGTACGTTTACCTTGTTTGTGCCCGTTTTTGATGGTAACCTGTTACACAACAGCAAAGAGCCTTATTACTTTGAAACATACTGTAACGTTCCCCAGCAGGGTTTCTCACATCAGTTCCAGTAAGACTGTGGGGGGGAAAAAATAAAACAATATGTGTCAGCTGTTCTGTGACTGTAGAGAGATTTTGCTGTCATCCATCTAAAGAACTTTTTCATAACATCTCACCCTAACTTTAACTGTTTACTTTGGACACCATGGTCACAACCTTGTGTGTTTTCAATCACAACTCAAATCACAGAGAGAAAATATTGTCTTTTTCTATATAACTGAAGACTGTGGTTAGTAACTTTTAAATATAAACAAATGTCAATTTGTCTATGTGTTTCTTGCTATAACAGTGTTTAGGTGTTGTGTCACCCGGTGACATTCCAGGTTGGATTATGACTGAAAGCACAAAGAGGCATCCCTAAAAACTTTAAAACGTGAATATTACTGCACAAAAAACCTGGTTGTTCAGCCATTTGAAGGGATAAATGTGTATTGGTCCCCTCTGCCCATGCCCTGTTGGTGTGAATACACAAAAATTCCTTTCAGGTATGATAGTATTGCATGGCAGAACCCATTTAAGGATGGACACAGTATACAAATAATGTATTACTGTTCACGAAGACTGTACAGAGGCAGAATAATACTACCAACAGCAACAAAAATCACCAAAATATAAGTGCCACAGATCGAAAACACCAGTGTGTAACGTCTGTTGCCCCCCTAAGGCATTTTGAGGAATTACTGAAACGCTGCCAGCATCTCTACATGATGTACTGTATAACTAGATATCCTCTAAATCTAGTGAACCTGCAGGGTTTTTTTTTTGTTTTTTGTTTTTGCTGTACTGTACCCTTTTGAAACGCTAATTGGCACATTGATATTTTGCTGGGTGACACAAAATTCTAAACACAGCTATGCTGAGAAATATTGAGTCGCATGTAGATGTTGGGTATAAATAGCAGTTCAAATACACTATAGTTGTTTGAGCTTTTGTCTGTTTTGGTTTTAAAAACTACAACCTTTTTTCCAATATGCAAATCTTTTTTCCTCCAGCAGCAGGCAGCTCTTTTAAGTATTTTAGTATTTCTCCTCAATACTCTCCTGCCTTGCATCAAACAGCTATCAATTCATAGACTAGCTGTAGGACAGAACACAGCATTTATTAGTGAATGATAAATGATATTGAATGGAATTATTTGGCCAGAAACACAACTCTGTATCTTTTTGTGTGTGTGTGAATAACCAGATGTGCATAAACAGATTTACAATATGTCAATGCTTTGTTAAAAAAAAGGCCCTTTCTGCCTCCAAGTTGCAGGAAACTCAGTTTTTACTGGTGCAAATTAGTTTTTTTACTACGTTATTAATGTACGTACTTGTATCCTGGTACTGTACATGTACTGTGGTAAACTTACACTTAAGTGCTTGTTGCTTGGGTAAAGCATTTTGTTCTCTACGTTACAGCCATGTCTGCCTTGTGTCAGAAATGTGCTATTTATAAACTTGCCTATAGATGACTACTGTGGCTTGGGAGAGACTTAATGAGGCACAGCAGTGGGTGGAACACTGTACAGGAAGACTTTCTGTGTGAGAGGCCTGTTATCTACAGCTGATTTAACTGACATAAAAAGCTTGATGGGGATGGTGCTGATATATCTTAAGCTTTTCTAGAAATACTGTTTTTTTGTTTGTTTGTTTGTTTTTTTACTTGAAAGCCTCTTTCAAAACCAAACAACTGTTAAAAGTGGGTTGTTCATTTCATTTTAAAATTATTTCAGTATCTTTCTACAAGCTCCTGGTTAAAGGAGAGCAACTGAGGACAGATAAGTAATAGGTGAGAGGTGAAGGGAGCCTAAGAGACACTGAGTCATGAGGAGAGACGGGTCTCTTGAGTGGCGAGGGGACAGATAAGATATCAAACTATATGTGGCTCTTCCAAAGGCTTGGTTTTGAATGTTGAAAATAACTCGGTATGCACCAAAGCTCTGGGAAAAGTCTTAGTGCTGCTATGTAGAGATCAAAACCGATGTGGGAGTTACACTAACCAGATTTGAGATACAGCAGCATTATGTTTATATCTGCCTCACTTTGTTCTTATACTGTTGCACTTCTATTTTTGTTGTCTCTCTTCTCAGAAATCCCTCAAATAATTATGCTCATGAATTAAGATCATTATTTGATATATTTTAGTATTGTTAATGAATGAGTCTCTGTAAAATGCAAGGAAAGTGAGTATTCATTCCCTCTGGGTTTATATGCTGTAACATATTTATGTGAAGTGATTAAATGCACCCTGCATTTGTTGGCCATCACGTTAAAGGTGTTTTAATAACTTAAAAGAGAGTGCCTGAGATTTTTGCTTTAACTTTGTTTCCATGCATTTCCCATCCAAAGAGCACCTCTTACTAACCCAATGTGACTCATACCCAGACAGTATTCACTTTTAACTTATCATTTAATTCAATTTGGTTGTTGGGAATAAAGTCACCACAAAATGAGTCACAAAGGATTTATTCATTCTGCCAACTGGCACACAGCTCATAAAGTCAGTGGCAGCAGTGATGTTAGAAAGACATATTTGAAATAAGTTTTATTCAGTAATGTTTTACGTAAGGAGGAAGAAATCCTGGACTAATTTGGTCGTCACTGTTTTGCACTATAGCTGCAAGATGTTAAATTAACTTCTATTATGGGGAGAAAAAAGAGACAAAAATAGGAAGGATATATTTTTCCTCACAGTTTTGGTTCTTTAAATGAAATAAAATCCCTGTCCTTGTGTAGAATGCACTGTTGCCGGCTGGGTTGCGGCAGAAGGACCAGACTAAGAAAGCTCCGACGGGGACGTTTCAGAGAGACAACCTTCTGGCCCATCTGGAGAAACAAGCCAAAGAGCATCCTGACAGAGAAGACCTGGTGCCCTTCACGGGGGAGAAAAGAGGTAAGAATTTTGTTTTCTCACAGTGAATCTACTGAGAGGAGAAGACTTACAAAGTATAACTCCAGGTTCGGACTTTATAACATCATCTAATTACAAGAACATTAAGTGTCAACATTGTTTGTTTCCCCTGTTATATTAAAAAAGTACCTGAGGTGTAGTTGAGAAGAAAATCATAAATGTATGGAAATCTTAGGAAGCCTTCAGTACAATCAAGTGTGTGATGGATGGTGAGGGATATCAGACGATCAGACTTGTCTGATGTATCTCCAGATGATTTCTCCCCATGATCATCACACACGTTTCAGTTAAATGTTACAGACCATGGTGTCACTTTACATAAAAGTTCAAGGTAATAGTATAATAATATAGATTTAATATGGAGGTAGTATTATGGTACGACCTTTTTCTAATGCATGTCCACCATGGTAATAACATTGGTAATATTGTGGTAATAAGGAGAAAATATCATAGCAATGCCATGTCATTTCCAAAGTAATATCCAGGTAATAGCTTGGTAATGCGAATTACTCTAGGTTACATCAGTGTAGCACCTTTTATTTTAAAATTACCATAACATTACCATATTATGATGGTGGTCCATCCTCTCATGTCTCACACACTTTTTCCATTATTTCCAAGCTATTACTTGGTGATTACTGTAATAATAATAAGATGACATTACCATAATATTATTTAAGAGTGATATTAAAACTGTATAACTAAAGCTGTAGATGAGGAAAGTTAAATGATAATATAGTGCACCCTTTGCCTCAGCTGAATAAAAGAACAGGGAGACAAACATATTCATCCAGATCCAAGGAGCAGTTATTTCTTCCTCGTCACAAGAGTTGAACAATGCATTGCATCCATCTTTGTATGGGAAGTAATAAAATTGTCAACTCAGCTACATCTTCTCTTTTGAGTGTATCAAGACTAAACACTTGAAGATACTGTAGATAGATATTAGTGTTCCTGTTCTTTCCATAGGTTTAGGCTATGGAGGCCACTACAATAACATCTACTAATGGCTCTGCAGCTTGACTTGGGTACCAGTGAGCTAAGTACTCCGGTTCAAATTGTACGAATTGTACGGCCAGTTAGTAGCAAATTGACACATCCCACTTCAGTTTCTTCCTTTGCAGAGATGAATCTAACTGCTCTGCTCTTAAGACAGACGACAGACTCACTGCTCTGTTGCCAACAGCCTTTGTTTAATGGTAGACAACACACACGTATATAAACAAAGCTTTATCCCAAACAAAAACAGATAATGCATAACCCTAACATAAAAAATAAAAGAATACACTCATGCAGAGAATAGAAACAAAACTATGTTTCTTTACGGTAAATAATTCATGATGATAACAGTCAGGTTGTCAGGATGGTCACTTGGAGAGCTGTTGGTAAGTTGAGTAGGTGAATATTTTCCTATTTCAACACATACCTAAATATTTTGCATTTGCATTTTGTCAATGAAGAATTTGCTGATATATACTTCTGGAAGAATGGACTAGTTTAATAAGTTCATATTTTTTTCTGTAGCACATTTACAACCTCAGTTGGCCGAAATGCAAAAACAAATGCAAATCTAAACAGCAAATCTAATCGGAAATATATTGACACCAAAGATGTGATGTTAAAATGTGTTGTTTATGCTCAATAAATCTAAGGTATCTGTACTTAACCACAGCTGAAGAACAATGAGAAAAGAAGTTGTTTTCTCCACTTCTTGCTGGCATTTGTTGGGGCAGAAGTCCAAAACCCAAAAGTGTTTACAACAAATACACATCTCTTCGTCTACTTCTTTCGGCTTCTTCCTTTAGGTCTCACCCCAGCAGATCATCTGCCTCCTACTTGTTCTCTCCCTTGTGTTCTCTTCTGTTTCACCAACTGTCCTCATGTCCTCCTTCATAAAATCCATGAACAAAAAAATGCCAGCAACTAGGGCTGGTGACCTTGGTCATATAAGTATTTTTATTTGCAAATAAATATTTGTATATTAATCTATGTCATAATGTTTCAGGCAAAGCCTGGGTCCCTAAAAAGAGGGTGGACCCCATCATAGAGAGTGTGACTCTGGAGCCAGAGCTAGAAGAAGCTCTTGCGAGTGCAACTGATGCTGAGCTGTGCGATATTGCAGGTAAAACACACACACACACACACACACTCATGCACACACAGTCACACAAATCTTGATTTGTATTCATTGTATTGCTGTATGAATAAGGCTAATTAATTAATCCCCCCCCCCATTTTTATCATATACATGCATATTTTTTTTTATCATTAACACATTTGTTCTTTGTTTTTCTAACAGTTACAAACAAAAAGATACTTTGTATAATCTTGATTTGTAGAGTTAAATTTGCTGAGCCGTAGGTCACTGATTACCCTCCATCTTTTGCACATTCTCACTAATCACTGTAACAGACTTTATCCCCTTTAACCAGACTTCTTTCCTAAGTCTAACTCTTCTCCACCTCCTCCAGCACTTCTTCCACCTTCCCACCATCCTCCCCCTTCATCTCTCCATCTTCTCCACTTCCTCCACCCCTGCTGGATCACTCCATTTTCTAGCTGAACACCACACAGGGTATCTGTAGACTGCACTAAGCATTTGCATGGAAAGATTCTACCTGTCTTCTGTCATGTTCAGGTTCTCAGGCTGTATCAGCCACACATTTGCCAAAGAAAGATGCCTGTAACATGACATGACGGGAGATTCACACAGTCTGTGAAATGCCTGATTCATTCAAGAGAACTGCAGCTCACTGGATAGTTTCTCTTTTTCAGACCATTTTCTGAAAACACTAGAGATGGTTGTGTGGGAAAATAGCAGTAGATCAGCTGAAATACCTGAAAGACCTGCCCATCTGGCCACCAGCAACCATAGCATGTTAAAAGTCACTTAAACCTCCCTTCTTTCCCTTTTTTGATGCTTGATTTGAACTTCACCATGTCTACATGTTTAAATGCATTGGCTGAGTAGATATTTGCTTTACCAAGCAGTTGAACTGGTGTACCTAAATCTATGCATAAACATCATGTACCACATAAGACAACACGATATCTGGTCAAATAAAACGACTGCACCTGCAACCTTATGACTGCTTTTTTTGTTTTAGCTGAGAGTGTGAGGGTTGACTTGCTTGTGATGCTGCAAGATCATCTGTGGGCTGACTGTCTGTGTTGCATGGAGGTTCACTGTATGGATGTAACTAGACAATCTCTAAATCTATCAGTGCTTTTTTTAGCATTTCTTTCTCTCTCTCTGTATTTCTTCCTTTTATGACACTCCACTCATTCTCTTAGTTCACTCTATTCTCTCTGTCTTTCAGCCATCCTGGGTATGCACACGCTGATGAGTAACCAGCAGTACTATGAAGCCCTGGCCAGCAGCACCATAGTCAACAAGCAAGGCCTCAACAGTACATTAAACACACATTTTTGCACTCACTGAACTGGTGCTTGATCTGTAGAAACTGCCAGCTGCATGGTCTGTCTGCACTTTAATCACATTTAGATTCATTTGGTGAAGCAATTTTCAAGAAACAAGTAAAAGTACCCTGAAAATAGTGAGTCACTCAGCTAGTTCTAGGAAAATATCACCTCATGGTACAAAAATGCTGAAGATGGAGTTGTCTTTGACTTGAATCCAGTGGAGTGATCTCATCTTGGCAAATGTCTTTGGTCTATTAGTGCAAAAGCAAAAGGCAATTAGCTCAGTCTTTTTTTTTTTTTTTTTTTTTTTTTTGCTGCTCAAATTCAACCTTAAAACCCAGATTCATGCATCAAGCCATGTCTTCTAAGAATATGATTGATCCATCTGTGTATAGCTGAATTTAAAAACAGCTGTAGTTTGATATTACTTCAATACCAGATCAGGCAGACAATCACAGGCATTCAAGCGTGTGTGCACACATTCACATAAATGAGCCGCTGTTTATCTTGAATAGTGGCCCATCCTGTATATTCTCCTCACACTCTAAACGGAGTCAGTATCT
Source organism: Brachirus orientalis (assembly GCA_016785285.1). Classification (NCBI taxonomy): domain Eukaryota; kingdom Metazoa; phylum Chordata; class Actinopteri; order Pleuronectiformes; family Soleidae; genus Brachirus; species Brachirus orientalis. The sequence goes on from JAFBJR010000175.1 coordinate 16,998,123, forward strand.
GACTTCCAAATATGACCGTCTCTCAAAAACAGAGCCAGTCGTAAAAGTGAACCTGAGACTAACTTTACTTTCACAGTTGATACACAGGAACAGTACACAAGACACATATTTATGCTGCATGTTTAATATTATTAACATGTCATTGTCGTTTTGCAAAGTATCGGTTGTTATATTAACTGAAGCCTGAAACCTGAACCAGTGCCTGAATTAACAGTCTCTGTTCACCGTGACCTTCATTAAAGGTCCATTGTGGTAAGAATTGGTGACATCAAATGGTGAAACAGTAAATTCTAATAATCTGCTTCATTTGTCTAGAAAGTTTCAGCCTCCAAAACATAGTCTGCTGTAGAAACATGGCAGTGCCTTATGGCTGCCACTGTAAAGCAAGGCCCTTGCCTGGAGGAAATATTAAAGGCTCCTAACCTCCCTAAATGGTCCACATCAGACTTGTTGAGTTCACATATTTGAATCATATTTCTTTCAAACATACAAAGTGCATGGTTTGCTAGATCTCTTTTTGTGTTATTAAATAAGCACAAAGGTAAAATGTGTTGTACTTATCCTTTAAATTAAAAGAAGACATGCCCTGAGACAGTAGGAGACAGCCCCATAATCAGAGCAGTATTAATTATGGTGACTGGCTATGGGAAAATACTCATGAAAAATACTTTCATGAGTATTATAGAAAGCTATGCTTTCTTTGGCACAGACTGCAGGCAGGCAGATACAGTGCATTAACAGACTCTGGGGCAATCATTCATTGGATGCTGTTTATAATGTTAAGTGAGGCCCATGTAGACATCAGGGTACATGAGTGTACTGTAACTGTGTTGTGTCCAAGGTGTGATTCAGAGCACCCAGTATAAACCGGTCCCTGATGAGGAGCCCAACTCCACTGACGTAGAAGACACCCTGATGAGAGTGAAGAAGAATGATCCTGACCTCGTAGAGGTCAATCTCAACAACATTAGGGTAAGAGTGTTTCTATGTGCATCATCAGACTTTGATTTAATAGTGTGCTCCCCCTGTTAGTTAATGTCCTGTTGTAGATGTGACACAAGGCGGAGCTAAACATCTTCACTTTAGTCTACAAAATTATTTATTATGCAGACAAATATTTCACTACCTTTAACCAACTTGAAGGTGCTTCATGAAGAAAATCTAAGTGACCCATTCTGCGGTCTGTGTTAATGTTCACAGAACATCCCCATCCCAATTCTGAAGGCGTACGCTGAGGCTCTGATGAAGAACACTGTGGTGGAGAGGTTCAGTATCGTAGGAACCAGAAGCAATGATCCTGTAGCATTTGTAAGTCGAGTGGGCAGAAGCGGATTGCTTAGTGATATATCCGTTGCATTTCTATCGATATGTCTTGCATTTCTTGTCCGGCACTGCACACAATGACGCCTGTTTGACCTGTTAATAGTCAGTCCTTACATTTATAGAATTATCATTTATTGTATTAAGCTTTTGAATAAGATTCACTTATAACTGTTGGTGTTATGTACCTGTATGTATTATATATATATATATACTTGTCATTATTACTTTATGTTACTGTGCCATCTCTATGTGTGAAAGAAAGGCAGAATTGATTTTTGTTTTTTTTTTTTATTTTATTTGTTCACTCCTGTGTAGCTTAGATTTGTGTATATTGCCATTTAAAATGATAATTGTGACAATGAAAATAAAATTGTTATAAAACAGGGCATTTGTATGTAACTTTTACTGTCCAAAGCGACCATTGGGCCCCAGGAATCTTCACATTATCAAATGTGGCTCTTTTTTAAAAAAAAAAAAAGTGTAGACAACCCTGCTGTAACAATTTGGTTTTTACAAGATAATGCAAATCATGTTTTCTTATGTGTTGTGTGTTTGTTCAGGCCTTGGCAGAAATGTTGAAGGTGAACACAACACTCAAGAGCCTCAATGTTGAGTCCAACTTCATCACCGGGACAGGAATCGTGGCCCTGGTAGAGTCTTTGCAGAATAACACCACACTACAGGAGCTCAAGATTGACAATCAGGTATAAACAGATGAATACAAACACACAGCCCACTTACATGCTGCATATGCCGGCTGACGAACACTTGCTACGCTTGGTATTTGTGTCAGGTCCTGTACACAGACCATCTTTGCCACTTCAGTCTAATGCCTCCTGATGCGTTGTGATGTGTCATACTGTGTTGTGTTACATCTGTGACTCACATCTTGCCTGTTAGTTCATCTTGTTCAATGATACACAGATATTTTGCCTTTTCACTCTCTTTTATGTCATTGTCTCCATTTAAATGATCTGTTAAAATTATTCACCCTAGTATTCGTTCCTACTCCATTTCTCTACCATGAAAAACTGCTGCTCTGTCCTTCTCTCCAAATTCTAGAGCCAGCCATTAGGCAACAAGGTGGAGATGGAGATAGCCAGCATGTTGGAGAAAAACACCACACTGTTGAAGTTTGGCTACCATTTCACCCAGCAGGGTCCGCGCCTCCGAGGCTCCAATGCCATGATGAACAACAATGACCTGGGTAGGCTTCATGCACACACACACACACACAGACACATATTCTTGTTAGGACTTCTGCATTGACCTCCGTTGACTTTTTTTGGACAGCCAAAACAAAGCGTTAACCCTGACCTTAACAATAAGAAAAAGTCAGTCCTTTATGAGAGCATCTGAAATGAGGTTCTGCCTCAAGAGGACCAGGCTTTGGTCCCCATGAGGACTGCTGGTTCTGAGAAGGTCAGTTTATTAAGCAGAAACAAAGTACACGCACACATGCCTTTATGTGAACACCTCACAGGCATAATGCATTCCCTAGCCCCTTACCCTAACCTTAACCATCACAACTACATACCTAACCCTAACTCTAACCTAAACTCCAGGCAAAATGTCCACACATGTCGTGTTTTGGTTCTCACAAGGATAGAAAGACATGTGTACACAAACACAGGCTCATTCAGCCATGAAAACAGGCTCATGAAGACACAGATGAACAGAATCAGTAACAAACTGGTAAAGTTTCAAGTACAAAAACTATATTAGATGACTTATAGTATGTACCAACTCCATGCTTTAGTCAGTTACATACAGTAACTCCTACACACTCTTTCAGTCGTATTGCTTTGGCAAGTTTTTGCACACATGGGTGCTCTCTCTCCTTTGTCATATCTCATTGAGTTGTACTTTAATCAGACTCTAGAAACAGACGTGAGCAGAGTGATATCATTTGCTAAGAAGCCACAGCCAATCATAACATTCCCTGCTTAAGTTATGACATCAGCACTCAGAAAAGATTGTTTGCATGAGAGAGAAGAGGGAAAAATGAAACAAGCTGAAGATATGATCCCTGTTCCAAAATATTAGTTTTTATTTGTTGATTATTCTGTTTATAAGATTAAACAGATAAGTTAATTTGTAGGTTTGCGTGTGTTATTTTGGCTGTCTTCTCTTATTTGAATGAAAGTTAGTTTCAGATTGTTGGTTGTTGTTTTTGGTATTTTCATAGTTTAGTTTGCTTGTATTGTGTCGCAAACCATTTCATGCTTAGTTTATGTGTCATAATGATATTATTAATCATTTTTTTCCTCCTGCGACCTTTTTAAGCCCGGGTGGTCAGGTCAGAGTCGGACGGCTCCTTCACCCTCACACTGTCTGTTCCTGAACTGGAGAGAGCCTTTGGGAAAAAGTTCAAGTCCAAGACTAAGTAAAATAAAAAAAAAAAGAAAAAAAAAACCTGCTGAAACACAAACACAGCATGGTTTGACCGCTCTGTCTCACTGTCTCACTTCTGCCAACATCTCCTGGTTCTTCTCCAGACCACCAGAACTTCTGCCCCTCCTGTCATGTTCCTTTGAGAGCTTCTGTTGCTTCTCCTCAGCACCTCTCGGCATCACCTGCCTTCTTTTCCTCTTCTGGCATTCTCTTTGCAAAAGCCAACAGCAGTGTCTCACCTTTAGTTGTTGCTCTTCGGTCCCTGCTGTGATCAGTGTATATATTTTTTTCTTGGAAAGTGAAAAAACAGCACAAACATTGCGTTCGCAAAATTGACATGAAAACGCTGAGAGGATGAAGCACAAGTGTGAACCTGCTGTTATCTGCGTTACCAAACTGAATTCTCTGCATGTCCCTTCTGTCTTCAAAGTCTCCAACTGGACAAAAGTGGCCATTTAATCTGTAGTTATGTGAATTACTGCACCTACAACATCTTTCTCTGTGGATCTTCCCGCTGTCCAGTTACAGTATTTTTGTTGTTCCTGGATTTTCTTGAAAAGTACAGGTTTCTTTTCTTCTAAGTTGCATTACCAAATGGACAACTGGAGGGAAAACCAGGCAAGTTCCACCAGGCTCCAAACCATGGATAATGGATTAGTCAGTGGGTCACCTGTGGAAAGGCTGTAGTGGGTTAATCCAGCCTTGCTCTTGTCACTGTCCTGCCTACATTTCTTGTTCTTTTTTCAGTCAATAGCTTTTGCTGCACTTTCCTTTTGCAACCACTTAGTAATAAAATAAAAAAAGAACTTTTTAATTAATTTTCTTGTCTTTGCTGCTTTCTGAAAATGTCCTCTATTTTAAAATGTTTTTCTTTCTGCTTTGCAAATAAGGATGGCCAGATCTGATCTGATGTAGCTAAAGATTTAGATGATGACTAACCCTCCTGGGTTCTGTTTCTCTAATTTCTCTCCTTGTCTTTCATCTCTTGTTTCTTCTTTCTTTTCCTTCTGTGTTCCTCCATCTTTCTTTCTATCTTTAGTAAGAAAGAGAAGGCTTGAGGGAGGACCCATCTTCCCCAAGTGTCGGACAAATGTGTAGAAACCAGGGATACCTTTAACCACTTCACCCCACAATCATCTTTTGGAAACCTTCTTCAGAACTCACAATGTCTGATGACCTACCGACCTTGGAGACCTTGATCATCATTTCAGGTGCAGTTGTTTCAGGTTTGGAGAGGAGCTCTGAACTCTTTCTTTCCCCTGATATTAGTTCATCCAGTCAAGTAATCAGCTGTGTCCTAGTTTTGTCAGTGCATGATTGACATGAAATTGTTAAAAATGTTATTGTTTTTTGAAACTTACATCACAACTTGGGGTCTAGGGTTCTATTACAGTATCTGCAGCTTTTTACATTTTAATGAGGGCCCATTTGTAAGGTGATGGGTCAATCTTTGCAATCCCTGTTTCTATTGACATGATTGACAAATTATGATAGTAATATTGATAATAATTAAAATTAACATTTTTGTTGTGCTCTAAATGAGTTGATTTCCCATTACCGATCTTCTCAACAGTCAGCAAACAATGTATCCTGTCAATTATGCATCAAGGCTAATGTCCTTTTTTAAGGAATACTATAATGACCCTTAACTGGGCCTGCTGATCCCCATTCTGTCTAAACAATATTTCAGTGGCTCCTCGGATACTAAGCTACAGTATATAGACTTTTTAGTAACAGAGTGTAAACCTGGCTTTTAACAGATTTGTTGCTAAATATAGAGTATATTTATTTTTGATAGACCTGGGAAAGAGTCAGTATCAATTCATAATACTTGATGTGACTTGGATCGAGTGTGCTGGATCGTGTAAGACCTAGTTTAAAGCATGTTGTTGTAAATAAATATATGCTTGAATCACACGTCACGCCTTTACATTATTCAGTGTTTATAATGGCTGTCACTTCAAACAAAATCTATCAGCTGAGAATGACTACTGCCCGTTCTAGTGTCAATCTGATAATTTACAGTGCATCTTGGTGCACGGAGGCAATTGTTTACTGTCATCTGCGTAACTCGCTATAATAGCAACCCTGACAGTCTACAAGGATTTGAATGGATATCTGCAACACTTTCTACCAGGTCCGGTTTATTTAACTGTTTGTGTTTGTTTATTTTTATTTACTGGAGCTAAGGAAAAATGTGTGATTTAATATTACAGTGGTTGTTACTGTTGACTTTATTGTTACAGGTCTCACATTAATGCCTCAGTGGAGGTTTGGTGTATTTCAGGGTTGAATGTTAACACACAGATTTAAAAGCACCTCTAATGTATTTACAGCTGTCACACTGTACAGATCTGTTTTTATTTAAATAAGGAAATGTCTGATCATTTGCAGCCTTAAAATGTTTACCACCTATGATGGATGTCAAAGCAACCACTGAACATCTGAAATATAGTATTACACTTCTTGATAATGACACACGAATGTTTAGTTTGAAACACTTAATTGGATTTATTTGTATTTTAAAATCACACATTAAGTATGAAGGAGCACTGGCTACGTTTTGACAAGGAAGTACAATTAAAATGTTGCTGCCTCCAGTAAATATCAACAGAAATAGTTTGCACACTGTTACTTTTAAAAGTTTGAGATGGAATGACTGTATTTCCTGTTTTAGAAATGCATAAATTATCATTTGAAGACTTGAAGGTAAAACTGCTCCAATTATCAACGTTTTTTTTTTTTTTATGTGAACAACTGTACCTAAAACAAAAAAATCTCACAGAATGTTTATGGGTTAAATAACCTCATTTAAGGACATGTTTGCTTTCTAACCTTTTCACTGTTGTGGGTGATGTTTAGGAAGTGGTAATTATGGGTGTAAACATTTGTCAGACAATAATTAATTCAATGATGAAGGGGTGAGGACCCCCTGCCTTTGCTCTCTGGTATTTTAGTGGTTGGATCTTGTGTTCTGTTAAATAGTTCACTTTTCGGTTGAATATTTGATAAAGGATGAATAAAGCTTGAAAACAACTTTATTTACATGTGGCTGGATCTTTGTACCAAAAGTGTGGCTCAAGCTCAACAGTGACACTCTGTGGTTAAATGGAAGAAATACACTGCAACAATGAAGACTGTCCATCTTTTCCTGCCATACACTGTCCTCCAGGCTGAGAATAGCACTGTAATGCGCCTCTTGTATGCCATTTACATTCAGAGATGAATCCCTTCCATTTTCTGCATACAATATTAAATCCATTGTTCCAGCAACATAAAAACCAAGTGAGATGATAGGTGATAGATGTAGAGGTATCAAGCTTTTTTACCTGATGAACAGAATAAAAGGAAATATTTATACAGCTGTGGTGTTTGAGGTGTGTGCTTAGAAAGGTGAAAAAAAAATCAGTGGAGGGACAACAATACTTCAGTGTTGCCCCACTGTCATATGTGACTGTGTGAGCGTAGTGCCAAGTTTCTCAATGACGGTCAGACTTTTTAGATTTGTTATAGTTTGTGACTTTGATACGTCATGTCCAGGTCAAAGATGTCATTGCTGTAGTTGTGTAAAGACTGAATTTGTCAAACCAGCTATTAATAGTCAGAATGGACATTAATGTAGGTACAAGGTAAATGGAAAGCCAAGGAATTGAGCAATAAAATATGTTTATGAAATAAACTGTAGAGATTTCACTTAGAATTGCTGATACTGAAGTTATTGATTACTTCATCCTTTACATTTTCATTGAAAATGCTACTCAAATCACTGCTGTCTGAGTCTTAAGGGAATGATCATTTTTTTCACCCTGAGTTTCCAGTTTTCCTCCTATTGATTCTGTTCCACTTCACAATACCCAGACTCTGAAGCATGCCACCAAATCCATGTCATTACACACGTATGTGTTCTTCACATGCTGTATGAAAGTTTTTATTCTTCTTCTTATTATTATTTATTTATTTATTTATTTATTTTTAAAGAATAAAGAAAAACAATCCTTTGAAGCCCAGCACAATTTCATTGGGGAAAAAAAGAGGATAACACTGTCTTTAATGTCTGTGAACAAGATTTTAAGTTTTTATTGAATATCAGGCAGAAATATACATGATTATCCTTTATTGCTCATGGCATTCCACGTCACCTTCAGTGTTTTAATTATCACTCTTAAACCAGCAATCACATCTAAACAGAGCACTTTTAAAAAAAAAAAAAACTGGTTTTGCACTGTAACTCAATCAAAAGCCTTAGTATTCAACTTGTTGCGCGAGTGCCCATGTGCATGTTTGTGTACTGAGGGAAAGCGATCTCTTTCTCATGATCAAAAACACAGCTTTAAAATCTTAACCCATACTTAACTGTATTCTGTCAGTTTCTTTCCACATTCCCTCGTCCTGATAGTTATAGTATATACTGTAAGCTTTGTAATTATGGCTGAAAGATTCTTGTGTTGAATGAACGGCTACATGATCATTCATAATCAACACAAACAAAAGAGAACCCTGCAAATCTTTAAATGAAATTTCCTGGAGGAATACATCTTTTTTTTTTTTTTTATCACTAGTATTATTAATGCTTATATCGACAAAGTAGTGAAAACACACTCAAACCTAGGATTTATTGCCTTAATTTTTCTTTTTTCTTTTCTTTTTTTTTTTTTTTTTTTGCATGATAAAGAGGAGGGCAAAGGGCGTGGGTTTGTACGTAGTCACACAACAAACGTGTCCAGACAAATGGCATGCAAGACGAGAAGGAAACGTACAGAACAGGGGAATAGAAACATTTTTTAAACACTACACTACATGAATGTTATTACAATTTGACATTTTGGGCACTGTAGGAGCGTCGTGTGGATCGACAACAGGTTTTACAGAGAATGTGTAACAATGTGTGCAAAAGGCTTGACAGATTTCGGACACAGTCGAACACAAAACAGTAGTTTTAGGAGCACACGACAGTAGTCTTTAAATTTCCTCATTAAAATATGGCTTATTAAGTTAGATATTTTAGAGACAGACACACAGTTAATGTTTAACTTCTTATAATATTTTATGATTGTTTGCCCGCAATGGGGCTTAATGTGTTAACTTGTTTATGTACAAATTGAGTGATCAAGGTGATATTGTTTCACAGACAACTTTGCAGCTACGGCAGAGGAGAGAGAGAGAGAGAGAAAAGAGAGAGAAAAGAGTCTAAAATTTCTCAGAATAGGAAGACGAAAACTGTTTTGTGTTGTGTCTTTAAGCCCCAGTGCTAGCTGTTAGCTTCCTTAAGTGTAACATAGCTAACGTTAACATCAGTCAAGCTAACGTTCACCTGGACAAATGGGTTAGCCAGCTTAGTCTAACGGCTGCAGTTCACATGGCTGGTTCACGTCTGATTTCCCCACCATGAAACTCTTCCACGTGGATGAAAACAAACCTGGATTAAAGCCAACCTTGTCAATGTAGCCTATGAACTAAGCAAGATAATGTTAGCATTAGCTAGCTAACTAGACTACTTCTTCAGCATATCTTGCAGAGGGCCTGGCAGGTATTTCATCACTGTGTCCATGATGCTTTCCTCCTCTTCCTCGTCACCACAGCCGGCCGGTACTGCTTTCTTAGGCCGGGTCAAGCTGCCAGCAGCGGGCTCTTCTACGGCGGCTGCCGCCTCAGCCTCAGCCTCCTCACGCTTTTTCAAGCCATACTGGTGGTCAAACAGCAATAGAAATAGTGGAAAAATAGAGGATTAATTCATACCACAAGCACATGGGCCCCAAAAGAGCATGTTTGCTTGGTTGTTGGCAGTAGTTTATCAACATTTAGTTTTTTTTTTTTTGTTTTTTTTTGCATTTCCATTAGAAATAGTGCCACAATAATCGGCCCCAACCGTTTTTGTTACCCGCTCCCTTGGTGTCAGGAGTTAATTTTTGCTTTTCCACTATACTGTCCTAGTACGACTCGGCTCAGTTTCACTCTGTTTGGTTCAATTTGCTTTTCCATTCGGGGTAATAACTGGTACCTGGTACTTTTTTTAGTAACCGTTTTTGGTTTGGGTTCCAACTGAGCTGAGCCAACAATAAAACGTGATGTCAGCAGAATGCCGGCCACTGATTGGCAGCGAGTGCCATCATGGAAGGGTCATGAGTGCAACGTGCGACACAGGAATCAAACCGAACAATGCTGAACTATAGATCAGTTTAAAAAAGACTCCCCAAATTTAGCAAGAAGATTTTTAAAATCTTAATAACCAAGAGAGGAGTCTGGTGTGTTTAGAAACAGCACTACGAAGTGGTGGCGATCATGAGCCGAAATCCCAACCCTTTCAGCCATATTTTACTTCAGTGAAACAACATGCCTGATGCCAAACCGAGTAAAGTAGAGCCGTGCCAAGTTGTGCTGGAATTGTATAGTGGGAAAGCTCCAAATGGTACGGTACAGTCTGGGTGGCGTTAGACCGGCTCGGCCCACGATAGTCAGTTGATGACAGAAAAATGTCACTCCCTTGCGACGGGTGTTTCTTCAACACCCACAGTCTTGGCGGCTTGTTGAGAAAAAGGAAAAAGGAAAAAAAATGAGCTGCTGGATGTATTCCATTGTCTGTTGTGTTGTCGCTCCGGTACGACATCACGGCACATATCGCACTGACACGGCCATCAGACTCAGCCCACACCTTGCCTACCAAATGAAGGTACTTTTCTTAGTCGAGATGCAAGCCTGACCCAGGGCTTTACTGTACCAAGCCATACCGTATTGTACCGAGCCATGCCATGATTGAAACACAGCTTACAAATTAGTGACGTCTAATGGTAAGACTAAAGACTGCAACAAAATGAAGACTGCAATGTTCTCCCTGCCTTTCCCTGGTGCTTTAGGGAACTACGATGGTCCTTTGAAAACCACAAATTATCACTCTTTAGCAATTCTCTCTACTCTCTCACTCTCCTTCTGCCATTTCTTTCTTGTTTTTGCTGGTTTATGCATTGGGTTTTACATGGCTTTTTTTTTTTATTTGTTACCATGTAAGCTTTCACTTGAAAACAAACATATGTCCCTTTGGACTACTGTGGTCTACTGTACTGTGCAAGACAGCAGCCTACATGGTCCTTGGTTAAGTACATAAAAGGCTTATTCTAAGCTATGAAGAACAAATGGTTTTTATTGTAAAGCAGTTATACACTATACAAATATACTTATGATAATTCAATTGTTAGACAATGGAGTCCATTTGGAAATGATGCTGGGCTATGACCTACAGCTGTAATGGGATTTTGCTGTAGTGGCCACTCTAGGTACTGCAATAATTGTGATGTTCAGAGGCACAGAAAATGATTTTTCCATTCAAAGTCATGGTAAAGGAGCATATTCTAAATGGTGAATACTTACAATAACCCTTATACTTCATGATTAAACTAATAAGTTTCAACCATTTAAAATAAAGCTTTCCCTTCTCCAATATTTCATCAGTCCAATGGCTCAGATAATGCTGTGGGTCCAATTTTTATATTTGTGAAAATTCTCATACAACATGAAGGTAGAATGATGCATCTGTCCTTTTACTACACTACACTGGGGTCATTTCCTTTTATAAGGTACTGAGCAGCTGCTCAACCTTTCTTTCCCTTTCTTTTCGTTCTTGTCTGTTAGCGAACGATGAAGAATACCTGTTGTTTTTCAGTGTACAAGAATATGTATTATATTTACAAAGGCATGCCAGCTTTGCAATATTTTTTTTTCCCCACAAAATCCATACTGAGAAAAAAGGAATCCATTTTCCACATTACCACAGGCAGAATTCATTAAATATTCAGAATCATTGCATTTCCCCAGAATAACTAGACTGAGCAGTTTTACTATATTCGTTCCAGTTTCTGCTATTTTCCAGTGGAACACTATGATATCAACTTTTCTCCCAGTTTTTTGTTACGTTAAGATACAACCGTGGAAGAAGCGACAGAAAGCTTTTGGTAACAAGCACTTTGGGAGTGGTTCCTAACTCTTCGTTGTTGTCATCTGGGAGGACTTAAGGAGAATAGTGTATTCGAGGAGCCAGAGGAGGAGTGCAGCTTTTTATAATATCGATTCACAGTATTCCCCCTGAAACCTGCCCGACCCACAGATCGCTTGTCTTTCACGCTGTCTCTATGGTGAAGTGGTTATACTGCAGCCTTTACCCTCACAGTTACCCTACAGCCTGACAACTGTGAAGAAGAAGAAGAACCCAAACACTATCTGAATATGAACTTACTGGATATTGTGTTTTTGGCTTCAGACAGAACCACGATTCATTAGGGCTGCAACAATTAATGATTAATACTTTTAAAAATATAATTTTGATAACCCTAAATTTAAGATCAATCTCTTTTTAATTAAATAAGAATACAGAAAACTGTGATTTCATGTTCTTAAATGTGATGTTTTGGACAGAACAAAAGCATATGCCAGTCACCATTTTGAGGTTTGAGAAACACAGATCCATTGTCTGCATTTTATGGACCGAATCACTAATCAGTCACTCAAGAACCCTTTAGATTTAGATGCTTTGGATTTAGGAATCTTGGGACTGACTCATTTGTGTCCACATCATTCATGGTCACCATAGTACATTTATATACCAAAGGCACTGACTAGAAAATTTTGGCTGACAATTTTCATTTTCCAACCAACATTTTCTCTGACATTCCCACTTCTATCTAAAAAATCTAATTAATCTTAATTAATCATGATTTTTTTAAATTAGCTTTTAAAAAAAAAAAACTCTCCTCCCAAGTCCACTACATTATCGAATTGCCTTGGGAAAAGATAAAAATATCATAGGAGCAAACAAAAATAGAGCCTTGAAGACGCTGCATAAACATCAAAAGACATAATGGCTTCCAAAATCATCAAGCATGGATGTGACAACACACTAAACATTTGTGAGTCATAAAGAGAACTGATTGTATTTGGAATTTTGATCCCGTTTATTTTTTAGTTTTTATTTTCCTGTTAGCATCCATTGCTGATCTTTTTTTTTGCAGGGTTTTCATTGTAATGGTTGTGTGTTGGCTGTGCATTACAGATGAGTTGGAAAGCCAGTCATCTGTCATCATACCTTGTCCCTGATGCCTTGCCTAATCTTTTCCCTCTCTGCCTCCATCTTGGCATATTTGGCCTTCCTCTCCTCCTCCTGCTGCCTCAGTGCCTCCTGTCTCTCCTCCTCTTTCTTCGCTGCATCAGGATCCTCCTCCTTCTCTTCTCCTCCGAGCATTTTGCCCACATCAGGAGGTCCACCTGAGGAAAGGAGTGAGAGCAAGTGAGCGAAAAGGAGACACAAATACAAGGCAAAAAGGATAATTTATTTTTTTGGGGGGGGGGGAGTGACAAGTAAAGAGGCAGAAATTACAAACCTAGGTTTAAATCTTTTAATAGTTATTATTTTATGCCAATATTAACAGATGTCAAGTACAATAACTGTCCATTTTCTTTTGCAAATGACTTTTATTTGTTGCCAAAGTGAAACACTATTCATACTACCAGGGATTTATTGTTTCATGGTTGTTTCAGAATGACCTGCTCTTCATCTCCTGACACCACTGCTTTTGCACATGTTGCTGAAGTACATACACTATATACTTGGGTATTCCATGTAATATGTCACTTTAGTGAATAAAGGCAGCTCTGTATGTTTAAATGTCCCCCTTGTTAAAAACAAAAACATTCAGGGAAAACAAGGCGAGCGGAGGAGAGAGAGAGAGAGAGTGAATCTGTCAGAAACGGTTGTGTCCAATTAACTGAGCTGTTGCACTTAGTGAGATTATCCAGCAGTTTCTGTGAGAGGGAAAGACTCTGACAAGATAAAAAGATGAAGAGGTGCGGAAAAATGAGGGAGTAGCAAAATGAAGGTGACAAATAAGAGGCAGGAGGGTAGAAGGTTGTGGGACAAATGGTGAGTAAAGAAAAGAGTGATTGTGAAAGAGGAAATGGAGGGGAGAAAATGAAGTATGTGGAGATGGAGAGGAGGGTGGAGAAGCAGACAAGGGGCATATGAGGAGAGAGAGCAGGCAACCGAGGAAGAAAGACAGAGCACTCCCTCGGTGTGCAGCTGGCCTCGAGTATTGACTCATCAGCATAATAAAAGTGAAGTGCAGCAAAATGCAGCAGAGAGGTAAAAGATGGGAGAGATGGAGGAGGAGAAACGATAGAGGGGAGAGGGATGAGTGCAGAAGCAATAAAGAACTGCAAGAGGGTACAGGGAAATAAATACTTCTGGAGACTGCAGTCTGGAAGGATAATTTATACAGCTGCAAGTCCTTAATTTGGATGCCACCATATGGTGTATATAACTATTATGACTGTCTTGACATCTCTCTAGTATAACTTTATTTTCTTTTTTTTCAAATCTTATCTACACATACAAAGCTGGAACCTTTGTTTGACAAAACACTGATGTCTGTCAAACAAATAAATTTAACCCATAGTTCAATCAACGAAAAAACTGAATTGTAAAAAAAATATGTTTGACTTATGGGTAGAGTCAGGTGTTGCTGGATATAACCTCAAACAGACAGAAAAGGGGTATTGATGTTTACATCTCAGTTTCAACAAACCAAATCAGATAAGGGTGTTTCCTTAAAATGTCTGAATGTCCCTTTTAAAACTGCTCCTCAAAGTGATGAATAGACAGTAATGGAGGACTACAGAAACAAGAGATTGCTGAGGACTGCAGTGCTCTGGTCATCACCACACTCTTAATACTATAAAGAAGCACCACAGATGGAAACAGAACGAAAGAAACAACAGAAAAAATCGATCAGTCACATCAATGTGCCACTTAGATCTCACCAGCATGGTGAGTATGGGCTCACCAGCTGTGGGAGGGGCCAAGGAGGTCGGGTGCAGTGTGAGTTGGGTGGTGGCTGACCTTGGCGGTCCAACCCGTGGCTACAGAAACTAGCCCTAGGGACATGGAACGTCACCCCTCTGGTGGGGAAGGAGCCTGAACTGGTGCACGAGGTCGAGAGGTTCCGACTAGATAGTCGGGCTCACCTCGACAAACAGCTTGGGCTCTGGAACCTGTCTCCTCCAGAGGGGCTGGACTCTCTTACACTCTGGAGTTGCCCCTAGTGAGAGGTGCCGAGCTGATGTGGGCATTGTTATTGCCCCCCCCCCCCCGGCTGGGGGCCTGTACATTGGAATTCTACTCCGCCTTCGGGTAGGAGAACGGATGACTGTTGTTTGTGCCTACGCGCTGAATGGCAGTTCAGAGGAGTCACCCTTGTTGGAGTCCCTGGAGGGAATGCTAGAAAGTGCTCCTACTGGGGTCTACCTCGTTCTGTTGGGGGACTTTAAGGCTCACGTGGGCAATGACAGTGAAACCCAGAGGGGTGTGAATGGCAGGAATGCCGGATGGCCCTAAGGTGGTCGGTGCCTGTTGTGGCGGTAATCCCTGAAGATTATCCCTGAACTGAAGAGTTACTTAGGACAATTTATGTGCAACTTTATTCAGCAGCAGCTTTATCTCTACACGTACACAGTAAACCACTGGACTACCGCTTAATTGTGTTGGCGTTTCTTAATTGTGTTGCTAGGGAATAGCTTGGATAAAAATTGAATTCCTGACATCCATTTATTTCAACCAACACTGAAATGTGAATTAAATCTTGACAAAGAAGAAATGTATGATATTCTGAGCATTAATAGCCTCAGTAAACTGTCAGAATACAGCAGGCGCAATTAACAGCGGCATTGCAAGAGATTATGTGACAAAATGAAAGCAGGATTCAGGATCAGCTCATGAGCCCAGTACCAGAATTATCTCTACTTCTATGAATAGGTCCCATGCAAACACTGCCCATGAAGCAAGTAAATGGAGCAATGACTCACAACAGCCAAACTTCATTGTCAGATGATTCCTTTACCATGCCCCTCGATACCTCGTTCACCTAAACTATGCCAACCCTGAACAAACTTGGTCTGGTTTCACAAAATGTTATTGAAACATTGAGGTCATCATTGTTGCAAAGTAAAGTGGAGGTTCCTAAGAGACAAAGCTTAGTTATACTGAGCTGTTATCCCCGCTCCTGCTTTGTGAGCATTTGTGAAAGATACAGCAGTGTCCTTTTACACCAGAATAATTCCACCAAGCTCTCAGCCATCAAATATGCTAGGCTGAGTTATGTTTGAGTATATTTTAATTAAATATCTTCATATTCTAGTCCTGCATATTGTATTAGGTTCTTGTAGTTCATGTAGTTCAGTGGAACGACACTGATTTGTTGCTAAAAGCTGTAATGCAGAACTGTTTCTTAAAACTTAAACTGAAATGAGCCAAGTTGCAAAAAATGTATCAACATCAGACAGAAGTGTCAGTCACTTTCATGCAAAGACACCATATGTATAATTGTGGGGATGCACAATATTATCGGTACAATATCAGTATCAGCATATATTGGCTTTTAAAATGTATTAGTAGGTATCAATAAACACCCCAAGATCCACCAATATGACTAATTACTACAACACTAGGCTAAATAGGCTGCTGCCTCCTTGACTTCTATGCTGTTGCTAACTATTATTAAGTTTTTGTTTTTCTCAGTGAAGAAAATGTGTATTTAAATCTGCTGTGACATGTATGTATGAAAGATGAATGATGTTCCTTTTACCACAGAAATGAACTCTGCAGTTGGTCGCAGGGAAAAACTCACATATATATCGGTATCGGTAATGGGCCCAAGCACTTCCGATATATCGGCACATCAGATATCGGCAAATAGTCAGTATCGTGCACCCGTAATTCTATGGAATTTAACACTTATGTATACAATGTGTGTAATGCATACAACTCAAAAACGTAATAGCATGGTCCCACAATAATGCCTGTAATCAAAAAAAATAAATAAATACAGATCAGTATCCCAAATAAAATAAAAAGTAAAAAAAGTAAAAAAAAAAAAAAAAAACTTAAAATCAAAATTATCTTATTCCTTTCTCAATACTTGTCATCTCTCTAATCCTTTTGTGTCCAAATGCTCTTTGTTAAATCCAACCTCTTGAGGCAAAGCTAGAAGGAGGTGTATCCTCATGGCTGACTCTCCCAGTACTTGAACTTAAACAGGATCAGATAAACAGTATCTTTCTTTTCCCACGCAAGGATCTCAGGCAAATCCTTCTCTAAATTCTAAGTGTGGTGGGAAAGTGGACGAGTATGAGGCAAAGCTTATTTTACAGCAGACAAAAAAAAAACAGTGACGGTCAGACATTAGTAGAAACGCAGGAGAAACTCTCCTCGCTTTTCTTCCACCATGCCTTTATGTTCTAATTGGTGGTCGTTTTGCTGGAGTCAGCTGAAATTCCCCTCTGGTGGAGCAGCACTGCACGATGTTTTAAAAGCAGGGCTCGGAGTGAATAAGCTTTGCAAGGCACGGGCGCTTGACTTCCCTAATGAAAATAAAATAGAAATTTATGACAGTCCCCATTGTATTGAAAAGATTTTCAGATTTTTTTTTTTTAATCAAGGTGTATATTTAACTATTTTGTATTTCAGGTCACAAGCACTTTTATTGCAGTTATTTTATCGATTAGTTGAAGTCCCATGTTTTCTCCTTTTACAGTATACTCCGCTTCTGCCTTACTATGGACAGTGCCTTGAGATAATGTATATTGCGATTTGGTGCTAGATGATGTGGATGTTTCAGTGAAATTATTATCAATTAAAAATGGATAAAGTTCAGATAATTGTACATTTCTATTTGTCAGCTTTAGAAATTTAAAAACAATGTATGACTAATGGATGTGGTGGAAAGTCTTAGATGGGACTGTGTTGTCGTGACTGAATAGCCTGCTGTCTGTTCTGTACAGAATTGAAGTGCAAATACTAGGGTTTTGCCACTGACACAAGCTGGGTGGAAATAATTTGTCATTTACAGTATATATATATCAAATTATAAATTATGTTTTAAGGATGATATAGAGAGTTCTCCCTAGAGAATTCCCTTTTGACCAAAAGTTTGGCACAACAACATAAAGTATCTCAGCCTGCAGTTCCAGAATTTCCCTAGAATTAAATGGGTGGATGAGGAAGACATCGACTGGTTCAAACTAGCCTTGGTCAGGCTGAGCAGTAAAATAATAATAATAATAATGTTGGTTGGCAGAAAATTAAAAACTGCAGTAGAGTCACCAGTCATATATGAACATTGGAAAGAATAGGCCAAAATAAGCTTATAAACCCAGTTTCCCCCTCTTCTTCTACTTATGCATGCACTATATTTTACTCTCTTATGCTTCAATACATGATGCAATCAAACAAATGTGAGTATTTCCCTCTGATATTTACATAAACACAATTGATGTGTCACACACAAGGACTTATTTCTGAAATCCTGCTCCTCTACTCGTATTCAAAGTCCTTCTACCTCGTTGGAGAAATTTTCTACACTGGATTCTTTAAGTGGTGAAATAAAGCATTTATTAAACCCGGGTTCATCAAACCACATGTAATCTCTTGATTCACAAGCAGATGATTGTATGTGTGTGAGTGTGTGAGCCAACATCAGTAACATCAGTGTTGCTAAATTGGATAATCTGTACTTTGATGAGTTGGGGTGAGAAAAGAGCATCTCACAAAGTATTTTTTTATTTTTATTATTATTTCACTTTAAATAACACTATGTGCTACTGTAAAAGCACAAAGGATTTTTTTAACATATTATCAGGATGCTGTTGAGATTAATTTACAGTTTCTTCAAATTGTATAGTTTCATGCTTTGCGCTGTTGCTGTTGTTGTCCAGCTGGTTGAATAATAACATTTAATTTTGCATTAATTTTCAATTTTACAGCAGTTGCACAGTGAATGTTTATGAGGCACCACAATATGATACAAGCTACAATACTGTTAGCCTTAAGCAATGCTCAGAAGCTATGCTTTATTGTTCACCTGCCTTTTTAGTGTCAATATTAACTTTAGCTGATTTGTCAGTTCTGTTTGCTATCAAGAATGAGCATTTATTAAAAACAATGCAAGGGATGAAGGTCACGGTGAAGGTCGTCTTTAGCTCACCTCTTTGCTGTCTTATCTTTAGTGAGCTTCACACTTGCCTTTTACAAGCACATCGTTTTTGCTTTGTTGTACAAAATGGAAAAGAAAGACAGCTTGTAATGGGGACTTCTGCAGTCAGCGTAGCCTCTAAAAGGATAAAATATTAAATACATTTTGTATTTACTTAGAGTGTGTCATATATCTTCAGTCAAGACGAGGCCATTCACTGTCATGAGCTATTTTAAGAAACATCAACACAGTTTCTTATCCAGACAGCACATTTTACCACTCCTGGTGACAGCGTGGAGAAATATTCTCTTCATGGCTGTATCTTTATTTACTGTAGCCGTCCAAACTACTAAGAACTGCCCTGTCTTTAATCATGTCAAGTCAGTTTTATAAACTTTGCACAAAACATCAATAAATAATTGTGAAATTCAAATGAGTCATTTATTGTGGTGCAGATGCACAAGACCAACTGAAGATGTAAGATTTTTTTATATACCTATATAACAGATTGGTTTCACACATGGACATCTCACGCTGTTTTTGGGGACATAAAACATATTCTAATTGTCAATTTGATAATTAAAGTTTAGCACCGACTTAGAGGCTACAATGCTGACTCTTCTACTCGTCTATTCACTGTTGCATGAGGCCTTCTTAGTTTGATGGAGAGTCATGCCTCATCTCTGCCTCGTTTAACAGCCCGACTCTCTGTCACTTACTTCAACTTTTAGTTCAGAGGTGCCGAGTCAGCAGCGAAGTACTCACTTCGCTCAAAATCCAAAGCACAGTGAAACCATCATGATTCCTGAATGTGCAAAAGCAGCATGAAGGCTTGTTTCATGCTTTCCAGTTATCTACAGTTCTTAACAGCTTATTAGCCTCACAGTATGAGCCATAAGTCATACATTTTTTTAGAAGGTCCAGTTTGGAGCGACACCATTTAAAACCACCAAAGAAGCAGCAGCAAGACACATTAGTCAGTGATGAAGTTTTCACTTTGATATCTTGTACATTATTATTATTTTTGACCTCGCAACAGGACAAAGTTAATGTCTAAATAACAAGAAAGAGATTACATGTGGTTCTTACTAATTGTTTTATTTGGATTTTCAAGAGAAAACTAGATGTAAGGCTCTGACCCTGAAGCTGAATCATCACAGTTAAGCATCACTTTGTTTTCCACGATGTAGTTGTAACCAGAGAGGCCTTGGATGATGGATTGTTAGTGCATTGGCAGCATCCTCTCTTTCACACAGCGTTTCATCCAGACACATCACAGTACAAATGCAGGAAAAACACTCACTGACAGAGAAACATATCTGCATCCAAACAGGAGCAAAACAACCATTGGATGGTGAACAGTTTGAATTATTTATTTTTATTTCAGTTGTTTGAAGAGGTTAAACCTAAAGCTGCAGAATATTTTACTGAGTTGCTTTTTAAAAGAAAAATTCTTCGGACACTCAAACTACTGTATGTAATGAACCATAGTCTAATGTAAAGCTGATGCTGTTTCCAGGTTTGCATTTCAGCTCTATATCAGAAATCAATACAATCAATACAAACACACCTAAAAACGTTAATCACAATGACCATTCAGGTCCACTGGACATGCATGTGTAGCTTTTTGATTTCAAAGTGAAAAGGAAGAAGGAGAATTTCTGCATGTAAGCACTAAATAGGGAGGGAATTTAATGCACACATGCAACAATGTGTCATTGTTTCCAAAGAGCTCCATTTCTGCCCTGCTAGACTGAAACGCAGCCCTGCAAGGTAACGTAAAGCATTCATGGCAGAATCCGTGTGTTTTTACACTCAAATGGACTGGTGTAATATGGATGTAGCCTCAGTGACAATGCTGACCTTTAGTAACTGTAGCAATGACCGTTCACCACCTTGATGTCATTACCATATTCAGCTTTGCTATGGTTAGTAATTGGGTGCCCATTGCAAAAAAGAAAAAAAAAATGCTGCAGAGGAAAACTGAAAATTGCAGCTATAACAAGAGGAAACTATTCATTATTTATGCATGGCCAGCTGTTTGCTCCAGCAAACTAGTCAGAGTATTGGATGGTTGGCTTTACACTGAAACTGCAGTGTAAAACCAACTGAAGATGTAAGGTCAGATGGCTTTCCATGTCCTGTTATTGGACACTGATATGAGTTTTATGTTATGTGGGTAGAAATTGAATCCTGTGAGACCTGATTTCCTGTGTGGCTGGTCAGTGATATTGAATAAATCTTGTATTGATACAGTTTGACAGAAATTGAGCTCTGCCTGTTTTCCCTGCAGACATCTTTGCTGTAAGCGGTTGAAGAGCAAGACTTTTATACATATGCTGCTAACATAACGAGTGGTACACACCAAACCTGCAGCCGCCAACAGCACGATAGTGGCTTTTGTAATTCTTTTTAATCGATGTTGGGCCATTTCACGTAAAAAGGTTTCTAAACTGCACAGGTTTACACGAGGCAGTTTTATTCTAAGTAATGAAAATGTATTAGTTTTAATGATGTGTTGTTGGATTTAATAACCAACATTCTCTTTGATAATTAGATGCAGGAGAATGTTTCTTGTCAGGAAAGAAGGACATGTAAACATTGACCCTGTCACTACTGTAATTGGCAGTTCAGATCACTAAATCACAGGAGCACCCAATTATGCAGCTTAGGTGATTAAAGAATATTTCACAAATATCAATGTATTGACTGGTAGACTCTGTCAGCCAGATGGAAACAGTAGTTTAACTGACTGATTACTTCCCTGATTGGTTTCTTTCATTATCTGATTCCCTTTCTTTCATTATCTGATTTCATTATCTGATTTTCTGGGGAAGGAGGTCACTATGTTCCAGAACCAAGGGACTCTATAAGAAAAGAAGATATGCACTGACAGCAGATTGATCACCCCCAACAGATCCATTATTGTCTAATAAATTTTATTTGTACCAAATAACTCTGACCGAAATTTTGCGCCAAATCAAAACATACATTATCTCAAGGCACTTAACATTGTAAGGCAGAAACCTAACACTATTATAGAGACAAGAGAAAAGGGACCCAACAGTTCACATAATTCCATAATTCCTCTTGCCTGTAGACACATGCAAACCCTAGACACACATCCTGTAGACACATCCTAGCCCCTTACCCTGGTCTTTACCAGTATTAAATAAAAAGGCAATTAATGTCATGAGAACCAACCAAAATGTCATCACAGTGTCATAATGTCCACACAAAGATAGGTTTGAATCAACATTTGTCCTCACAGCCTACCACAGACATACAAGCACACACACAAACATGCATTGACTTCCATTCATTAAGACAGCCTTCAAATCTTAGCGTATCGTAGCCACTGCCTCCAAAATAAGGTTCTGCCTCATTAGGACCATGTTTTGTTCTCACGAGGACTACTCATCCTGACAAGGGTAGTGTTTACACCAGAAAATGTCCTCAAGAGGTAACACATACAAGTATAGACACACACACAGAGTATATACATCTAAAGTATCTATAAAATACTGTATCTCCAGCAGGCACAGTACAGACATACACACTACACATGCAAACACTCGCTCTGGTAAATGTATTCACAAAGTCTGCAGGCAGAGTGTTGAAAGACTTCTGCAGAGTAAAGCCAGCCTCCAATGCAATGCAGTTGATTTAAGAATTCACACTCGCATGCACGTGCGTGCGCGCACACACACAGCAACTATGCAGAGTGAGGCAGCGGTTGTATCCTCTGCATCCCAATGAGGAGCCCGGGCTCTGCTTTGACTCCACGCCCCAACTGTAACCAGCTACCACCTCCAAAACCTGGACAGGAACAGCTCATCAACTGGTGCCACTTTCCTTCATTTCCATTTGAAGTGTTAGCGCACAATGAGGCTGAATTACAGGGCTATAATGAGAACTAATGAGTGGGCCAATAATTGCTGAGATCATATTCTAAAGGATAATACCCAAAGGCTTTAAAGGACAAAAGTCTTGTGAAAAAAAAAGTTGAGTCATTAATACCTGCAAAATAGCTATTCTCTATCTCTCATGCCTCACATAATACAGTACTTGGTGAGAACCCATGCACAGAAGGGGAGAACATGCAAACTCATCTAAAAGATGCTTCAAGATCAAGAAGGTTACTTTTTGAATGTTTTCACTTGACAGGTGCAGTGTTATGTATATCACTTCATCTTACTGTACCGGTGCTACTGCCAGTGTCCAATTTTATCAGCAGCAAATCTCATCTGAATCATTTCAATAAGAGCAGGAATGTGGAGCAAAAAACAAGAAGCAGGTTCCTGTAATTCCTGTCAAATTACAATTTTTAATCAGTTATTTATGATGTGCTGTGAAAGATGTTTTAATAGATAGATGCAGAGATAAGGAATGTGGGAATTGATGTCTGAAGTTCGATGCGAAGGTCGGCATGGATTATTTCTCCTCTGAGTCCCCATCACTGGGATGGCATTACAACAGCACTGCTGCCACTGATGATGAGCATCCATTTAAATCCTTTACACTGCAGTGACGTTAAATCAACCTCCCGTCCAGCAGACTACTCACCTCCCAGCGCAGCTTTCATTACAAAATTCATGATGAAGCAGTTTTGTGTTCTCCTCCTCCTGTGGTCACGTTGTCAAGGACAGAGCTGCAGCCAGGGGGACAGAGACACACAAGCTGTAACTGTGTGATCAAAACTGTTTAAAACATTTATGTACAAGAGTTTGATGGGACGGGGCAGAAAGGAGGACCCATGTTTGACAAAAGAAGACCCAACAACAACCAAAAAAACAAAACAAAACATTATTACAATATTCACAATATCTGCATCTACATTTTCAAATATTCCATTACACTTCCTGTGTAGTAGAAAGAAAAAAAAAAATAGCTTTACACCCTCCAGTACTACACCATGTCCCGAGTTCTGCTGTGGCACCTGCGCCCTCGATTTACAACCACACTCCATCTTGTGTGCTTTTATGCTGACGTTGCCGAACCACCTGTGATGTATCTTCATGGAAATGACCCCAAGAACAAAATTAAATTCAAGGAAAAAATGGGGCCAAACGAAGGGAGGGTCAAATATTAGCAAGTGGAGACGAGATTTGCGTCAGTCCTCATTCTGCAAGAGCTACTTGCCAAGACAAAGGTTTTTTTTTTCCTTCTGCTTCTTTTTTCAGGATGCCATTCTTTTAATGTCTTACAGTGCGTGTAGGGCTCTCTGTGTGTCTATATTAGTTCTGTTATCTTTCTCTTGGGTCTTTTTGTGACTCTGTGGCTGCTTCACGGTGAATTTATGTAACTTTATGCACATGTAAGTGCATGCCTGAGGTGAGTTTTCAGACCAGAGGGTACTTATGGTAATACATAATAATATTGCGATACCATTATTTCAATCATACATATATATATATATATATATGGGACTTGCAGTGCAAAGCCAAAAGCAAATGACTTAATGCACAGTATGTTTATTTTTGTTTTAACATTCTTTTAAGCCCATGGTTTGTTTTGCTGCATTCTCACAACATGCCTCTGCATTTGCAGAAGAGGAATGGGGGGGGGGGGGGGGGGGGCCCCCTTCGGGGGGGGGGGGGGGGGGGGGATCACTTGAAAACTTGCAACTTGATTACAGTTTCGTCTCTGTGTGTTTTGTTATTATTACAATTATTCATTTCATTCACCCAAAGTCGAATGTGTCGTTTCCTGCTCCCCTTCCTCCTCACCATCATCATCATCTGCAGCAGCATCAGCATCACTTTCTCCTCACGTGAACCCTTCCACTATTTACTCACTGCACCTGCTGCGGTGATGAATTTCGTCGCTATTACAGTAAGGCAGCCTCCAGTATCCCCTATTACAGTAATCCCTTTACACCCACTACAACCTCCATACATGTACTCTGTGTCCAGAAGTCTGTCTTCTGCATGCACGAGCGGTTGTATTAGGGGGAGAAGCATCAGCATCTTGCACCAAAGTGCACGAACCCACCATCTCCATCCCGTCCCGTACAGCACAGCACAGCACAGCACAGCACAGCACAGCACAGTTGCTCACCAGCATCAGTGTCTGACAGACTGTACGAACATGGTTTACCTTGTTCTGATCCTCTCCTCCTCCAAGTCTTTTCTCTCTCCTCCCGCAAACAAGCCTCGTTGCAGTGTTTCAACCACCTTTATTTCTCCGCCTCGTCGGGCAGAAAGGAAACCCAAGTTGTGCGCGTGGAAGGAAAAAGAAAGGGGGAGAACACTCTGCCTCTCTCTGTCTTCCTCTCTTCCCTGGCTCTCAGTTTGCAGACATGCCGGGCTGCAGCAGCGGAGGAAGACACTGTATTTCTGCAGGAGCAGAGGAGAGCGAGCAGAGGGAGAGAGGGGGGAGGGAGGGAGTGCATGACTGTTATATCACCCTAAAGTGAGGCTTCCTCTTCGACAGAAAAGATATTAGACATTAAAAAAAAGTGCTTTATTGTAGCAAAACACAAAAGCATTTTCAATCCCAAACCCCCCATGTGCATTTTGGTTTTATGGTCAATTAATTTATGAAAATGCTAAACTGATATAAAAAAAACCGCAACAAAAAAATAATATTTTATTAAATGCCCCAAAATAACAAAGATTAAATATAAGGTACAGTGCAAGAGTCCTTTGGACTTATCTCTTAACCTGCTCTGAAAAATCTTGAATAAAGGAGCAGATTTGAGAAACTGATTGCTTCACCATTCTAACATGTTTTCATGGAGAACATTAGAAGGTCGAAGTCGAAGGAAAATAACTTCCCCAAACTATGTTACATTATGTTTTTTTCTGTTATAAATGTGTTTATGTTTAGGTTTTAAAGTCCCATAGAATGGTCTTTTTGAACCAAAATTGTTATTGTCATCTGAGAAACATTATCTTGTATTTATGGGCCAAAACCTCACAGACTCAGCAGAGAGTCAGAGGGGACTCTCTACAGCTGCTCTTTCTCTTCCTGTTCTCACCCATGCTGTTTCACAGCCAGGGGGAGCTCTCCAGAACACTGAGTCTCTTGTGATTGGCCAGCTACCCACTCGCTTGCGATTGGCCAAGTACCGAAGCAAATGTCACGCCCCCTCCCAGAGCCGCTCCGCTACATTCTTAGTGCTAGCTGTTAGCACTTAGCAGCATGAAGTAGCTTCATCGCAGCCCCTTTTCGTAGCTCTTTACATTTTGTTCCAGAGTCACAAGAAACTGAACCACCTCCACAACCATGGCTGTAGCAGGACATTTCACAAAAGAAATCATTATTTTTTTTTACTCTGTGCTGTTAGAATCCTGAACTCTGAGGACACACTGGTGCTAATTTGCAGTGTTCCCCACCTGACCTCACTGTGTGTCTACGTACCTGTAATTGTACCTGTTACTGTAAATAGGCTCTTTTAAAAGTTATTCATATTTTATTATTTAATGTGATTCTGCACTGCTTTGCCCATTTGTTGTTGTTGTTTTTTAGATATCTTCATAACCAGCTGGTGAGACTGTGAGTAAAGTAATTTTGTTTCTCTTTATGAGGAAATGACTGTCTAACTGTACTTTCTGCACACAATGGTCTCTCTGTCTCTTCTGAGGTGAATGCATATCAATGCACACAGAGATGGGAAACATCTGAAAGAAGTACTGAAAAAGTAACATTTTGCCCAAAAGTAACTAAAGTGTGTTGAGAGAAAAAGTAATGACTAACTTTTAAGATTAAATTTCTCCAGATTGCCTAGTTCTGTTGGAAACAGAACTAGGCAAAATGACCACTTACAGATGTCAAAATACTGTGAATTTTGCATTGATAATTTAATACAAAATTGACAGTATTTTGACATCTGTAAGTGGTCATTTTGAATTAAGCCAGACCTCTCAAATGTAGCTCAATTTTGTCAATTCCTGACTGTAGTTATAATTTTACAGTAATTAGACCACTCTATTTATGATGCAAAACACTTCTTCACACACATCTTCCATGCAGACTATGGGCCTTTGAAGGGCAGAACATTACACGAGTACATTTTTAATCACATTTAATGAAGTACATGAGTGTAACATGAATATTAGAGGCCTATTAAATCATACCATATGGACCAAAGAATGACAAACATTTGCCCCAGAATCTTTTCATTTCAAAATATTTTCAAAAATATACACTGCAAGAATAGCATTTTAACTGCTCTACAATATGTTCTGTGTTGTTTGCCAGATATGCCAGGAATTTCCTGATCCAACTTCCCAATATGTCAGCTTTCGTCCACGTCTTGACTGAAGCAGGACACATGGCAGGCGACTATGTCCTCCTGGGAGGACAGACTCTCTGGGATGGGGATCTTCTGCAACGCTTCAGCAAAAGATTCTGGGTCCTTCATCACCTCCTCAAACATCAGTCTTATCAGGTCAGCCAAATAATTAATACAAATATTCAGTCACAAATGAATTTAGTCATTGTATTATTTATTACCAAGATTTTAAAAACACATTCTTTGTCTTTTAGTTGTGACGTTCTGTACATGGAGTCTGTGTTTACTGGCTTTTTTAATGGCTTCTACTTTCTTTGACTATGGCACCATGAAAACAGGTTGGCCTGCAGCTGTTGTTGCATTGTGATTTTCATTGTGATGTATGGTCACAAAATACATCTATGTAAACATGAAGATGCATATCAATGAGCCAGTACTTTATTTAGTTGTAAAAATGCCT
The DNA here is from genome assembly GCA_016785285.1 of Brachirus orientalis. Taxonomy (NCBI): domain Eukaryota; kingdom Metazoa; phylum Chordata; class Actinopteri; order Pleuronectiformes; family Soleidae; genus Brachirus; species Brachirus orientalis. The sequence goes on from JAFBJR010000175.1 coordinate 17,025,544, forward strand.
CATAAGTTACTTTGTCAAATACTGTTACTGTTACAAACACTGTGTATTTGTGCATTCAACATGCACTTTATCCTATTGTGTATTTGTATATAAATACATACTTTTTTGAACTTTTTTCTTGCCATATTTTCCTCAGCTTGTGCTAACCGGGAGCAGAGACACACACAGCAAACGCCTACACTTCTCTTTTACTGTTGTGTTGCGATTAGCGTTTGGCCTGCATTAGCCCATGCTACATGGGAGAACAAACGTACACACTTATAATGACTGTCATGTCATCAAGAAATCATAACAGATAGCTGACCCTACTCCTTCCGTCAGGATAAGTTTGGTGCTGAGTCTCCAAGAAGGCGTTTAGCAAGATTAGCAACTTATGAAGTGTCTAGTGTTGGTTTTTACAGCCAAAACAGAACTAGCAGTTGAGATGAAGACGCCCGCCAGAGCAGGAGGTGCAGGTTCTGGGGGGAGGATTCAATTCACGTCAGATTTACCAGTTACATAACAAACATAGACTTTCCAGATCCGCTTGGCGGAGCGCAGGTAAACAGTGACCTCCTGCATTCACAGAAGTGGCTGAAGTGTTTGTTGTGACACTTTGGTGATGTATAGATGCAGGAAGGACACAGGGATACACCAAAAAAGCAAAATAAATTAGATTTACTAGTGATTGGGGCCTTTAAAGCCTCATATAGACTTAGAGGGCAGCACATCAAACTGCCACAGTGTCAGTTGCAGTGTCAGCAAAAAAAGTATCTATGCCTGTATCTATGTGCACACCCAACAGATGCAGAGAAACAGTATCATTAGTCATTTGGTGTCATTCATTATCTATCCAACTGCCAAACATTATCCAGTTATATTCCTTTTCATTTTGTGCCTACGTCTGATCAAATATTGTCTTGCTTTGTGGCTGGGTAAGAACGCTCCTCTGTGTTTAGCACCTGAAGTATGCTGTTTGTTTTGTTGTTTGTTTGTGCAGGTGGTTTATTTGAGCTTTGTTGCTGACGGCGGCTTGCTGTGTTTAAATAAAAACAAACTGGTGAGAGCAGGGAGAGTGAAGTGACACGATTATGTGGGCTAAAAAAAAACAAAACAATGAGCTAAATACTATACAGAGAATCAAGGATCTCTATGTGCATGTGTGTGGAGGGGGTGTTTAGTGCATGTACATACAATATCTTAACGATGAGGGACTACAGTTTGCTGGTATCCTTAAGATATTTTATGTAAATACTTAATTCTTTATCCGCTGCAAGGATCTACACTGTAGTGTAATGTCAGCCCACTCTAATTTTGATAATTAAGCTATATTTTCTTGGCATGATGGAATGGACTGATGCTGCTATAATGAACTCACCTGTTGCATTTTCAATCAGTGAATTGCAGGGAATCTGATAACATTGAGTGTTTTGACTCATTTGGATTTTGTTCGGACTCCTGATTTTGGTTTGAGTTTTATTTTTACCTTGCAGTTATTGTTGTGTTTTTGGCCATTTTTGTGAAGTTCCTGTTTTATTTTGACGCATCCCGTGTTGTTTTGTATACTCCCCTCTTGTCATGTCACTTTTTCACTCCCTGGTCTTTGTTTGCTTTCCTGCCTTTTAGATGGATTTTTACCTACACTTGGGTCCCAATCTTGACACATAGCAAGTCACTAAATTATTTTTTTCTTAATAATTGTAATATTTCTACTGTTTAGTCATTTCTAATTAATTTGTAATTATTATTGAGCAAATTTTCTACACTGATTGTTAAAGCTAGATTAAAAGACAACGGACCAATAGGGGGCCAACATTTTCCAAAATCAAGCATAGAGCAACTAACACCTAATATGCCATTAGCTATGCATGTTACGTCTCATGATAAGGTGCTATGGATCACAAACAATTACAATTCCAACAACAATGACAAATGTCAAATTTCAAGCAATATGATATTTGTCACTTCAACCTTAAACACTAGCTCTAAAATAATAATTTTCTGCCTTTTATAAGCTTTTAAAGTCCTTGCTGCCATAGCTTTGCTGCACATGGTGAGGCACTCAGGCCGAGAGAGTGAGAGAGAGAAAGAGTGAGAGAGCACACAGAGGGCCGAGGGGAGCTCAAACTGCTCCCATCTCCCATCAATTAATCAAGACACATGCGGCTGTGTGGCTGTGTCCGGTCAACACACTCTGGCACAAACATCCATCACCTTGTTTGGAGCATAGAAAGGCTTTGAAACAACAGCAGGACACTCTCGTGCACACACACTCACACATAGTGTCTGTTTACTGTATGTCCTCTTACTGTCCATAAACACCACTGTCTTATAATATAGTTTATATATTATATATATGATTTATAGCAGTGTTTCCCAATCCTGGTCCTCAGTACCCACCGCCCTACACTGCCCTGCTCAAACACACTTGATTGAAATGGTCATCTCATCATCAAAGTAAATGACTGACAACATCCCATTCATTTGAATCAGGTGTGTTGGAGCAGGGCAACATCTGAAACATGTAGGGCAGTGTGTCCTGAGGACCAGGAATGGGAAACACTGACTTATACTGTCTTGGTTTCACATGACATTACATTAGTGTTTTTTTTTAACACATTAAGGTTAAAGTGTAAATCATGCACTCATTCATTATTAGCATAATGGATAAAATAATGGAAGTGTTATAATTATGTTGAAGAAGGGAAGTGCATAAGCAGAGAGTGCTTAAGAGAAGTTAGGGTTAGTTAGTTAGTTAGTTAGTTAGTTAGTTAGTTAGTTAGTTAGTTAGTTAGTTAGTTAGTAGTAAGAGACTCTAGAGGGAAGGTGTTCTTGAAAGAGATGTGTTTTTAGAACTGTCCTGTAGATAGAGAGCAACTATGCTGTTCTAAAAGTATGAGTGAGCTTGCTCCACCATCGAGGAACCACAAATGAGAACAATCTGGGCTGAGGTTGCCTTGTGTGCAGCAAGGACAGTGCGAGGATGCTGTCTCCTCCAGTGAATGCCGCCTCGCTCATGTTTTAAGGTTGCGGACATTTCTGGTCTTGACCAATGTCCATTGTTTATTGTTTCAAATAGTATGATAAAGTTAAAATCTCGTCTAAACAATTATTTTCTCATATACTCTATATACAGTAAATACCATGCAGACAACCACTTTTGAGTTTTCAAGATTTCTGTAAATGTGTACTATTGTGGTTTTAGTAGCATTTAATTGCGGGCTTCTGTGGACACTTGGCCATTGTTATTGGCTAATATACAAACAACTAGGTGTTAATCAGGCACACTGTGCTGCCCTGGCTCTTTCTGACATATTTTAATCTTTTTTTATTTACTCTAACAACAGGAATGCTGCATTCTGTGGCTGTATTTTTCTTAATTTCCTGTAGGTCAGCATGTGGCTACCATCCAAGTAATGACTCCCCATGAATAGGTGCCAAAATGGGGGGGGGGTATGTTACAAATCTTTCCCTAAGCTACTGGAAAGAACACACTCTGAATGTGTGGCATCCCATGAAATACACAAACACTGACTGCCCTTTGATAACAGTATTTGCATTTTACTCCAAAATAAATGGCTGAGCTCCACAGGGACAGCATGCCATTCACAGAAGGGCAAATTAGCATAGTGTTTGCTGTCACATGAAAACAGTGTAGTGCTGGTTTTCATGCTTTAGTTACGCTATTTTTCAGTCAGTACAACATTAACCATTCATTGCTATTACTGGAAAATCTTTGTTTCATATAAAAGTTCAGTTGAGGCATTATATTATGGAACTACTTTGAGACAAGACGTGTCATGCAAACGACCCTTAAAACTAAAATGTGGTTAAATTAAAGTAATATATGTATACGTGTGTGTGTGACCCTTTTGCTGTGAGTCAACAATGTTAGCCACTGCTCCACCATCCACCCTCCTCTCTACATAGTTACTATACCAAAATCCCCCCCCACGCTATAGCTTAATTGTGTGGTGTGATGTTATATTGTAGGAGTAGTGGCCTCTTTGTTTTCGCTGAAACTGAAACTCCCCTGTGAATCACCGCATTGTGAGGTTGACAAAATGGCATGTCCCAGACACGGATGCCTTCAGTGACTTTACAGTAAGTGTCTTAAATTGTGAGGCCCAGCATTTTGTGTTTCACTGTGCAGATTACAATCATTCATCAAATCATCGCACAGCATAGCCCATCGTCTTTGTTCTCACGCTTTTTGGCTCGACATTGCCAGAATTTCCTGTCCGTACTCTGTAGTGGGATGTTTTCCTGCATGTGAAGGGCACTGTGGCCTCTGTCAGGCTACTCTGTGAAGTCAGAGGGGAGGAGTCATTAGCTCTGGGTATTAGTCTGCTGTCAGTCATGCCTGCTGTGCTCTGAGGTCCCCAGAGACACTGGAAGTGCTAAAGGAGGAGGCAAACAGAGGGAGGGAGAGGAGTCAGAGGGAGTGCGGGTGCACACTCGTGTGTGTGTTTGTGTGTGTCCATCAACGTGAAGACCTCTGAAGTCCCAGACAGAAAGAGGTGTGTACTGCTGCAATGCGTAAAGGCATCGCAGCTACATTGCTTCATGCAGTGTGCAGACTGACTGATTTTTTTTAAGGTTGAATTATTTGTTGACTGGCAGCATCAGGATTTTATGCCATTTATATATTTCATAACAACACAGTTTATGTATTGTAGGTCTAGTGGAGGGTTGATTTATAGTAGTTACTCATGTGAAAGAAAGACATCTGCTGTGAAAATTCAAACAACAGTATTATGAATTAATGTTAGGTCAGTTAACAAGCAACACAACAACAGTGATGTCACTGGGTAAGCCATGCTGAAGCCAGTTGCTGATGCTAGATTACTTACAGAATATGGGCCAGGGATGAAGACGATGAAGGTGAAGAGAGTCTTTTACAGTTTAACAGCTCAGAGCAAACTTGGCAAAGTTTTATGACCTTGACTTTAAGAAGTTTTGCAGAATTTTGCAGAATATCTTTTTGTGTGTGTATGTGTCATGTGTTGGGGATGAGCTTACAGTATGTGATACCCAGTATTGGTATCTGCCTGATATAGGTCAAAATCACTGGATTGGATTTTAGAAAAAGAAAAACTGTAAAATCCACTATGATCTAAAATCTCTCAATTTCACAAAAATTGTTCAAAAATGGATGGTTATGACTAGGTGGTAAATTTGTCAGCACAAATGTGTTGTTAACAGCTTGATAGTTTAAAAGATTTAAAAACGACCGTTATATTGTTATCAGCTACTGTTATCAGTATCAGAGAAGAGAGTAGTTATCGAGCCATCCCAACCTTTGACACAGCAAAATGAGATGTTATTTTGTTTTGGTGGTCATTTATTCTCGTATAGTTGCTTTTACCCTTAGTTTTGCTATCATGGAGGATATGTTTTTTGACTGCTGCGTGACATTATGAAGAAATTTTGCTGTTAGATTTTGTTTTGTCAGCTCATGCATCCTTTAAACTAAAATCAATCATATGTTTCATGTCCTAAGTGACCCATTTCTTTGTGGATTGAGGATAGTATTTGTTCACACTGTTTTTTTTCTTGCATGAGGATTTTATTCAGCGTTCTTGTGTGCTATGTTATGTTTCTAGTATTACGATTGACAGTGTGTTGTGACCAAAAGCCCCCCAACCAAAAATACCTGCCATCACCCACTGTATCTTCAAAATATCAGCCTAGTAATGAGCTGACATTATTTATTATAATATTAAGGCGTACATTGACATTATTGGAGTTACAATGTGTTCATTCAATTGTGACAGCTGGAGCTCGCCATATTGTGGTGTCAAGAGATCAATTGCTCCCTGAGGTCCAACAACACAGCAAAGGAGTGATGAAGGAAGCAGCTCAGTGTGACGACTGGAAACTCTCCAGTGTGAGGCTTACTTGTGTTTAGAAGATAAAAAATGACACAAACAAGTATGAGAAAGTAAGGGTTACTGTGTATGCATAACTGGATTTCTTCACTTGGCCTTGAGCAGTAGGACAAAAAAAGAAAGGACGATGTGCGGTCACAGCCCGGCTACAGTGCAGCAGGCGTATGAGGACAATATCACTGAGCCGTCTGTCAATGGATAAACATGACTGGGGTTGGACCTCTCAAGTTATGAATTCATTATCCCCTGGTGGCTGTATCGTCCACAGCTTGTAACTGCAGGGTATGAGCGGTGCAAATTCTCCTGTTGCCTCTGTACCTTCCTCTGCACCTGTCTGTAATAGGAATGGAATACTGCAGGAGGCGAACCCCTCCCTACAAAAACACTTGGAAAACATCCAGAGTGGAGTGCATCATGCCCTAGAAATCTAGTGCAGTAGATCTGTCACGGAGCAATGCAGTGAAGAGGGGAACGTGACCGCACGGTGGGAGCCAGATTCATATCCACCACACAAATCAGTTTGAGCAGGAACGATGTTGCAGTGGACAACAGGATCAGAGGTTTAGGTTTCTCTGGGCTGATTTATGACACAGTTTAATAAAACCTGATGTGCGTAGCTTTGGAATAGTGTTGGGATTGTCGTCCTCTATAGTCAAACCCTCAGTCAGAGAAAAATCCACTCTGACTAAATAAACCTATATGATGAAATGTATTGGTGTGAAGAGGACTTTCTGTGATGACACCTAAGGAAAGAAGCCGAAATATCAGTTTGATGGTGAAACAAGATTCTCATCATGGAGGCCAGGCAGTATATAAAATTATTTTCCGAATAAAAACTTTAACAGGGACGTTCTATATTTCTATGTTTATATTGCACCATTGAATGCATAAATGCGGAGAAAAATATATGAGTGCACAACAGTCATTGGCTCACTTCTTCAGCTCATCATCTTGCTCAAATTACAGCATCTGAGGATGTGTCGCCAATTTAAATTGGCAGTGTGACTGAAGTGCAGTGAGGGTAAGCAAGCAGACTGCTTACATTAGCTTACTGTAACTAAAATGTATGCTGTCCTCTCAGCCTGCAACGCAAGGTGAAACAAAAGAGGTTCAAAGAACTGGATCAGGAGCAAAGTGTTTGCCTGATGAGACATGCACTAGAGACATTTTCAGGGAGATTTTGAGAGAATTGACTTTAACTTAGTGTCACTTACACTTAAATGTACTGATTTACACAAACTGATCATGATTGTCTGGACTTTAATTCATGTTGCACAATAAATACTATCTATCTATCTATCTATCTATCTATCTATCTATCTATCTATCTATCTATCTATCTATCTATCTATCTATCTATCTATCTATCTATCTATCTAATAATTATTTCCTGTTTTATTTTGTTAACTCACACACTTCTCTTCCTGTGTTTTCCTGCCATCTTGATTGCACGCTCCTCCCCCTTTTGTTTCATCTGTGATCAATTACTTTCCTCACTATTTCGCCTCTGCTCACCTTTCATTTGTCCCAGTATCTCAGCATTCTTTATCTGATTACTCTTTACTAGATCAAAAAAGTGAAAGCTGAGCAATAGTATAGCTATAGATGGCAATTAATGATTGCTACTTGGCCCTCAAATAATTTTAAATTAAGTAAACGGTAAGTAAAATCAACAGAAATGTTGTTACCCTGTACAATGTAAGTTTTACAAGGAACCTGCATCCGTACTTGTAATCAGTGTATTGGTGTATTTTAGTGATTTGGGCCATTTTGGAGTATGTGTGGAGTAATTGTGGTTGGACATTTCTTCGGGGGCACTTACGGGAACTGTTTCTTTAACAGCTGTAATTAAAAAAGACACTAAAACTCAACAATAGTGCCAGTTATCCCGACAACCAATGACTGGTGTGAATTTGTTCACATTAATGATTTAGAAGTAGCAACACAATGTACACAAATAGGCATATTTATATATTCTAATGTTTTACTGAAAGTTATCTAAAGTCTCACACAATTGCTGGTACAAAATGTGCCACGCGTACAAATATGTAGACTGTGTAAAATGACTCCCTTCTTCCAGAAGACCATGAATCAGTGTTTATTGATTATATTTTATTTCTTGTCCTTCATGCATGGATGCTCATGCACTCTCTCTCTCTGCACATCTCTTCTTCATAGGACACTGCATTGCCATCCATTCATTTGGACAACCTAAACAAAGGGTTATCCCTAACAAGTTAATGCCTAACCCTAACCAAAATTCAAATCTTAACCCTCAACTTAACCAGTTCTGCCTCATTATGAACAGGTTTGATCTTGTTGAGGACAACTGGTCCTTACAAGGTCAGTTTTTATGCCAGAGAAGGTCCCAAAGGGGTTACGCCCACACACAAATTGCTGATGGGATGAGCTTCCCAGTGCAGTGGAGAGTCTTGAATATATTATACATACACTCAGAGGAGTGGTGCATATTTGATGGATATAAAAAGGTAAGGCTTGGGGGGAGAGAGTTATGATGGCTCTGCCCAGCACACTTGCTAACCTATATCTTTTATATATATACACACATATATATATATATAAATGTGGGTCAGCAGGAACCATTTTTCTGTCACTAAATCTATTTTTCTTGCTAATTTACCCCCCCCCCCCCCCCCCCCCCCCCCCCCCCCCCCCCCAATTTAAAGTTTCACCCTCACATATTGGTAACTATAATTTTTAGAGTTATTCAATGAATGTCTAGACTAAAAGCATTTTCTCCACCTCTGCTCTGGCTTGAGAACACCCATACAGCCTCTCCCCGTTTCATGTGACTTTGCAGATATGATGTATGTCCTTGAAGGAGACCTTGGCTTGCATTGCAGTCATGATGATGGCAGATGAACTGGCTCTCTAGTTATGCTGCTGCCCCTCAGTGGACAATGTACAAAATTACAATATATATAAATGTGGGTCAGCAGGAACCATTTTTCTGTCACTAAATCTATTTTTCTTGCTAATTTACCCCCCCCCCCCCCCCCCAATTTAAAGTTTCACCCTCACATATTGGTAACTATAATTTTTAGACTTATTCAATGAATGTCTAGACTAAAAGCATTTTCTCCACCTCTGCTCTGGCTTGAGAACACCCATACAGCCTCTCCCCGTTTCATGTGACTTTGCAGATATGATGTATGTCCTTGAAGGAGACCTTGGCTTGCATTGCAGTCATGATGATGGCAGATGAACTGGCTCTCTAGTTATGCTGCTGCCCCTCAGTGGACAATGTACAAAATTACATCTGGAAATGAGAGAGATTTTAATGCTGGGAATTCCCCTAGAAGTCTGAGCTAAATCACACATGATCTAATGTATTTTCCCCTCTAAGAATGGATGTATGTATACAACTATTCATGATCATGTCCTTTCAAAAGAGAACTTGAAACTAAAACGTTTGGTTTTGTGAAGGGGTGAAAACAGTTTGTTCAAACACAGACACTCAGAAATGTGCTTTGACTTTTGATTACAATACTTTGTCATCATGTTCTTTCAGAGCTGGAGATGATGTAGTTGATGTTTTTTTTTCCCTAAAATTAGCTAAGCATCCTAATAGCAAAGCACTCCACTGACCAATAGGCCGATGTAAATCACACTCATCTCATTCTACCGCTTTATCTTCCACATGAGGGTCTCAGGTCTCAGGGTGCTGGTGCCAGTCCTAGATGACATAGGGTGAAAGGCAGAGTACACCCTGGAAAGGTCCCAATATAAATCTCATTGAGAAAAATAAATCGCTCCTACAAGCACCTGACTTGTGTTAGTCCCATCCCAAACGTTACACCCTGAGGGATCATTAAAATTTCTTCTCCTTAAAATGAATAATCCTGTTATAAATAAAGCCATCACATCCCTGCTATTCTTCTCTCAATACTTGATTGAACATGTTACTATTAAGAGAGTTGCAGAAAAGGTAAAATACCAGAATGGGCTGTAAAAAAAAAAATAAAAAAAAATAAAACAAACTCAATCACATAGCCTCAACATCATATGGCTATGTGGCACAGCTGAGTTTCCTGCTCGCAGTTGTTTCCACTGAGACTCGCTCGGATGTGTTCAAGTGTGAGTGGTGATCAAAAGATAAAGAAATGGACTGTTCAGATAAAATGGTGCACAACATTAACAATTGATAACCTGTGTGTAGACAAGGTTTTATTTATCCACTCTGTTTGCTGGTGTAGTGTAGATGCTCGGCTTCAGTCAGGAAATCCTGCCTGTTATTATCTCACACAACTGTGGTAATGAGCTGATCTTTGCACTATTACCTGGCTGCTGAGGAAAAAAAAAAAGTACAACTGGGGATTCTTCATTCTGCTGCAATATTTAGTTGTGTGTGTGAACTGGCAGAGATGTGGAGTGAGAATGATGAAGAAGAAAGCTAGAGAGACATGAGTAAGAGACACCTCGTGGATACCCTGCATCACATGAGAAAAAATATACAGTTAGTGCTTACTTGTTTCAATGCAGGACAGACATTGTGTAAAACAAACATTTATCTGAAAAAGAAAACAATGTACACAATGAAAACTTTCATCTTTCAAAAACAAAGGCTTTTAAAAAGCCAACATTCAAAGATTCACACCCATGAAATGTGGTCTAAAAATGGAAGTGTGACCTGAATGGCAGCTCTTGTACTGCCTCTGCAAATCACATGACACTGTAGACTCTTGGTCTCTGCATGTTAATGTTTTCCTTTTTTTGTGACCGTGCTGAAATTTTTCTGCTCCAGGTTCAATCTTAATGTTGTAACATTTTAATTTTAAATGTAAGTAGTAACAAAGTCAAAATCTCTTTGGTGTTTCAGCCTTTGCATGGTGATCAGCTTCTGACACATGTTAAGAGAGTTACATTTTTCATTTTGTTTGACTGGATTTTATGCATTTTCCAATTTAGTGACTGGAACCTAAAATACTGTGACGCGTCACCTTGGAGTGCAGCCGGTTCAGTGTAGTCCAGCCCTCAATACAATTGATGAACAGTTCCTTGTCTGCGCCCACAATGTTCTGTGAAAATGATTCCATTGATGTAAGAGGAAGGGAGGGCCATGGCTCATGAGTCATTTTATGGTTTTGCTCACCATCTTTTAGAGTAGACATAAGCACTTTCATATATGCAGGTGGTAGGTGCTATTATTAGTGTTGTTGTTATCAAATCTGTCATCACACTTGTATTTGTTCCTCTAGTTATTTTTTTTTTTCACATTGGCCATCAACTCTTTTAAAACTTATTCCCATTATTTCCCAGCTTTTTCCCATACAAGTCCCCCTCCCCCACCCAGATCCCTGTCAGGAATCCACCAAACCACTATGATGCCGTAAATTCTTATGCAACCCCAGCCCTGGTTGTGGGGGAAATAGCCCTGCAATGCAGTGCAGTTATAAAATAGAAGCAGGCTGCAGCTGAGAGAAAATGCTGCTAATTCCTTTACTGCTCTGCACTGGTAGGGCACAAGTAGGTTTCTCTTGAGAGTTCATACATTTAAATGTGTGGTTTCATACATTGTATTTGTTCCTTAAGTGCAAAACTGTGATGGTTTAGCTGACTGGTTGGTGAGTTTTACTTTGCACAGCAATCTTGTACGTGAGACAGTTAAAGTGGTTAGCAAACTCCTTTTTAAATAATGAATTGCACCCAATACACATTGATTTTAAGTTGTTCCTCTGGATGAAGGTTTTCAGTCCTGAATTGTAAAACAAAGCATTACAAAAGTCTGTTGAATAAGGTTGATTGCACATTATTTATTTTTTTATAGTCTTTTATTCTTATATTAATTGTATTATCTATTCTCACTCTTCTACTGGTGTCAGTGCTTCCATTTTTTATTTATGTTCATGTTTTAGGTTTTAAGTGGAGCCTAGAGTGTTTTTTATTTATTTATGTTTTTTTTTGGTAAAACTTATTGTTAGTATATTTTACCTCACTAATTATGCTTGTCACGTTTGTCTTGTCTGTGCATTCAGTTAGATGTTGCTTGAAAGATGTTAAAGGGTTCCTTTGTCTTAAAATTGCAAAACAAATCTAGGTACAAATAAGAGGAAAAATGTACATAAAATATGAGCTCACAAGGGGGCATTGGGGGCATGAGGGTTTAGAAACTCAGTTGTGTTTTCTGCCAAAAATCCATAGAAAACATCAAAAACCTTGGACAAGACATGTGACCACAGAACTATTGCTCTGAAATGGAGTGCCAAAGATGGGAAGAACAATATTTATTTCTGTGCTACATTAGTTTTCTTTTTTTTTTTTTTTGTACCCATAGCCTACAGTTGCGGCCCACCACTTAATATCATGTCTTAATTAAAATGTGGCATGCCATGTGACCTCTTCCTTTAAACACAGCACGTGTTGCTGAGGTGCAGCTGCCAGTGAAGTGATAGAATATAACCAGAATATAATAGCAATCATTTTATAATAGTAACTAGAAAAGCTCTCGAAGAACACAGACCTGTGCAAAGCAGCTCATTTCCCTCTATATTGTGATTTGCACCCAAAATTATTAGTCCTTGAATTATTTTACCTACATTATTGGATTCCTTAACCACAAAAACATACCCTTAGCGACTGGAATCATCTTAATATCATGTTTGATAGTTATTCACGAAAATCAACATTTCTATAATGGTGGTTTTCTTCTGGATCTAGCTCCATAGCTATTAATGATACTGCAAATCCATTGGCACACCTCCAATACAGCAGAGTTTCAGCTAATATTTGGTGTTAGTTGCATGTCTGTATCTTTATTTGTTACCTTACAGTGCCCAAGACCCCACAAGCCCTGTATTTTTTCCCTGTTCTGGATCGCAATATCTGCAATGATCCCAGGATCCGGATCAATCTTTGATATATTATAAAACCTATTGTGGCCTTATTCCGTATTTTTTATTTATTTACTTTTTTTGCCAAGTGAGCTGACCATTTACTGTGGAGTTACATACAAAAATGCTGAAAATGGGCCCATCTCATAACGATAAAAAATCCTTCAAAAGAAATTCCTGGATCAAGATCACCACCAAAATCTAATCATCTGCTCTTTGTCCCATTGCACACCTTTCCTCAAAATTTCATCAAAATCTGTCCATAATTTTTGAGTTATTTTGCTAACAGGCAAACCAATGCCAAAAACGTATCCTTCTTGGTGGAGGTAATACGACATTTGGTGATTTACATTCAATATTCATTTACATATGTATATAAGCTCTTAATTACAGTTGTCCACATTATTATTTACGTATTTATTTTATACTTTATTTTATACTTGTTTTTCTCCACCTTTTTTCTCTAGCCCAGTCCCCATTTGACCAAACTAGATGCTCATTGGCCCCTAGGTTATTTGAGCTGGACACCCCTGGATTGTGCATTTAACTTTATAACTGTAGTCTAATATAAATTAGCCTATCTGAAGTTAAAGGTCTTAAGTGTGACATTTAAGATGGTTTATCATCAGACACTGAACATGTAACCAATGGCTACATGTGATTGAATGATTTTTTTTTTTTTGCCTTTTCATCACCTTGAAACAAGTCTCATATTTTTTAGACAAGGGCCTTGATTTACATAGCCCCCCCCCCCCCCAACCATGTTTCTTGAGTAGCTTGAATCAGCCACTAGAGAGAGCTGATTCTTCAGCTGCTTCTGCTCACAGATGTATTATAAGAACTGGATAGAGCACCAGCCGTTCTGTACTTGCTCAGCGTATTCATTGACAGGTCAAAAGCAGAAAACGCAAAAGCAGAAAACAAAACGAAATTAAAATGGAAAAGGTAGGTACATGCTGTCAATGAGGATCGTCGCTGATTGGACGCACTGTTTGACCATCCTTGTTGAGAGCACCTACCTACCTTTTCTGTTTTGATTTCATTTGGTTTTGTTTCTGCTTTTGTTTTCAGTTAATGCTGTGTTTTCCTATTTGCGGTGAACTTCGGCCACCTGCATCAGTATTTTTTGTTGCAGTACCGCGAGTGGCCACTGGAAAAATTGGCTGCAAGGAAGAGGGGGTGGTGCTCTAGGCAGGGGCGGGACTTTATTTTTCATGAGCATACTATGGCCAATCACATGGGAGGACAGACTAGGATCATACCATTATGTGTAGGAAGGACGGAGGCGGGTGGGGGGCGACACTTATCCAATGTGTCAAACACAGACTTTCTCCTGTATTTATTTTATTTGTTTACTGTGGTTTTGTGTTCAGTTGTTTGTTTATTTTGATTAAAATGTTACAAAAAAGTAAATGTGTATAAAAAAAATGCATACATGTACAGTTTAATTGATTAAAAATTGCTTACCAACACACAAACCATTAATAGTTACTAAATTGGTCTAAAGTAGATGGCGACCAGTGATACTAAATGAAGAGCCGTTTGGGAACCGGCTCTTCTAAAGGAGGCGAGTCAAAAGAGTCGAATCTTTTAAAAGAGTCGGACCTCTCAACACTATCAGCCAGCCACAGCGTATTATGATGATTTTTTTTAAACGGATGTGTTTTACTGTGAAGGGCCAAAGCATGCACATCACTGCCTACCTGGGGCTTGACGGTGTTCAGCCCTGCGGTGTGTGTGCATGTGTGTGTGAGCGAGTTGCTTGGTGAGTACTCGTAACACAAAGCAGAAGAGAAAGAAGTGCGGATGGTTTCTGGATAAGTCTCTGGATAAGTCAAGGTAAAGTGTGTTTTTGTGTGAATCCGCCAGTGTTAAATAATAACCAAAGCTAACTTGAGTGTGATGTGAGGTTCGCCGGCTAACGCTAGCTATTTCTTTGACTGATCTCCGGGCCGTTCAGTTACTTTGCGTGTGTCTGGGAGATGTCGGCGACGTGTCCTAATCTCTGTGTGTCTGTGGACATAACGGTATTAGTCATTCAACGCCTATAACGGTGTAGCCGACCTTAGCCTAGCATAACACCGTAACCGTCGCTTAGTCACGGTAATAGTCGATATAATATCATTGTTCTGTTCACAACGATCCAAAATACCAACGTTTTGAAAAGATGCCGACTTGAAATGTTCGCCATAAGGTACTTAAGCCGTCTCGCACATATAAGTCATGGTTTAGGTCAAACTGGAGTGAATATTTAATACCAAACTTTTTTTCCCTGGCTGCACTAAAGCTAAACTTTGTGTTGCAGCTACTGACTAACGAGACGGGCATGTGTTTGGCATTTGATACTGGCTTAAATAATGGGTGGCTACACTCTTAAACCATTTATTTTATACCTGATCAAATCTCAACAATTTTGTGTAAAATAACTGTTTCCTCCACGTTTTCGTTAGAATGGGTGTGGGTGTCTGTCCTGTTGGCAACTTCCTGTCTAGACTTTGATGTTGATGGACCTATTCATTTTTTTGTGATGTTAGGTGATCACCCCAAATATGTTACCGTTAAATTTGGTTAAGAATTTACCCAGTTGATGACGACTCAAAAAATTATCAAATTTTTAATAAATTCCTATCTCTGTAAATTTAACAGTCCCATTTAGAAGGTTCAGGTGTTTTTATCTCAGTGACATGTTAACGTACCAGGATGAATTTTGTCATTTCTATGTAAGATGGTAATAGTAATAAGCAGATATAGTTTTATAGAAAAGTCTTCTGGATCCAGTGGATCAAAATGTAAATGTGTCACATGCTAATCACAGGTGACAAAGTCTTGGTGAAGGTCTGCAGTCTCTGAGTGCTCTTGTTAGGACCCATTCAAATACTAGTGTTGACAAATGAAAATGACAATTTACTTACACCATTAATAGTTGCTAATGATTAATAATTACTTGGGAATTATAATATGATTATGTAATTTATATTCTCACATTTGTATGGACCTGGACCCACTAAAAAATTATTTTACTTTTACAGAAATAACTTAGTGGATGACATCATGACAATGTTTTGACCTGGTATTAAAATTCATCCTGAGTGATCTGGTCACATCCAGATTGCACTAAGGAACAGGTTTAAACACTCCCAATGTGTCCTGAATGTGAGGTGTTCTTGGGATGTGGTGGCTAGTTGAAGGCAATCCATACTGGGGAGGAATTTGACACTGGGCAGTGTCTGATCCATGGCAGTTTCACAGTATTTTAAATTGGCACTTAAATATGACACTTAATTTGTAGCCACCACAGTGTAAACAATGATCTTCACGTTACAGGAGAATTAGGAGAGCTTTGATTCAGTCCAGCTTGCACTCACACAGACGCACACACTTACACTGACATGCACCAACATACCGACATCAGACACATCTATACAGTCAAATTTAATAGAAACATAATTTTGTTCTTGCAAACAGCCATAATGCAAATGTTGTTTAAATAAAGGGTGGGGAGGCCAGGTCTGATCATCAGATAACTAAGGACAGACATTAGTACCAAGTCTGGAAGTGGCCTAAATCTCTTATTTCCTCCTTTTCTTAACTGAAAACTTTCAAGAATATTTCTAATACTTGATACATTTCCCAGTCTAACCTCTATAGAGTTGCACTGTAATTATAAAACAACTAAAATCATCTGAAAATTACATCTAGCCCCAAAAGTGATCAGTTCGGGGAAGAGAGATAGAGTAATGGATGTCTGCTGGGAGTGAATTTCCAGAGATGGGGAGCAGAGTGGCTGAAAGCTCTGCTCCCCATGGTGTTAAGGCGGGTGGGGGGCACAGTGAGGTGGATGGAAGAGGAGGATCTGAGGGAGTGGGAGGAGGTGGCAATGTAGAGGAATCAAGAATCAAGAGAACCAAGAAGCTTTATTTGTCACATGACATTGCAGGCACAGTGGTCGGAGAGATAAGGAGGGGCGAGGTTGTGGATGGCCTTCAAAGTATACAGGAGGATTTTGAATTGGGTTCTGAATTTAACCGGGTAAGGGAAATGATATATTTGCTCTTTTTTTGAGCAGCATTGTGAGATCACAATGTGGCCTAAAAAATATAACCATGGATGCCACAGCTTTGTCCTCTGTGGGTAGTTTAACAGGTTCCACTTTTGTGAACTACATGTTTAACATTTTTTAAACTAAGCAAGGTACCATAGCCTGGACCATTTGGGTAAACAGGAAGTCAATGAGATAACTTCTGTCTTATGTCTGTGGTTGTGTTTATGCTGAAAGAGATACAAATGAGCTTTTGTATTCACATCTCATACATCAAATAAGCTACATAAAAGCAGTGTTTTCACACAGTTCAAATATAACTTTTTCTCTGTGTTGCACTATTAATTAAATAATCATGTGATTGTCTTTCTGGCCTTTAGAGCAGCTAATAAATTCATATTTGCTCAAACAGTTTTCCCTCAAATGCATCCATTGCACAAGTTAGTTTCTGAAATTCAGAGGAGCATGAAATATTACAACTTTTATTTCTGGCATGTGCAGCCTCAGCCTATCTTAATTACTATTTAACTTAAGGCAAGGCAAGTTGCATAGCTCATTTCAACAAGGGATTTCAAAGTGCTTTACAATAAAAAAGAGAAATACTGCAGTAGCAACATAAAAGATATAAGACATAAAATATTTAAATAGGTAGAAGAAAGAGAGGGAAAAAAGTTGCAGTTATGGCTGTGGTGCAGCACTGATGTTTTTTTATGTAAACTCAGTGGCAGCAGGTAGGTTTTCAGGGTAGATTTAAAAGAATGAATTGATCTAGAGACCTGCACTCTTCTGGGAGACATCCAGATATTTGGGGCATAAAAACTGAAAGCAGCTTCCCCATGTTTAGTTCTGGTTGTGGGGGCACAGAGCAAACTGGACCCAAAGAGAGCCAGCAGGTCAGAAATGTATGTTTGGCCTAAACCATTCAGTTCTTTATAGACTAAACAGCTATATTTTAAAATTACTTCTTGGGGTGGGAAGCCAGTGTAAGGCAAGTGAATATAGCTTTGCAGTAGTCTTCGACTGAAGATAAAGGCATGGATCCTTTTTCCAGTTCCTGTCATGTCATAAGTCCTTTAAGGCATGATACATTATTTAAATGATAGTTAAATGATAGATTTCTTGCTTGATTTTGGGGTGTTTTGGGTGTCTCAGTTTAAGCCTCAACTTTGACTCTGTCCTTAGCTCAAAGACAATTAATTCTGTTTTGTCTTTGTTTAGCTTAACAATTTGATTGACAGTTTAATTAAATCATTAGCTCCAGTTAAATCTATTAGATATTGTGACTTTATTTTTCTAAAGGGACTTATTAATTTGAATTTATACAAAAATCTAACTATATATTTCCATTCCAGTATTTCAGTGGATTAAAACTGAAAAAAACTGTAATCCAGACACAGAGAGTAGATAGAAGAATGCATCTCCAGCAACAAAAGATAAGATTATGGCATGAGTCCCAAGAAAGCCACATAGTAATTGTGCTTCCAGCTTTTCTTCAAAGTGACTCATAACTTCTTGCCCTTGGGTGAAGCTTTCTTCACGACAACTGTTTTGGCCACAGTAGAGAAAATTTCAGACCTCAGTTAAGGCAATTGAACATCGATAATACCTTTTAACCATTCGAAGGCTGATTTTTTTTTTCTTTTGGTAATTTTTATATTTGTGGAAAACATGTAATACCTAAGTTAACGAAAATAAAATAGAAAAAGGGTAGTAACCTTGAACTCTGTAGATAGTTTGAAGAGAGTAGAAGCCTGAAGGTCTGTGAACCTTTTAAACAAACAGAAGTGATAAACTGTGATTTTGATATGGTAAAGGTTAAAGCAAGCAGACTGTGTTGTGTAGTGTATCAGCAAGAATCTTGTCAACATGTTTCACTCAGTGTTTCAACTGGCTTGTAAAAAAGTTAAAAACACCAAAAAGCACACACCTCTGCTGAGGCATCTCAGTTTCCCACAGTGTCAACAATACACACTCCCATTTCGCAAGGTTAGCTTGTGCTGCTTTTTTTTTTTTTTTAGTAACTCCTCAATTTTAATCCATGTCTGTATTCAAATGTGGTGCACGGATGTAAGACTTAAGTCATTTTGTTGGGATGATCAGCCAGTTTCTCTATAAAGTACTTTGAGCAATCTACAAATATATCCACTCACCCATATTCTGTAAGCCTAAGAGCCCATCCCCGATCTCTTGCAGCTCCTCCCCCAGCTGCATGTCTGTTTTGCGGCTGTTGCCCAGCCCCTCTCTCTCTCTTCCTCTGTTCCTTTACTGCTGCTCCATTCCTATTACATGGTCTTCTTTTGTTTGCTAAAGCAGCTGGGCCAAATAAAAAAAAAATAAAAGAATAGTAAAAGGAACAAAGGCGATCCATAGTTGCGTGGGATGGAAAATCATCTGGGTTTTTTGTGCACAAACCCTCATGTGAGTCTATTCATGTATTTTGCCTCCTCCTTCGTCTTTGTTTTTTGTCCTAACATTCATGTTCTATTCTGTGTGTCTGCTTCTACCATTTTTTCCCCTCTGTATGTTCAGCATCTCTGCCTCTTTTGCTATGTCATCCCCTCCAATGCTTTCTGCATGCACACCAACCCCCACAAGATGCCAGAGCCTGGTGCTGTCTTGTGATGCTAGAGTTGACGCCACTGTGTGCTGAATGAGATTCGGCGTAATTCACAAGACTGATTCCCATCGGGGGTTGTTTGTGTGTGAACTGATACATTAGCATTTTAAGGATGGCACAACACCAAAGAATGAGTTGCATTATTACTCTTTAAGACATCGTTATGATGGACATTCACTCTGTTGTGACATTGTTTTATTGTCTACTATCGTATGTTCACAGAAGACTGCATTTTTAATCACGTTAAACATGAGCTATCCAACACCAACCCGACCTGACCCTTAGTCATATCTGAATATGCTAAACTAAGGAAAAATTAACAATGAACAAAGCTATTTAAGGGGCCAAGCGACGCACTATAGTGCGACTCACTATAGTGCCACAACAAACATTCTGTGAATGCAAGGAGTCACTTTTTACCTGAGCTCTCCCAAGCAGATTTCAAAAGTCCTCATTTGTGCTGCACAATTGTACAGCTGCTCCTCCTGGTCGGGAGTAGAGCGGCGGGGGGCCGGTGCTTCTCCATCTCAATTGCTACTTCTGTTTTGGCTGTAAAAACCAACACAAGACACTTCGTAAGCTGCTAATCTTGCCACATGTCTCCTTGAGGACTCGGCACCAAGCGTAACTTGAAGGAAGGAACAGTGTCAACTATCCGTGATGATTTCCTGATGACAGAGGCTAAGTATTTCAAACATTAATTCATTATAAGTGTGTACATGTTTGTTCTCCTGTGTAGCATGTGCTAATGCAGGCTAACAGCTAATTGCAACTGGGCTAAAAGGGGTGCGGATTTCAGAGAGATCATGAACAGCGAGTCAAGTAATTATCAGCCCTTTTGCTTTTTCATGTAAACAGTATGTTGTAGATACAGCAGAGCAATTATTCATTTAAATAATTTAAAAATATTGTGCTTCATGTGGGTTGCTGGGATACATTTAACATAACTTTTCATGTCTTTGAAATTAATGTTGAATTTATATATGGTCCATAATATTGTATTTTGGTCTTTAGGATATACCACACCAGGTTAATAACAAACAAATGATTTACCAGGCTTCATCACTGAATTAAATAGTGACCATGCTTTTTACTGTGCAAAACAAACAATAAAAATATAAGTGCTTACAAAAATATAGCAAGAAAGAAGTATATGTATATAATTATATATATATATATATATATATATATGTAGAAATACACAACTGGATAAAGTGCATGTTGAATGTGCAAATTCAATCAACACTGTAACAATATTTTACAAAATTCATATGGCATCATAACCTTTATGTTGTAGAACCATAAGTACTGGCTGAATGATATGCATCTTCACGTTTACATAGGTTGTACTTTGTGACTATGCATCAAAATATAAGCTGCAAGCAGGCAACAACAGCTGCAGGCCAACCTGTTTTCATGGTGTCATACTCATAGTCAAAGAAAGTAGAAGCCAGTGCAAAAGCCAGTAAACACAGACTCCACGTACATTACGTCACAACTAAAAATGATTCTCTTAACATAAACATTTTAACTTTGTACAGATGCTGTGAAATCTTTATTATTTACAACAAAGTTTTTCTGATGGTGAATATTTCATTGAATGTAATATTTTACAGACTATGTGGCTGATCTGATGGTTGAGGAGGTTATGAAGGACCCAGAATCTTTTGCTGAAGAGTTGCAGAAGATCCCCCCATCCCAGAGAGCCTGTCATCCCAGGAGGACATGGTCGCCTGCCATGTGTCCTGCTTCAGTCAAGAGGTGGATGAAAGCTGACATATTGTTCAGTTGGATCAAGAAACTCCTGGCATATCTGGCAAACAACACAGGATGGGACGACTCATATACTTCTACCCAAATAGCCCAAGCACCAGCTGACTAAGCTGTGGTAAGCTAGATGTTGATAACACCTGAGAAGAGAATCATACAATATTGTAGAACACTTAAAATTATGTTATTGCAGTGTATATTTTTTGAAAATATTAGTAATTAAAATATTATGCGTGAAATGTTTGTCATTCTTTCATTAATTCTTTGGTTCACATGATATGATTTTACAAGCTGGCCCTTATCATGTTCGGCATTTTACTGCCCCTCGAGGCCCATAGTCTGCACGGAAGATGTGGTAAATTGAGCTACAATTAAAAGCACTGGCTTAATGCAAAATGACTACTTAGAGACTTCAAAATAATGTAAATTTGTTTTAAATTATCAATATTTCCAAAAGAACTAGGCAGTCTAAAGAAATGTGTTTGAAATTTAGGAAGGTTTTTTCTCTACTCGTGGGCAAAATGTTAGTTTTTCAGTACCTCTGTGTACGCTGATATGAACTTACCTCACAAGAGACAGAGATCATGATATGAAGAAAGTACAGTTACACATTTCATGGATTCAAGATTTTAATTTGTCATTTCCTTATAAAGGCAAATGAAATTACTTTTCTCACAGTCCCAGCTAGCTATGAAGATATATAAAAAAACAACAAATGGGCAAAGTAGTTTAGAAAAATAGTTTGGATAAAATTTAAAAAAGCCCATTCATAGTATTTTACAGGTACCATCAGTCTAAAGTGCAGTAGAAGCAGAGAGACAAATTGATAAATCTCAACTGAAATGACACTTCATGACTTAAAGCAACTTAACATTGCATAGGGATTGCAAAGACTTTGTGAGAAATGTTTTGATGTATTTCTTTAAATTACAATGAAAACAATCTAAATTGCAAAAATTGTTTTACTCCATTCTGAGAAAGACATTAGTAAATTCCCGGGAGTTATATTCTGTGTTGCTCATTTTGTCTGGCTGTTGGCCATTATTAGCTACATGTAATGAAAAATTTCTTTTCCTCTGTAAACTGAGAGGTGTAAATCTGCCCTCCATAGGAAGAAAAATCTATGACTCATAGAGCAGATGTATGAAGAAATTCTAAAACTGCCTGAATGGCAAGGTGTTGATTCCTCTAAATATTTAAAGTTGATTTTATGGAAAAGCTTGAAAGCCTAAGGTAAGCCAGTTCAGTAAACAACTGTTGCCATTCTCTTTTGCATTGATCACATGACAGTAAAGCATGTGTAATTGTCTAGTAATGTTCACACTGGAACAGAACCTCTGGGTGTTTTCCTATAATTGTCAGATAGCTGGCTAATCAGCAATGGCCTTTTGTCAAAACTCTCTGACATAATGACATTTGTCCTGTGATACTTTCACATGTTAAATCTTCAGAGGATCAAAGCAATTGGTGAATTCTGTAGTCAGGCCCTATTATAGAAAAAGTAAAGTCTACATTTGAGTTGATAATAATATTGGTTGAATACTGGCCAAAATCACTGGATCAGATATTGAAAAAATAAAATCTGATACGATCTGTAAATACTTCATGACACAACATGCTTAAAAGAGGAAAAATATTATATTGTACTGATATGGGTATAGTTGTTGTGATACTGATACCGTATTAGACACAAAAAAGCCAACCCTAATGATAAATACATAAAAATATCATGTTTTATACCAAACTTTTTTTTGTATATTTGGAAGAGTTTTTAATTCAAAACCTGTCTTTAATTATCCATCAGCTACAGACAAAGTCAAGTAATACACAAAACTTCACATACCCTGAGACGCAGCCCATGTAGTATGCCGAGATTAGTGCTGAGGCACAGCTGAGCACGGAATTATGAGCCCCTTGTAATGCTCATGGGGGCTCATAATTTCATCCTCAACTGCACATTCTAATCTAGGTAGGGTGCTTATGAGCAAGCAAACATATGACCTATTTTGCAACATGTTGTGACTCACACCAGGGCAACCTGACAGATTCCAAAATGTTTTTGTGACTACCAGTTTATTTAACCACTTTTGCTACAATAGTTAGTAGATAGAATTTCTAAATGTAGTGTACCTCTTAAGGCTGATTGTAAATATAAGATTATTATGCCATTATGAAACCTATGAACATAACTGTATCGTGATGGTCCTGCTCTACTTGAGCCTACTGTCTTTGAGTTTTTCCGGTACCTTTGGTCAGAGGTCACAAACAAAACTGGGAGTACCTAACGAGTCTCAGTTTTGTGTTTAAGATCTGGCAGTCATGATCTCTTTTCATTCTCTCTCTGATCAGTCTTTTCTATTCATTTTAATTACTCTAGTCTAATGAATCAGTATGAATGGAAAGCATTAAGGACTTAAACATTTGCACCACTGTGGGAACTCTGTTTTTTTTTTTTTTTTTTTTTTTTTTGCTTGAATTCTTGTCTGTTTATTCCCATGTCAGCGACCCCTCCATTCATCGTTGTTTCCCAGAAGTACCAAAGAATGACACAGAGCATAGTCAGTCACTAATTAAACATCAGTTTCCTTTTTTTTATCCAAGCACTCAATCTGCTGAAGAATTTGAGGCCCCTGTGGTTTACAACACTGGCTAAAAGCAAATAACTTTGCATGGTCTCTAGAAATTACATCTAGCAAATTTTCTATTTACTCCCAACTGAGAACCATCCATCCAATGATGCACTACATAATCATCAAGAGTCAAACAACAAATACAATTTAAAAAAAAAGCATTGTTTCCCTTGTCAATATACCACAGCTGTCCATTAAATGTCAGTAAGCACTAAACAGGCATTTGGTTACTTATCACCTTATTGCTAATGAGTCGTGACCTACTGTGCTCTCCTGTCAGATTAGCAAGAGCAGTTACATCTCTACAAAATGTGGTTTCCAGAGTGTAAACTTTTCATGACTGAGGCTTTTTTTTTACCCCTGTCTATTTTGCTCACATTTCTTTTTTTAACTGTAAACTGGAAAGCTGGTTTGATAGAGCTGACAGAGCTGAATGACATGCTTACAGTTTTTTTTAAATCACCATTGCATCTTAACATCTTTGTTTGGGTCAAGTTTGTCTGTCTATAATATCTGGCTTGTTTACATCAGTATGTTCTACATCTGCTCCTGGTCTCTCTTCTGTCTCTACCTGGCCCCACCATTGTTGTTCCTCTTTCCCCCTTTGTTGTCCTCTCTCTCTTCTGTCCACAATTTTTCCTTTTGCTCCAACTGGCTGAGGCACATGGCTGCACATCTTAGAGACTGGTTCTGTTAAAAGTTATTTTCTCTCCACTGATTGCTGAGTGCTTGCTCATGGTGTGAACTGTTGGGTCTCTCTTCTCTTTATAATGTAAGGTTTATACCTTGCTATGTATAGTGCCTTGAGATTATGCAAGTTGTGGTTCAGTGCTATTACTAATCAAAATATATCTTAATTTGATAATTAATCATTGAAATTGTTCCTGATAATTAAACTAATCAATTATTTGTTGTAGCACTATATTACAGTAACCATTTTACCCAACCAGATTTCCTCTGTCATGCTGACCAGAGTGTATCCGACTGTTGCACTGCCATGCAAAGCATTGTATGATGGCACGCTTCTAACCTTTGGAAAGATTTCACAGCATGTGTTCTTATGTAAAAATACATAACATTTTTAGTATAGTTTTGTTGTGTTTTCATGCCTCAGCATCTGAATATGTGGAAGGCCCAAGTGAGTATAAACTGTGGGTAGATTTGATTGTAAATAATGGATAATCTCATGCTTTACTGGATCTCAGTCTCCCCTCTGTTTTGTTCTTTAGGAGGTTTACTATCAGAGAACACAAAAGGGCAGAGAAAGGATGGAGAGAAAAAAAGTGACCGAGCACAATCATGTATGTCTTTTTGTCTTTGTCTAAGTATGAAAATGGTAGTTGTGAATTGTGAATTCTGTTATTGATATGAGGCAAAAATACATTCACACACATTGGCTGTATTGTCTCTCTCTCTCTCTCTCTCTCTCTCTCTCTCGCTCTTGCTCTCGTCTGAATGGATTTTTTGATTTGTCGTCTTTTTACTGTAGTTTAAGAAGAAGCTCAGAGTATGTGTGGCAACATGCAACAGAGCAGACTACTCTAAGCTGGCCCCTATCATGTTTGGCATTAAATCCCATCCCGATGAGTTTGATCTGGAAGTCATGGTGCTTGGTTCACATCTCATCGATGACTATGGGTAAGAAACCAGTGGTGTCAAACAATATCTTTTTAAAAAATCTTGTTGCGGAGCTGTCCGTAAAAAAATTTAAGTTTTATGTCAGTTACAGTGCACCAGCGGAGAACAATCCACAGCTGATTGATTTAATTTATTTAAGATTTTTCCATTTTACTTACTTTACAGGAACACATTTCGTTTGATCGAGCAGGATGACTTTGACATCGGCTCCAAGCTCCACACTATTGTAAGAGGAGAGGATGAAGCAGCCATGGTAGAGAGCGTTGGGCTGGCATTGGTGAAGCTCCCTGATGTCTTACAGCGGTTGCATCCTGACATCCTCATCATCCACGGTGACCGATTTGATGCTCTGGCCTTGGCAACTGCTGCAGCACTGATGAACATTAGAATACTTCACTTGGAGGGGGGAGAGGTTAGCAGTAACTGTTTGAGAACATTTATCAAACCATTAACTATGCTGCTTACACCTGTGTCGTAGTCTAACCTTCTGTGTGTGAATATGTGTACATAACTGCGGTTCCATTTATACTGAAATGAGGGTCTGTGCCAGTCTAGCATCCTGCATATGCGTACTTGATCTCATATCCCTTTCCAACAGCATTAGTTTCTCAACAGGAAGTCACCCTCATTTGTATGTCCTTGTTTAATTTTAGTCCTGAGATGTACAGTACATGTGTGGTACCTCCTCGCATAACCTCAAGCAAGCTTCCATAGTTACTGTCTTTTTTGTGGTCTCTCTTGACCAAAAACAGAGTGCGCCCCTGTTGGATTGGAAAGTAGAGAGTCAGCACTTGATCTGTGTAGAATCAAACTGCGTGGGTGCTCGCCAACTGCCATGTAGGATGTCCACATGTACATCCGTGTAAATGGCTAGATGTAATGTTTGTCTTGTGAATCCTTGTGGATTCTGCAGACATACAGACGTGGGAATTATGACCCAGGCCTCATGGTTTAACAGTCATGGTATTTAGAGCTAGACCAAGGTGATACTGGGCATGAGACCCTTTTACAAGTTGCCACCAGATTGCGAGGGTGACATAGATAAACAATTTTTCACAATCACACCTATGAACAATTTAGCATCTCCAGTTAACCATAACTGCATGTATTTGGACTGTGGAAGGAAGCCTGAGTCTAAAGAAAAAAACACGCACAGACACGAACTCCAAACAGATAGGCCCGCCTGGCCATCAGGTTCTACTTGTCTCTCTTTCAACATGGCTACGTTTCTTTTCTCAGGTAAGTGGAACGATTGATGACTCAATCCGCCACGCCATTAGCAAACTTGCCCACTACCATGCCTGCTGCACACCCAGAGCGGAGCAGTACCTCATCGCCATGTGTGAGGACCACTCTCGCATCTTGCTGGCTGGCTGCCCTTCATATGATAAGCTGTTGTCAACTTATTTCAAAGAGGACTACATGGACATCATCAAGAGCTGGCTGGGTATGCAGGGATGCTGTCACTGGAAAGAAATACAGTATAGTTAAACATACAGTATGTGTTTGTATGTAAAATATGATGTGTTTATATTACAGGTGACACCGTTCAGAATCATGACTATATAGTGGCTTTGCAGCATCCAGTCACCACAGACATCCAGCACTCCATTAAGATCTATGGACTGATGCTAGATGCCCTGCTCTCTTTTAACAAGAAGACACTCATCCTCTTCCCAAACATCGATGCTGGTTAGCTTCACCTACTGATCCCCTACTTGTTTATTTATTTATTTATTTATTTTTTTTTTTAAGGTTTGGTTTCCTCTTTGTTTCATTGCTGGCTTAGTAGATATGGGATTATTGAGTGTTGAAGGCATGTTCTAATGTAATAAGTTAGACTAGTTTAATAATAAAAAAAATGTATCACTATCTTTTTCACTTGACCCACTATTTTCCATGCAAACAGGTAGTAAGGAGATGGTGCGTGTGATGCGGAAAAAAGGCATCGAGCAGCATCCCAACTTTCGAGCAGTGAAGCATGTCCCCTTTGAACAATTCATCCAGCTGGTGTGCCACGCTGGCTGCATGATCGGAAACAGCAGCTGTGGAGTGCGAGAGGCCGGGGCCTTCGGCACACCTGTGGTTAACCTGGGAACCAGGCAAACTGGCAGAGAGACAGGTTAGAAATTGCACTAATTGCTTAGGTTATTTGTAGATTTGATATGAGTATGAGTATACCATCATGAGGTATGAGTAAAAAATGTATTTGGATGAATTTTAAAGGGGTGTGGTAGATGGAAAATAAATATATGGCTAGGGTTCACTTTTTTTAATGACTTTTCCCAGGTGAAAATGTTCTTCATGTGAGAGATGCTGATACACACAATAAGATCTACCATGCTCTGGAACTGCAGTTTGGAAAGAGATATCCCTGGTATGACCAAAGTTCTGTTTGTCTGTCTGGTTTGTAGGTCCTTACATGTTCTTAAAGTATTGATTTTTTTGTTTTTTTTTTACCACAGGTTCTGGTCTGGACATGATTATACAAACATTTACACGTTATATTTGTTCAGGCCTTTCAAATCACTGAGTCAGCAGTCAAAATGAGCATAAGCGGTTAGCAGGGTGGGGAAGCACAAGTATCTCACTGAGTTTAAAAAACACACTAATGGATGTTTTCTGACCAGTAGTGTCTGTATGTCTGTCACAACCCTGGCTCTATCAAAACTGCAGTGAAACCCTAATTAATGTTACTGATAAAATCTCTGTTGAATCTCATTGAAAAAAGACTTTCTTATTCCTGTCTTCATGAAGTTTCTTAAAAATTTAGTCAATGAAAATTATTATTTAGCTCACATATTCTTAAGCCATAATTTGAACACTTTATACATTCTAAGATGTGATTTTGTCCATGTGTTGTTTTTGTTTTTTTAAATAGCATTTCTTTTTCTCATCAGCTGCAAAATTTATGGAGATGGCAATGCAGTGCCTCGTATTCTCAAATTTTTGCGCACCATTGACCTGGATGAGCCCCTGCAAAAGACATTCTGTTTCCCCCCGGTAAAAGACTGCTTCTCCCAAGACATTGATCACATCCTGGAGACACAGAGTGCTCTGTCAGTTGACCTGGGAGGGACCAACCTTAGAGTGGCTATTGTATGCATGAAGGTAGGCTGTATTGACTGTTACTATTTTGATGTATTTAGTATTTAGCACAATGATTGTTGCTTCTATTCACAATAGAAGGTATGTGTTTTGGTAATGATGTGTCATTTTCACTGACCTCCTCACTGTGCAGGGTAGGATAGTAAAGAAGTATACTCAGCCTAATCCAAAGACCTTTGAGGATAGGATGCAACTCTTATTAAAGATGTGCTTTGAAGCCATGCGAGACGCTGTGTGCCTCAACTGCCGAATACTAGGAGTTGGTACGTGAACATACACAAATATAATGTCAGTCATGTTGTTATAAAATAAACTCATATAATAAGCCCATTTTTATCCCTTAAATGTGACCAAATGTGCAAAAAAAACAGCAATACCCAACATGTGCTCACATTTCGTTTTGAAAAGTACTTTTCATTATTTTCAAATATTCTGTGAAAATATGTCATTGATATCTCAGGAGTGTCCACGGGTGGACGTGTAAACCCGCAGGAAGGGGTTGTCCTGCACTCAACTAAGCTGATCCAGGAATGGTCCTCAGTTGACCTCAGAACACCGATCTCAGACGCCCTGCACCTCCCCGTCTGGGTGGACAATGATGGCAACTGTGCTGCACTGGCCGAGAAGAAGTTTGGTCACGGCAAAGGAGTGGAGAACTTTGTGACAATAATCACAGGCACAGGTGAGGAGGTAGCAGGATGTTGAGTTCATGACTAATTTCACTTACAACATGTTGTTGTTTTTGGGAGTTTCCCCTCTTGGCTCTTATTATTAAAATGAGTTGGTAATCAGTTTTTAATGTTAAAGATGTTTTATATGAATTATATGCATGAAAATGGCTCTTATATGTTGATGGTTATAATTTAAAGTCTTAGTAGGCCATTGAAAATTTTTAGAATTAAAATTGGGCCCCAGCATTTCTGTAGTTTGGGATTGTTGACCTAAAATATTTTCATTTGTATTTTCTTATAATTCCTTTCAGTTGGTTTTTGAATTGTGGAATGACAAATTCAATTACAGGTTTCACTGAGTTCCATATAGTAACTTCTTGTTTAATTGCCTTGACTGTCGGGGTAAATAAACACAATATGTCATGATTCGGTCTGTAGGTATTGGAGGAGGAATTATCCATCACAGTGAGCTGGTCCATGGTAGCACCTTCTGTGCTGCAGAGCTGGGTCACATCATGGTTTCCTTAGAAGGCCCTGAGTGTTCATGTGGCAGCCATGGATGCATAGAGGCCTACGCGTCTGGGCTGGCCCTGCAGAGAGAGGCCAAAAGGCTGTATGACGGTAAGGGTTTTATAGTTTATCTGTTTTTTAAGGAATGTGTTGAGACTCAGTTACACCTATTAGAAGACTGAGAAAGGTGTGTTGTATACAGATTATGTCTACAAATTATGCCATAGAGCTCAGACCCTACTGTAGTTTGATTGGAGGAAATTAGTTTTTTTACTTTTTTTTTACTCAGGAACAATAATCCCATCTTAAACAACAAACAAAAATAACTTAAACCATAAATCCAAAATGTTCATTTCTGCATCAAGTAATTACCATTGTTATTGCCACTGTGTTTTTAGGTCGGTCTTGAACACACAGTGCTGTAGCATCTTACAGTCACAGCAGGAACAAAACACCCAGTTTGATGACATTGGGAAGCAACATGGGATCATGGGAATTTTTGTCTTTCTGTCTGTTTAGTTCCTCTCTTCTCCTTTGCATTTCTTTTTTATGGGGAGCAATTCAGCGGCATAACAAGCAGCAAATGGCAACTACAAATCTGAGCGAACAAAAATACCCTGTGGAGTTCTCCAAGACTCCATTTTGGGGCCCTTGTTTAACATCTACATGCTCCCCCTAGCTAAAATCATTAAAAACAACAAAATATTTTATCATAATTATGCAGATGACACACACATGTATATAACCATCTCACAAGGAAACTATTCAGACATTGATAAAATGTATTGATCAAATTAAAGAATGGATGCGCCACAATTTTCTTCAATTAAAATAAAAACAAAACAAAATATTAACGTTTGGAGCCAAGGAAGAGAGAGCACTCAGTTTCAAGCAGTGACACTAAAAACCAGTAGCCAAACCAGAAATCTGGGTGTGGTTCTGGACTCAGATCTTAACTTTAACAGCCACATTAAGATGGTAGTGAAGTCAGCCTACTATCACCTAAAGATCATAGGATTAAAGAATTGATGTCTCAGCAGGACTTAGAAAAGCTTGTCCATATCTCTTCATTAGAATGGACTACTGTAACACTGTCCTCATAGGTCTGCTTAAAAAGTATATCAAAGAGCTACAGTTAGTCTAGAATGCAGAGAGCAGACTATATAACTTGAGTTCTTTGATCTTTGCACTGGCTTCCTGTTTGTCACAGAATAGTTTAAAATCCTGCTGCTGGTTTATGAAGCTCTGAATGGTCTAGGGCCAAAATACATCTGTGATCTCCTGGTTCATTATGAACCAACCAGAGCCCTCAGGTCATCAGCGTCAGGACTACTTTCTGTGCCCAGAGTTAGAACCAAACAAGGTGAGGCAGTGTTCAGCTTTTATAGAATAAACTTGTGGAATAAACTCACAGAATGTATCAGGGCTGCTAGAACTCTGACCTGCTTTAAATCAAAGTTAAAAACATTTTATTTAGTGCTGCATTTCAGTAATCTCCCACAATGCATTGGGGTTTTTATTTCTTGCATTTTATCTTTTTAATTGTATCTTAACTATTTCTGCTTAATTTATTTTGCCCTAAACTCTTTTCCTTTTAATGCACCTTTTAATGTTTTATGTAAAGCACTTTGAATTGTCTTGTACATGAAATGTGCTATACAAATAAACTTGCCTTGACTTGCCTTACAAAGGTTTTGGGGGTGGGGAATTGATATAGTGAAATATTGCGGCAATATTAAATTGCTTTTGAGACACCAAGTATCCAGTTTTTAACTGATGTTAAAAAATAATCTTTAACATTTTGTGGATTAACATTTAAAAAAAATCAATTGAGGTTTCAGTCCACTAGATGGTGCCAAGCACTCAATCTCACCAGAACTGTGGAGTGACTATAATACAATATGATTTTGCAAATATTTTGCAATATCAAGATAATATCGTATTGTACATATTGTGATACAATATTGTTTCATAAGTACACTATTCAACACATTAGTCTTTCTAACATTAGTCTCTGTTAGTCTTTAGATATTTTAATAAAGAAATGTTACATAATTTAACTTTGTTCAATTCTAGTTGGGAGAAGACAAAAATCAATAAACCATAACTTATTAGACGTATCATTTGCATAATCTAGGTTGCATAATATCTCACTGGAGTGTTGGTGTGTCTTTTTTTAGAGGACCTCCTGAAGGTGGAGGGGATGGATATGAAGCTTTCGGAGCCAGTCACTGCTGCCCACCTTATCAATGCTGCCAGGCTGGGCAACCCTAAAGCTGATGCTATTCTGAACAAGGGTATGAACATAGACCACATACACACAAAAAGGGTTAGATTCTGATCAACAAGCTCAAACTAGGGAATGTGTTAGAACGTATTTCTTCTGTGCAGTAACACTGCAAACATAGCATGGTGGTATGTGAGACAATGAGTCGCTGCCCTTCATGTTAGTGTAGTATAGTGCAGTATAGATGAAAAAAAAGACAAATCTATAAATAAATAAGAATGAATTCATAAATAAGTAAATGAACGAAATACAGAAATAATTACGCAAATAAATAATAATAAATTAAATAATTTTGTTTCTCATCCATGATGTATCTTAGTGCCAGGTGTGAACCATAGACTACATGTAAGAGAAATGGATGGAGGCTTCTAGGTTCTTCCTGAAACCAACCAGGAATATACTGAATAGCCACTAAGGGCGACTAGCCCTAACCCTAACCATGGTTGCAAAAGAAATTAAAGGGAAGTCTACGGGAAAATGACCACATTTTCCCACTTGATTTTTAGCATCAGTGAACATTTTCTCTCAATAGCTAGTTTTGGGTCTTCTTCCAAAGCACATGTCAATTTTGGAAAATGGACAATAAAGTAAGGCACATGAGTGGAAACCAATATGATTGACATTTAAAAAGTTGTTGCAGGTAAAACCTTTTTAAATTCTGTTTGCAAATGTCAAGATTGCATTTGTCACAATAGGATTCTGGGGGCTTAAAACTTGATGATGAGCGAGCAAGCACAGGGCCAAAAAGTGCTGCACTGAGCTCTACAAGAAAGTAATAGACACACAACGCTAAGTTAGTACTTAGCGTTGTGTGTCCATTCATTATCAGTCTTGATAATAAATGAGAAACACTAATGCATTCCATTGCAGAGGAAAATTCAATGGCAAATGAACCTGCTAATTTTTACATTTTCATCTTTGTGTCTGCAGCCTGCATAGCTCTAGGTGTGGGCATCGTCAACATCCTCCACATAGTAAACCCCTCACTTGTGATTCTGTCTGGAGTCTTGGCTTCTTACTACCAAAACCCAGTGCAGCACATTGTCCGTGAGAGAGCTCTACTCTCTGCACAGAGCATCAAAGTTGTCACATCAGACTTGGAGGACCCTGCCTTACTTGGAGCTGCCAGCATGGTGTTAGACTACGCAACAAGAAGAACATACTGAAGGACATACTACTAGTCCTGGTTTACGGAGGACCAGTATCAATAATAGAATTATTGATACTAACCCTAACCCTGCAAGACTGAAAAGATAGTAGAACTTTTACTCCCCATTTAAATTCACAAGTGTATTTATAGGATACATTTTGAATAATGGAAGGGGGGGGGTCACATTTGATAAGAAATCAGATATTTAAAAAAAAGGTCATTTTATGTTGCTGCTTGTTGATAACCTTAAAGAGTTGCAGTTTTACTTGTGTTGACCACAAAAATACAAATTGCCAAGCTGTTGGGACTGAGATGATTATAGCTTGAATACTTCATATGTAAAGTGATTGCACAGGTCAGCAATCTGTCTACTGTTCTTATGTTGGAAAATTTTTATGAAGCCCAAGGGATTAAAAAAAAAACATCAAATTTATGATAAACTGTAATACCATAATTTAACTTTCAGGACAGGCTTCAAACATGCCTGTCTTTAAAGACATCTATTGTACAAACACTTTACTTGTCATGTAAGGTGGTTTTACTTTTTTGATTATTCATTTGATTATTAAAAGTCAGCCAGTTAATGTGACTATACATTATTATGTCAACAAAAAAGGTTTTATCAATGATTGCATTGATAAACTACTCCAGTGACTACCTAATTTGTGGTGCATCTGTTATTACAAGGTGATGGCAGCAGCAAGCATTTAATTAGTGGATTGCATGGAGACACTTGTTTCAGTTGTGACCAAAAATGTTACTGAAACATGCAGCTTCTCTATTCACTCTCACCACTTCCATTATACATTTCTTTTTATCTTGTATGGAGTCGGAATTTGGAACAAGGGGCCTTCTGCAAGGAGTTTGCATGTTCTCCCCGTGGTGCGTGTGTTCTCACCGGGTACTCCGGCTTCCTCCCACAGTCCAAAAACATGCAGATTTGGGGACTAGGTTAATTGGACACTCTAAATTGCCCGTAGGTATGAATGTGAGAGTGAAGGGTTGTCTGTCTCTATGTGGCCCTGTGATGGACTGGCGACCTGTCCAGGGTGTACCCTGCCTCTCGCCCTATGTTAGCTGGAGATAGGCACCAGCACCCCCCCGTGACCCCTAGTGGATAAAGCGGTAGAAAATGAGTGTGGAGTCGGAATTTGGACTTAATATTCACTTAAGAATGACCTTCCAATTACTTTGTCGTAAAGTATATCCATGTTTTTATTTATGTTAAGGTGTTGCTTTAAACAGAAATGCTTTAAAAACATTAGGTAGGTAGGTAGGTAGGTAGGTACCAGTGCAATTGCTGCTACATTACGATGAATCATTTGCCTGAATCAGGTTAAGTTTTTAATAACCTGTATATTTTTTGTTTTCCATGTTATTACCACAGACCTTACAAATATTTTACTGAGTTTGAAAGTTTGTTTCATACGTTTGGATATTACTTCTGATCATCTGATTTATACTGTTACACTGGTCATGTGAGTCAAGGTCAATGTTTTTAATACACTTCAGTGTAAAATAATTGGTTTATGTTCATCCAAATAAGAACTTCAATATTGTTTCAAATATACAATTAGTAGGAATTTTAAGCAGCCTTTGCATTTTGTAATGCAAATTAAAATATACAAATATGTTGTACTGAAGCATTTACAGCCATTCAGTATTTAAAAAGATGTAGGTTTATTGCAAAATGTCTGTATTAAAAGTAATACCCGTCTCATTGTGGGGCGATGTGTCTCCAGGGACCAGTAGGAGGAAAGTGTCAACTGAGCTGCTTTTCTTTTGTATCATTTCTCAGAGCACATCAAATGAGTCTTCTGGATGTTTATACTGACAAAATTAAATTACATTTATGTCCCATTTTCAGTGAGACTGGTATGCATGGGATTTTTGTTTTAAAATCAGTCAAGTCATTTAAAAACATTTTGTAAAGTAAGGGCCTTGACTTAAGTATATAGTTGTTTTTTTTTTTTTTATTTCAAAGTGATAATGCAATTATACAAAGGTACGTTAACTATGTTAAGGTATGTTAACTTTCTGCCAATAAACCCTCATAAATGTTACACACTGGACCTTCAAAATTTGAATTTTCTTTATGCCTAATTACACACTGTATGATAATGGATATGGGATCATATTAAGTTTTTTCGTGTGCAATCA
Organism: Brachirus orientalis; assembly: GCA_016785285.1. Classification (NCBI taxonomy): domain Eukaryota; kingdom Metazoa; phylum Chordata; class Actinopteri; order Pleuronectiformes; family Soleidae; genus Brachirus; species Brachirus orientalis. The sequence continues at coordinate 17,060,845 of JAFBJR010000175.1, forward strand.
AGGAGACACCTTTGTGTACAGTACAGAACTTTTTACCCTTCTATGGACTTCTGAATAATCACTAAAACTCTGTCGAAAAAAGCACTTTCCTCTCCCCATCCTTCCAGTAAATGATGTGTTGCATTTTTGCTTTTAATGTAACATTACATTAACCTTGGAGCTTTGTGGTGCTGGAACAGCAGCAGCTGCGATGCAGATAGTCAGACATTTGTTTAGGGAGAACTTGATTTGTATAACATTCAATTGGTGAAGTGTTTGATCATGTTCATTTAAATAATAATAATAGTAAAAATACAGAATGTTGGAGTTTATTTTAGCAGTAGAATCCCTTCTGAAAGTTTTCATCAACATCTCTTGGAGTTTTCAGCCAAAGTTAAACTTTATGCAGTTGTGTCACTTATACTAATGAGGATACAATTATTATTCCCCCTATGAAAATGTCATTGTTTTAAAAATATTTCCCAAGTGCTGTTAAACCAGGAAAGAATTTTTAACATATATTTCCCTAACATCCTAGTTTTATTTTGGATGCTTCTATTATTTGACTGCACACAGAAACAAAATTATTCCACAAAAACCAAAACCAACGGGGTCAAAATTATTAGCCCCCCTGATGCTATTAGTAAATTGTGTATCATTTTTCCTGGATAACAGCCTGCAGTTGTTTGTTGTACTTTTCTACAAGTCTCTGACACATCTCCTGAGGAATCCCAGCCCATTCTTCTTTGGCAAATCTCTCAAGCTCCTCCAGATGTGATGGCCTTCTGGCATGGACCTTCATCTTCAGTTCACCCCAAAGATTTTCAATAAGATTTAAGTCAGGACTTTGTGCAGGCCAGTCAATAACGTTTTCACTTTGGTCCTGTTTTGGGTCACAGTCGTGTTGGAAGACAAAACGATAACCCAGACCCACTTTCAAAGTCTTCACATATCCCTCTTTCTTGATGATTCCTTCCACCTTGACGAGATTCCCAGTTTCAGACACACTGAAGCATCAACACAGCATAATACTCACACCACTGTGTTTCACTGTGGGGACGGTGTTCTTTGGGTTATACTCCTCTCCTTTTTTCTTCAAACATAAGCAATGTCTCTATGGACTAAGAGCTCTACTTTCATCTCTGACCAAAGGACATGCTTCCAATTCTGTTTAACAGCACTTGGGAAATACCTTAAAAACAAATTAAATTTTCATAGAGGGGCTAATAATTTCATCCTCAACTGTAGCTGTTGTTCCTCATCAGTCCTGGTGTTTTGTTTATAGTTAAGTTACACACTGCATTTTTTTATACCTGGATGTGTGTTCTCCCTTTATGTGGTTATTATATTCAATAGTACATTGTTTTCGCTCAAACTTGAAAAGTCCATAGTTGTATAATTGTGGTAGAAGTAGTAATAGCTGCATCACATTGTTATTGATTGTTTAAAACCAATGTGTTTTTCCACTCAGCTTCATACTCTGGTCAGGTGAATGGCTGTTTGACACCAGAGCTCCTTTAGAATGTCATTGTTGTTAATTATTAACAATAACTTAAGGAGGGCTTGTAAAGGTAGACGTGAAAAACACACCCAAGGCAAACCTGCAACACCCTGCTGACATGAAAGCAGCCAATGTACACAACTCCAGAAAATGTATATATAAATAAAATTTGTGGCCAAAACATGTCAGATTTTTTTTTTTTTTTTTATTCATTTGTTCGACTTTAATTTCTATAAAATCGATCGTTTTCTCTGTCATGCATAATTACCGACTTCGGCTATTCGCACAGGTCATGGGACCCGTGTGCAGAGGGTTCAAAGATTCGATTGGTCCAATTTTGAATCAGGTGGTACGTCATTGGTTCTTTTTACGATCAGTCACCTATTCTGGTTTTTGATTGGTTGTTCACCCGTTTCCGGTTTGTGAGCCTTTGCATTTTTCCCCTCTAATCATCCTTCTTCCCGTTTAGCTACTCGGTCTTGGTCAACCACTACACCTGCCCCCCTAGTTATCTACATTTAACCTGCCACGAACACATACATCATGGATGATTTTGACATGCTAAACGCTCACCCCGCTGGAAACGGTGTCGGCTCAGAGGAGGACCCCGCTGCCGCGTTCTTGGCCCAGCAGGAGAGCGAGATCGCCGGGATTGAAAACGACGAAGGCTTTAGCATCCTGGACAGCGGAGAAGTCCCTTCGTCGTTGGGAGACTCCAATGGTGAGTTATTGCTTTGGTTCACATCCGTTTAAACGCTGCCTTTTTTGTCAGCCTAGATTTAATCTTACCAGTGTTGCGTTTCTATGTAAACGAAAACTATTCTCGTTATTAGTTGTTTGGTGTTGACACCTGAGTGGACTCTCTTTTCGTCAGCTTGCTAACGGTAGCCAAGCTAGCGAATTAAGCTAAGCGAGTATTGCTAACATTTCCATTATCCCGTATACACGACATAAATAGGCAATATGACACGACCAGGATGTGTAAGTGTTTTATGTGATGGCACGGGCATCGGTTCGCGTTCGTAAAATGAATTATTGTCTGATATAATATAAAATATATTATATAAACATAATGTCTTCGTATTCGTGTCCTTCAGTTTTGCTTTTGGAGCTGTGACAGCGCTGTGTGTAATCATAGCAGCTACAAGTCAGTTAAACCTACAGTCTCCAGAGGAAGCTGATGGATCTTAATGACCTTTGGCCGTGACAGCCTCGTTTACTTGAGGCTGCAGCTGCGGCGTCCGGCGTGTACAGTTGCAACTGTAATTGCAACTGTAGAAATGCTGACATATCATGTGAGATGCGTATGTATAATAAAACATGAACACTCAGCAGGGATTAGGCCAGTTAGTTTATGTTATTGTCCTCAATGATGAAGATTTTCTATAGCTCTCTTTTAAGAACAAGAGGTTGGAGTTCAGTTACTGGCAACTAAAGTCAGTCTAACTAAGTCACAGTTAATATAAATAATATAACATAATATAATATAATTGTGCTTGGTAAATTGTTTTCATGTATATACAGTATTTTTAACTTATCATCAATCGGCAATTGCCTAGAAATATATATATATATACCTCAATTTATTTTTCATTATCTATGTTTGAATTCCTTGTCATTAACATGAGTGTGTCACCTTGTTGCCAAAGCAACTCATGCAAATAGGTTAATTATGTCTGGAAACAAAAATCTGATTTATTTGTACATTACAATTAACACTGCACACTGTCTGTCTGGAAATATCTGATTTGAGGAAAGAAATTTGATTTGCCTGTAGTTTGAACATAGCCTGAGACACCTTCCTAAGGTTAGTGATTCAAAGTGGGTTCAGTTGTCTATACCAAGTCACGCTAAAAGATAAGTGGCTTTCTACTAAAGTCTTGGACACCATCTCTAGAATTTTGTGGTTTGCCCAAAGGTCTTTTTATTTTCTTAAAAGGCATAGCATAACATCTGCAGAACCATTCTAAAACATAATTGTTCACTGGTGCTCTGGTCATTTTATTTTTCATGTTTGCAGTTTTATGTGTGTGCTTGATTTCTAACAGCTATTTTCCATGTGTCTTTTTTAGATGGTGCCATCAATGGGGACCTCTATGGGGTAATATTTTATTTATTTTGCTTTTATCCTTTGGTTTGGTTTTCCATTTTGTCTATCCTTTAATTTGTTTCTCTGCATGTTGTTTTGTGAATGAAAAGCACTGTGACAGCCGCCCTTCTTGTTGTTAAGCCAATGTGTTGGTCCAAAAACTGTAGGCCAATTAAGATTTGCATATGTAGATATTGAGATTTGTAATATGCATCAGTTATTCACCTTTTCAGTGAAGAAGATACATTTTTTGCAGGATTTCAGTAGTGGAATGAAAAATAGTGATGTGATTTTAGTACTAACCTCAGATGATAGAATATTTTAACTGTTGCATTTTCTCCAACTTCCTTTTTCCTGAGCTGTCGTTGCAACATTGCTTCCTTTTGTCCTGTCATGACTTTTTTTGTTTTAAGAAACTAAGCTGATAAAACTTGGCGCAGATTTTGTTCTAATAACGCCACTCTCTTATCACAATGCTTACTGTATGCATATTGACATCAGAACAGAAGATCGACCACAAATCCTGATTCAAAATTTCTTCAAATTTCAGTTGATAGTTAAAAGTTGAATCCAGAAAAAGTCATGATCATGAGGAGTTTGTTAATCATATAGTGGGAAAATGGCTTCCAGTCATCATTGTCCTTGCTTCACAGGAAAGCAATGGTCCATCAGATGCTTATGCAGCAATTTCCAATGCAGACCGGCTGCAGGCTGAACCTGAAAGCCTACGCAAGTGGAGAGAGGAGCAAAGCGAACGGCTTGAGTTGCTAGGTAAGCAATGATCAGAGTTTCTTTTTCATATGAGTATGCTTCAGTCTCTTCTCTCTGAGACTGGAAGAACAGTGTTCTTTTATATTACTTAAAAGAACACCAATTTAAAATTAATTATCAGACCAAACACACTTATCATAAATTCCTTTTCAAAGTCTTAATCCTCATTCCACATCTCCTTCCTTTTCATTCTTTTTACCATTTTCTCTGTATGTCTTTCCCACCACATCTGCCTCCTCACTTTTTTAACATTCTTCTTGCCGATCTTCCTCCACAGACGCCAACTCTCGTAAGCAGGAGTCAGAGTGGAAGGAGAAGGCTAAGTTGGAACTGGAAGAGTGGCACTCCAGGCAGAATGAGCAGCTGGAGAAAACTAAAACCAATAACAGGTACTGGTGTCTTAAAGGGACTAAAACAGGACTGAATATTAATGGATATTAAGTAAACAAAGGCTAATTTTATAAAACTTTTGCAATCCTGGAAATATGTGAATATTTAAAAAGGTTATGAATATTTCTTAAATAACAGTAATGTTGGTCTCATATGACCAAGTACTATGCACAAGCTGTTTGTGTCTTGCTGAGAAAAAAATGTATCCGCCTTAGCCTTGAGACTGCAGGAAGAATTATATGCTACTTTCCTAGCTCTATCCCTGTAGTTCTTTATTTAATGTGTGAGCAATTATGTGAAGGCACACTCTTTTTCTGATTGTGCTGAGTCAAAATGCTATTCCACAACTAACTCGGGCAATTCCAAAAAATACAGTCTATTACCATCCAATGCCACATATACAGCTGTATATACAAAGATGATGAAGTCATTCTACGTTGTTCCTCCACATTCCTGTGATTTCTAGCTTGCAGTTATTGGTGTTTTTGGTGTTATATGATGTTTTCTACTAATTCTATCCTGAGTTTAAATGTAGTTGATTGGTCTTGACAAGTTAAATCATACTCTTGATGTGCTGTTTTCTCCTGCTGTTGTTTACATGATAAACTGTTTTTAATGATAAAGGGTTTTCTATGAACCAAATGGCTGGTGTGTTTGTTTCCTCCATCAGCCATTAGGTAACACCTTGTTTTTTTGAGTTCATAAGCAACTGTGTCAGTTTATGCTGCACTGTAATGTAGCTCTGCGGCACCATTAATAATGAGTAGCCGTGGCATCCAACTCTGTGTGTCTTATTTATTGGATAAACAATTTCCGCTGTATAATCTCATAGAATGGATAGTTTTTGCCATGTGCGGATATACATACTGTAAATGTATAATCCTCACACAAATGGAGTAAAATTCTTGAGTGGGGGGGAATCAGGTAAATTATTTTCACTATGTCTACGGTTGTCACTTTTTCCAAAACTTTAGTTTGAACAATTTTTTAAAATTGAGATGCTATCTCATCAAAGATATTTGAGCCCCTCCCACTCCTTCCTATTACTTCCTATTAGTCACACAAGGTTGAACACTTGTTGTGCTGCACCTTTAAGATCCCTCCTCCGCCTCTTCACCTGGTTGGAAAGATTGCAGGTCAGCAGATTTGTTAGTTACTTTGCTGTCTACAGAGACCAACTGAAAATACTTCCATGCACAGTTTTTAAGATGCTTTGGTGTCATGATTGTCTGCTCAGGAGGACAGTTTGTCATGCATTTTCCATCGTCTGATGGGGAAAGACGTCATTCAAAATGGCTATAAAGTGGAGATACCATGAGAGTTACATCAGATAGTCTGATGTACTCCTAGGTTATATATGGTTGAACTTAGTTAAATATTTTTTAAGGTTTCAATTTGAACTCTCCCCTGCCCAAGTTTGAATGAATCTTTTAATTTCAGTCAGAAAGTGGCAGTCCTAATATCTTCTTTTTCTAAAGGAATCACTTTGTTTATATGGTTGAAATGTGGATGATTTTAATAAGATCAAGGAGGAAAAAAAAAATCTGAATTTGTGGTAAAACTGTTATTATTATGTATTTTGGTGTCATGGTTTCAGGTAATGGACTAGTAACGCATCACTTTTTTAAAAATAATCTTTTTTAAAAAAATATAAAAAAGATTGTTTGAATGTGGGTCATTCATGGTCTTTGATACATCACTAGTGCTGTGTATGCAAAGATATAAAGGGGCAGACACCTCCAGCTGAGGGCTGCGGACACCCCCCCCCCCAACCATGGTATCAAGTTATCTCTCAGACACAGAGACTTTAATGATATGCCTGAGTGTATTATTGTGTGTAGTAACCATTGATGCTTGTTTCAATCTTATTCTCCGTTTTACTGCTGTCTCTCTTCTCTCCTGCCTTCTTGCTGCTCTGTCGTTGGGGCGGATGTTTGTCCAGGGTGCTGGATGAAGACTTCTACAAGCAGCCCTTCTCTGAGCTCATTGGTTATGTGTATGTTGCTCCAACTAACATCCTCCTCTTTATTTTTCTTTTACTTCATCATCAGCTTATCATTATCCTTGTCATTAGATTAGGGCATTAGTTAACTCTCCTGTGTTGCCATGTTTTACTTTACATCTTTATGTTGTCACTTTTAACTTTTAACTGCAGGAATTCAAGTTTCTCCTCTCTAGCTTGTTTAAAAAAAGTGCAGTGAATTCATTCCACGTTTGCATGCTAGTTGTGAGTTCATATGCCTGTCACGATATATTGCAGTGAAGAGAACTATTGCATGCTACTTCACAGTAACTGCTAACCCACTGTATCCAAGTTAATCCATCCAATAATTTGCCTAAGTTATTTTCCTCGTCAACATTCATTTACACAACCAATTCCTTTCAAATCATTCAGCAGTTGAATTTTATGCCGATACATTTTATGAATTTCTCCCCGTTCTCGCTTACATTAATTGTGTTTAGTCTTACAGAACATGTTTTTTTTCCCTGACAGCTTTTATATTTGTGATTTTATCAGAATCAATTTGCAGCATATATTCAAGACTAGCATGTCAGTAGATTGTTTTGAAGCAATTGTGTGTTCATATATAGATGTGGGGTTTGCTTCAGTAACTCCTAAACATAAAGATAAAATTGGATATGTTCTCACTGCTGACTTGTTTGATATTGATGATGTTGCCTTCCTTCGAGTCTCTACAACAAGTTTCTTAAATATTCAGCTTTACCTCACTCCTGGCCACAGCTATCACCTTTTGTCAAGTCAGCACTTACATGTACAGTAAGTGCAGAACAGTATGGTGCCAAACTAAACATGCAGAAGGTGCTTTTTAATTGCAGTGTTTGAAGTCCTATTCCTTTCTGAACTCATTTTATTAGAAGAAAGTCATTTTTTTCTTTCTCCACATCTTTTCAATTACAGCTTTTTTTCCCCCATTTATGTAATTTACTCATTGTAGGTGAACCTTTTAAAGCTCCAGTGTGTAAGTTCTGTTGCCAAAACACTGCTAGTGTTACCACCACCACCCCTTCCCCTCCACCAGTCGCGATGTAAAACGCATCACTCTGTATCACCGCAACACTTGTATACACAGAGAGAGTTGTGTGGAGCTGATAGGCTTAATCTGCATTGTGTGAACCCATTTGACAATGGTTTGAATGTAACACACATTTGCATATATTGGCAGACAACAGCTTTAAGCTTTCATTTTTACTTTTTATTGCCATTGATCATATTTAATATCCTTTATAGGCTGAGAAGGTTTGTATTTCTTTTAATGAACGTCCATCTATTAAGAAACAATGTTCCTGAAGGTGCAGAAACTTGACTTGTGATACAATCAGCTAGAGAACGACTTGATGTCTTCACTGTCCAAAGTAATGCAATTATAAGTGCAGATTTTACTGGTCATGTCATGAATACACAAGTGCTTCAAACTGTATAAAATGTGTTCATGCTTTATTAGAATGTTAGCTGCACTGTAGCTTCTGCTGTCCTTCAGGATGACGTGCTGATCTGCACAAACTTGCTAGTTCAGGATGTGAGCTGTGTGCAGCCTTTGGTTTTTTCCTTCCGTTTACATGGGAATATCCTACAGTCTGCTTTAGGGCACGCACATTTTGTTTCTTCTTTTTAAAAAAAAAAAATAATAATTACTTTTTATGGGCAATGGACATGCAATTTTTTGCTTATGCATAATTGTTTACTGGTAAAAGCTTGAAATTTTCTCTTTATTTGGTTGATTGGCTCTTTAAAAAATATAAAAAATTTCAGCTGTAATTGTACCTGAAATATCAACAGACTATATCAACAGACTGAAATCTGAAAATCCTCAGAGCCTATCCAAATCTTAACTTATTACACCGATCAACACTCAAGACTAGGATCAATAATTCCGTTATTCTGTATTTTGTATTCTGTATTGTTTTCATATGAACAAGTGGGTACAGAAATTAAGTGCAATCAGTACACTTCACTTTATTTCTTAACTGTCAAGACATGCATATGGTTATTACATCTGTGCGCCATTGTGATATTTGAAAGATTTAGCTTTAGTGCATAATTATTGATCAACATAAATAACAATTTACACACAATGACACAGAATCCTGCCATATGCTTGCATATTGTTCCAAACATGAATTTTGATGCACATTAAAATAAATCACAGCTTGGGCTTAATGTATTATTTATTCCTTAGTTCCTAGTATTTCTTAAGATGTATCATTATGAGTCACTGGTCTAGATGTTTTTAACATCTACACTTCTACACTTAACAGCTACAGGCTAAGCTGATAAATGAGTGTTTTAGTAATACAGAAAATACAAAAACATTAAATTATACTGATGCATACCATCCTTTTTCCTTCTGTAATGTACCAGTCTGTGTCTGTAATGAGGACTGCTGGGATCTTTATGTATGAACAGTAATATATACATAAATACATCATCCCTCACAAAAGCTGAGATGTTAGATATAAAATGTGACAAGACAATAAACAAATCTTTATATGATTTCTCAAAAATGCCTTTAAAAGAAGATAAGAATTTGCAATACATTTTAATAATTATGATTTATTAAAAGAAAAAAAAAAACAATGTAAGAACATGAATTTCTCTGTCTACCGTGTTTAATAAATGAGACCAAAGGCTGCACACACAACATAGTTTACATAAATGCTGCTTTTGCATGCTTGCTTTTCAACATCTGCATTTGCCTCATTTTTGTTGTCTTTCATTTTGTCCCCTCCCTTCTCTCTCTTTTCTAAATTCTGACTTGTGAAACTGTTTCTCCTTGTTTTCTTTTCCTATGCACCTTAAAGCACACACATTAACCATCCTTGCTACCGCCTAGACCAGTTAAGTAAAAACATGAAACCCCAAAACCTCCAAATAATCTATATATTTGACGGGGTAGATACAGTTCTTTGTGTGTGTGTTAGATCATGATGCCTTGCACAGATAACCCAGTTTATTAGTCCCTCTGTTAGAGCCACTGCCTAGATAAAGGTTTGGTACAGTGTCCCCTCTGTGATGTTGTGGTCATTTTAGCCCCTTGTGTCTTGTAGTTGGTTGTGATAGTGAATGATCATTCTGCTTATCATCCCCCATTTTGCTTTGTGTATTGTGCTGTTCCTGTAGGATGGGTGGGCACCATAAATCAACCTTGTGTATATATATATACTTAAAATGGCAGTGGAATTATTATATTTTGTGGGTTGGGTGTGGAGAGGGCGTTAATTTATTTCGCCATAATCTGTGGCTTGCATTCCAAAACATCTTGTGGTGGTGGCACAGATTAATTTTAAATTTATTGTTTATTATTTTCTTTTTAGTATTTTTCACTTTTTTATTATTGTTTTATGTACTCTATGTGGTTACTAAGTCCTGTAGTGTTTATCCCTTTTTTTGTTTTCTAAACTCCTTAGCTGTCACCAAAAATACATACATGTTTTTCCCCACAGTGATGGCACATGTAAATTAAAGTAACCCCCTCTAAATAGCCTGCTTTTCAGCTGCAGCGAAATTGCATGGCTAAGGCCCAGTAGTGCTTCCAGTTCTTTTGAGCTTGGTTAAAAAAAAAAAGGAAATTGTCATTGTTGTTCCTTTTTATTCAAGAACAAGTATGTGAATGAGCTTGCCATCTCTATACTTGATTCTTGTTAAGGAAAGAGAACACTAAGTCTGCAACTACAGGGTGGATATGGACAAACCACCCTCACTTGGGTCTAAACAGAAATGCCCTTTTAACCAACCAGAAATGCTTATTGGACTTAATTATTAGCATCTCCTTTTTTAGCTTCAGTTTGTTTTCCTTTTTTGGATTTCTCATGAGTGTTTTTACATGTGTCACTTCTTGATGTTGTGGAGAGTTAAAAATTACAAGTGACTGTGCTATAATGTGTCAGCAGAGTTGGAGGCATGTCAAAAGAGGTGAAACTGTTGTAGCGGGTGTCTTTTTTGAAAGACCAGTAAACATGTTTATGTGGGATTGTTGGACTGTCCTGCCCTGAGGAAGACTCTGCTGAACCAACAACAACAAAACTACACACAAAAACATGTACATCATGAGCTAAACTAGGACTTGTGCATAGTATTAGTACTGTACATTACATAGATGCCACGCTTTTAATCGAGACATAATTTATCTGGTTAATCTAGTCAGTCATGCTGACTAGTCAACACTGTTGCGGCCTGAAGGTACCACACAGTTGATACCAAGAGTTGTTGATGATCAGCAGATGATTTTTTCAGGTGTGTACATACAGTGTGTCTATATTTACCTTGTCTCTCCACCCACTTATTGTTATCTTTTTGCATGTCCTCTCCTCCTCCTCCTCCTCCTCCTGTTAACCCTGTTGCTTGTAGGGCGGCTGAGGAAGCCATGATTTCAGATCTGGATGAGAACAACCCCGGCACGGAGTGGGAGCGGGTTGCTCGGCTCTGCGACTTCAACCCCAAGTCCAGCAAGCAGGCCAAAGATGTGTCCCGCATGCGCTCAGTCCTCATCTCCCTGAAGCAAGCTCCACTTGTCCGCTAGGCAGCCACGGCTGCTTCTGGCATCATTCCATATCATCCTTCATCACAACACACACCAACCAACCCAACTACTGATGTCCCATCATCTATCTATTCCTGTCTGTTTGTCCCGTTCCAAACAGCCATCGTTCCCATGTGCTCCTGGCAGGGCTGTAGAGATTAGCCTCTAAGCACCAGCTCACCATTTTCTGCCCCTAGAATATTTGTACCTGTGTGTAGTGGAGCTCTTCTACACACCAGTCTGATCCTCTTCCTTGTTGTATAAAATTATCAAGACTTGATAGAGTTTATGCCAGACATAACCAGGCCAGATCTGATGGTTGGTAGTGTTGTGTAAACTTCTGTAAGGGTAATGAGTTGGAACATTTAAAGGGAATGGTTCATGTTTGTTTTGGGCCAGGCTACACTAAATCCTTGTCCATCATGGCCCCAAAACAATATCACTCCCATGATGCTGTACTTTTAACTCTTTTCCCGTCAACCATTTGAGTCTTTGATCTAACCACCTTTTGTCCTCCAACACATCTCATCATTTTCCGTCTTTATAAAAAAGTATTGAAGGGGTTTTGTTGTGTATTTTCAGGACCAAACTCAAAGAAAACCGCTGTCCATTTGAAGAGTGTGTGTGTTTGTGTGTGCACATGTTCATGTGTGTAGAGCCAGCTTGTGGCATGTTGTTAAATTTTCCAATCTATGCATTTCTTTTTGAAAATCCTCCCAGTCAGGAACTGAACAAAGTCCAGTCATCACAATATATGTAACCTGTTAAAATGTGTGTTTAAACCTCACAACAAATGTGTGTATGAACTCTATGTGTGCACCTTTGTACATATACAGAAGACAATATATATACGGAATATAAAACATTTGTCACTGAAATTAAGACAGTTGTGGTTTTAAAGAGAACTAAATATTTGCCATCTGTTGCTTGACCATCTGTAATCATTGTCCGTTTGATTTCAATATCATTAAAAGTTGAATGAAATTTATTGTCCTGTCATTGTTAAAAGACCACTGTGTTAAATCTGTGGAAATAAATTTCATTTGGCAGAAACCGATGATAAAATAACAGTCAGGGTTAGGTTTAGAGCCTTAGTAATTATGGTTGAGTTAACTTGAGGTAAGTCTCCAGAAAATTAGTGTAAGTCAATGCAATGTCCATGGAAGCCAGTGTGTGTTTTTCCTACTTTAAGGACAGTGTGGTGCAGTTTGACTAAATTGGGTACCAGCACACAGTAGGAACAAGTTTATCTTAACAGCTTTTTGCCAGTCACAGTTTCGACATAAATTTCATTGTTAGATTGATGAAAGGAGCACTTGTAATAAAATATATGGGATCAGTTGGAATATTTGTCCCTGTATATTATTTAATAAGTCCCTAATTTTTCAGCCAATAATAATTACCTGACAGCTGATAAGACTGATAATCAATAATATTTTGTACTTAAAAAAGTTTGTTCATATTTTGTTATTTATGCTCATATGAGGATAAGGGACAAAATATAAATCTAATGAGCACAAAATAATGTTTCAACAATTACATAGCTCTGACCTACTGTCCACTGTGACAGGTTGCCAGTCCATCACAGGGCCACATAGAGACAGACAACCACCCACTCTCACATTCAAACCTATGGGCAATTTAGAGTGTCCAATTGGCCTAATCCCAAAATCTGCATGTTTTTGGACTGTGGGAGGAAGATGGAGAACCCGCTGAAAACCCACGCACACACGGGGAGAACATGCAAACTCCATGCAGAAAGGCCCTTGTTCCGACCAGGTCGCCAACCAATACACCAACCGTGTGGCCCAGTTCTGACTCTTTACTAGTTAATTTATTTTTTCTTATAAAGCACCAAATTATGTAATAAAAACATGTTGTTATATAAGTAATTAGTGGACAAAAGTGGACAACTTGTATATTAAACTTTAACTGAAATGAGAGTCTGTGACTTTCTCTGCAGGTCAAGATATTCACTATGTCAAAAGGCATGAATCAAACATTTGATTTTCAAACTTTTCTTTATTATGATTTATTTTATTTATTAATATTCACTTAATATTTATTTCTTAATATACACTGGTCACTGTTGTATGAACCATTTGTGCTCTGCTGCTTCCTTGTGGCCTGATACTGTACATACAGTCAGTGGTTGTAGCTTTTACAAGCTCAATATGTCAACCTTGACACGACTCAAGGTGAATTTGTGTTTTTCCAGTTCCACCAGTCGTCCTCACTGAGTTAATAGCGATAACTGGTAAACATTTATTTTTCCAGTTTAATGAGGACTGAAGTCCAGAGACTAATGTGTAGGTGTGGCAGTTCAGTATTTTGGGATACAAATGAGTATCCAGTATTGCAAAAGCAACAGTTTACATAATGAGTACACTTTAAAGTGTAAGGGAGATCCTCAATAAATGCATTAACCGCCTTCTCTGCTCTGAACATGTGTGTACCTGGTATTCCTTATGTTGTGGGGACCTACATTTGTTTAAACATTCACAGTCATTATGGGGACAAAAAATCAGCATAATGCACATTACAGGAATTTGATTTTGGATGGAACTTTAAAGAAATGTTAGGCTAAAGTTAGGGTTAGGTTAGATTTAGGGCACTAGCAATTACGGTTAAGCTTAAAGTAAGTCTCCAGAAATTTAATGTAAGTCAATGTAATGTCCTCTGAGGTCATGGAAAACCAGTGTGTGTGTGTTTTTGAAGGTGATGGCAGATGATGGCAGATAACCATGCCTGTCTCACGTTATCTCCTCACATCTTGTCATTGGTCCAGTGTCAGGAGAGAGAGAGAAAGGTGCAAGTTCCACCTTTCAACCTGAGGGAAGTTTAACCTTAAAAGCACTCCCATTTCAGACTTGCTCTTACTCATCGGTTCTACACGATCAAAATGCCTCTGCAGTTTGAGCTGTGTCCTGGTAGAATGATCGGGGATGACCATCCCTGCTTCATCATTGCTGAAATAGGACAAAACCACCAGGGTAACATTAACATTGCAAAGAAAATGATCAAGATGGCAAAGGTAATTTAAAGATAGTTTTTGTAAAAAAAAAAAAAGAAAAATATGTTGCTTTGTGCTGTCAAATGTAATCCAGAGTCTTCTCTTCTCTTCTCTTCTCTTCTCTTCTCTTCTCTTCTCTTCTCTTCTCTTCTCTTCTCTTCTCTTCTCTTCTCTCACTGCAGGACTGTGGTGCTGATTGTGCCAAGTTTCAGAAAAGTGAATTAGAGTACAAATTCAGCAAGCGAGCTTTGGAGCGTCTTTACAACTCTGAGCACTCCTGGGGCAGAACCTATGGAGAGCACAAGCGTCACTTGGAGTTCAGCCACGATCAGTACAGGGAACTGAAGACGTTTGCAGCAGAAACTGGCATCTTCTTCACGGCCTCTGGAATGGATGAGGTAACACGTTTTAAACTTCAGTGTGGAACATGACAGCACACCGGCTGTTTGGGATAAAAGATAACATATGAAATTACTTTTGACAGGAGCAAAAAAGACATGATGTTATTAAACCTCAGTTTACACTTACATTCATTTCCATAGATGGCTGTGGAGTTCCTCCATGAGTTGGATGTGCCTTTCTTCAAAGTTGCCTCCTGCGATGCTAACAACTTCCCCTATCTGGAGAAAACTGCCAAAAAAGGTACAAAATAGTGTAGCATGTTACTTCAAATGACTCTGCCTTAAACAGAAGGTTTCAGAGGATGAAAAACTGCAAAGCAGTGGTGTCTAAATTCTTCCCCATTATGGGCCAAAAATGAATTTTATGGGTGGGGCCAAAAACAAATGTTCACATTATGCCACTTTACATTTTTATTCAAATGTGTCATATTTTGAGATAAGATTATCATTAAACTCAAATGTAAATGTTTAAAGCAACTAAACATTTATTTTTTTATGTTGACAGTGCCTTTATTAATTTTATAAGATGATGGATCCATATGGCTTATTTTAAGAGGCAGAAACATAGTTAAAAGGAAAGCAACCTTTCAGACTGTGTGACTGGATATGGTCCTACGTGTGTAACAAATAGGAATGTACTTAAGACTAATTATAACATTTGATTGACCATCAAATTAAATAAAAATCTGAATTGATTAACAGATGCCTTTGTAACACTGGGCCTTTCAAGCAGTTTAAAATCTGTTGGATTGTTCAACTTGTGAAACCAGAGGGAATTTGCTTAAAACTGAATATGAGATTAGACTGAGTAATGAGCAGGGAATTGGACAGTGCGAACTGAGGTAAATGGTTGGTTTTGTAATGATGCAAATATTATTTTAAATCTGCCACTCTCTGACTACAGATAAGGCATACCGCCGAGGAATCGATTTCAGGGGTAAAAAAATCCTTTTGACAACTGTTTATGAATTTTCCTTTATATGTGTACCACTGCCTGACACGCCATTGTAACCTCTGCTCCTCAGTCGTGTCATGAGCCTGCTGACAGGCAGAGACAGGACCCCCGTCCCCTTATAAAACTGTGGTCAGAAAGTGAACTGCAGCTAACCACTGGGAGCCTTTGGGACAGAATTTGCCAGCGTCTGGCACAGACAGACACCAATAGGAAAAGTCAGGCAGGCCAAAAAAAAGGAGCCAAATGTGGCCCGTGGGCCTCAAATTGGGCACCCCTTCTGTAAAGGGCCGTACAGTTTTAAAGTTTCATTGTTGTCATTTGTGGGTTTTTTAATCTCTGAAGACTAAGCTGAAATTGATTTCAGCAAGCTGTCTTCTCCCTTTAAACTGAGCTTGGTATTTGTTATTTAATGTTTTTTTTTCAGACCGCACCTAGGAATTCTAATACTGTAGATAACATACTCGGAGAGCATTAACCACTGCCAAGTCTGCTCAGTTTCCAAAACAATTGTTTGACAATTGTTTAAAAACAAGCAAGCAACCAAAAAAACCCCTCAAATCTGGATTCATCGCCACCAAAACCTAGTCTTTTCTTCCTTGGGTCATAAACTGCCTCCTGGGAATTCTTTTTACTTTACTAAGGGAGACTATTATAAGATCAGGCCATGGACTACACGTGAAAATGAGCCTTTTTATCTAACTCTGGCACACTTGGAAAAAAAAATGTTTAATAGACTTTTGCCATGTCAAATAAACGAAAAAAAAAAAATTATAGTGCTGACTGACAGTAAAGGAAAAACAGAACTGCGGCTGACAAGAAAAGGTCCATGACCAAGGTAGCAATGCTGCAAAAATGAAAGCTCTGTCTTAGATTGTGTTGCCATGTTAATCTTTCATGTTGTGGAGATTTTAACAGTACATGTTCACGCATGTTGGACTGGCCAAGCTTAGAAAAAAAGTGATGATTTGACATGAATTAATGATGTTGCTGACTATACTGTGTAAGTGAATACGATGACACCACATCATGTCGCCCTCTTTACTTTGCCTCTGTGTCAGGACGTCCCATGGTGGTGTCCACTGGGATGCAGTCCATGGAGACAATACGGCGAGTCTACACGACAGTGAGGGAGTACAACCAGAACTTCACTCTGCTGCAGTGCACCAGTACTTATCCACTGGATCCCAAAGATGTCAACCTCAGTGTGATCAGGGTAAGATGAGGGTGCAATCATGCAATCATGTTTTATATGTAAAACATATTGTGTTTGGATTTCATACACTAATTGAGCGTGTGACTCAAAAAACAGTTTGTTGAAATATGCAGCATAAAGTGTACCGTGCCATTTCAGGGATAATTGTTTTCTTACTGCTCAGATACAAATGCTGTGACATATGAAACATGAATGTATCGCAGTTAACTGTATTTAAATGTCTCAGAGACCCCGATTAATCCCTGTTGTAATCCAGAGATGATCCATTTTAGCCTTTCATATTCACTCTTACTACATGATGATGATGGTATCTACTGTACAATGCCTCAGGCTCCCACTCTCTTATTTGAATGGATTTCAAGAGGAGAAAGGTGCACTTCCTCCTACTTGAAAAGGATTTAAAACTCTAGTGGATAACTAACATTGTGCTAGTAAAGTGTGATGGCTACAAACACGTTACAGTATGAATGACAATATGAAGATGTGGCCTCAAAAACGTTACTGAGGTTAATTTTACTGCAGTTTAACGGGTTGAACACATGTGTACTATAAAGTATGGATACAGCCAAAGGTCACCCCTGTAGACACACAACGTCTCCCTCAATCTGGTCTGATAGAATTTCTCAACAGAGCCTGTTTTCAGATTAAGCGGACATTCTGACCAAATGGAGGCAGAATAATAACACTAACAGCACAAAAATTACAATAAAAAGTAAAAAGCACAGCTTTAAGTTCATTATGACCTTCTCAGTGGTGGCTTCACAGAAGGTTTCAGAGAAAGCCTGGGACTAGGACATGCTCATGCTCAGGACTGTGGCTCAAATGTGAATTAATAACAACTGAACAAAAGGACTTTAACTTTAACATACGTTCCTGTCAACATGTGAAGTTCACATAAATTTTCTATTTTGAAAAAAATAAGAAAACATTTAATGCAGTTTTAAACAAAGATAAATTAACCCAGGTTTTTAGAAATATAGTACATACACTATGTGCACCGATGGGAATTTTGTGACCAAACAGTAGCTACTTTTGGCTTTAGCTGTGCTCACCTGTCATTTGGCTATTAACTTAACTGCAGAAAGTGCAGGAAGCAGCTGTGTACAGTAGATAGGTTGTTGAAAGTTAAGTATTCTATGTATACCTTCGTAGTCTGCAGTCTCACGTCAAAGGATGTACTAAAATCGAAAACAGAATGAACTAAAGTAAAACATATGTTTATCTTCAACTTGAGGCGTACAATAGTTTCCTCCCCTCCTATCTATTGTACGATCTCTTGCTCTTAGGAAAAAAAAAAAAAAAAGTCGTGTGACGTGTCAACCACATGTGACATCACATTTTCCAGGACTGGAGTTTATCAAACAGATAACGATTTCAGAGTTCAGGTTTAAGCTCCATTAAATGTTACGTTAGTTCATGAATTTCTTACAAAGCAACACAGGGTTTGAATGGGATGTGGTACCACATATTAAGTAACACTGCTGTTCAACGGATTCCCTGACCAGGGCAGGTCGTCAATGTGGCATTGTAGGACAATGAATCATACTTTGGTATGATGATGAATGTTTATTTTATTCCACTTCAGTTTGGTGAGTGCCCATGAAGACCAGTTAGACTGGAAACTGCTGTCTCAGCCAACATGCCTCCCTCCCTCCTTCATCAGACAATCTCAACAAACTTTGGAGGAGGAAGAGCATATTTGTATGTTGGGAAATCAAATTGCCTACTTTCCTGTGTGTGTGTGTGTGTGTGTGTGTGTGTGTCTGTTTTTAGCAAGTGAGACACCGTGTGGCAGTGCTTTTATCATTTGTCATGTTGTCTCTGAGAAGCCTCCAAAGTAAATTTCCCACATTTGTCTTACAATTCAGTCCATGAATCATTAAAACGCTAATCATTTCATGATTAAAACAGTTATACAACAATACTTACATTACTGATAATGCAAGTAAACACAGAAAAAGAAAACATTTTTCATGACACAAAGTTCAAGCATTAGTGGCAAACTTGTGCCCTTTCACTTTTCTTCAAGGAATACCAAAAGGAATTCCCAGATGTTCCTATTGGATATTCTGGACATGAGCAGGGGATCTATATCTCTGTGGCTGCAGTGGCGATGGGAGCAAAGGTTGTGGAACGCCATGTGACCCTGGATAAGACCTGGAAGGGGAACGACCATGCGGCGTCCCTGGATCCGTCTGAACTGGCAGAGCTGGTCCGAGCCATCCGGCTGGTGGAGACGGCAATGGGATCACCTGTAAAGCAGATGTTACCCAGTGAGATGAAATGCCACGATAAGGTTGGTTTTTGATTTGAGTCAGTGTCAACTTTTCCAGAACATATATTAAAAAAAAATGTACTATATATTGTCCTGGTTTGCTGGGTGAAGACAGTCAGGAAGTAGGAATATATTGAATAGCCACCAGGGGGAAAAAGCATGTTTGGATGGAAGTCTATCGGGAAATAAAAATTGTCTGGAGGAATTAATGGCCTCAAGCACTAGTTTCAGGACTTATTCAATAAATCATGTTGTCATCTTTGTAAATTGCATTCCTGTTTAAAGGAAAATAAATGATAAAGTATTGCACACACTGAATGAGTGGACACCAGACTGATTCAGAGTTGGTATTTGGCACTGGCTTCACAATGGGAGATTTTTATGTTTATGTTTTTACCAAGTGGCAGCTGGTAGTGATGTTACCTATAAGAATCTGAACACCTGTTTTGAAGCCTCCGGACTGGTGATTTGGCAGGTGCAATATCAGATGTTTACAACCAGAAATGTGTGGACGTCAACTGAAATCTCATTGGATGATACCAGCTGTCAGTCTCACTGGTGTCAAGTCACATTTGAGTGGAAAGACCTAAGACAAGCCATTGAGTCCATTAACTCCTCAGGAAAATGTTAACTGATATAAAAAGTGCGGAGTAGACTTATTTCCCCATATATTTCCATTCAAACATACTGCACAGCTCACTATAAATGAAACGTCTTGTTTATTTGATAACACATCCGTCATGTATCAACTTGCTCCACCAGCTCAACATAATTAATTTTGCGGTGTTTCAGACAATTTAATTCATCTGGCTTTGTTGGTTTCTTCTCCTTTTTGTTTCCAGTTGGGCAAGTCAGTGGTGGCCAAACATGCCATCAGCAAAGGCAAACTGCTGAGCCTGGACATGTTTGAGGTGAAAGTTGGTGAGCCAAAGGGCTTCCCCCCAGAGCATATGCAGCAGCTGGTGGGAAAAAAGCTGAAAGTGGACGTGGAGGGGGACGACAGCATTTTGGCTGACATGATAGAATAACCGATCCTCCACCATGATTCGGAGAAGCAGGCAGGCAGTCTGGCAGTGTGTCAACAGAAAGAGACACAGGGGAGAGAATGTGACAGTTTGTCTACGTGGGCAGAAAAAAAATGGTTTGATAAAGAGAAAGAGAGCAGAACAAGTACAGTTAAACAAAAGCAAAATGACTCCACCTGGTGCTGTTTGCTGACAGAGATAAGTTATTAAAATCAATTTAATTATGGGGTTTCATGGTAAACGGTCTATTTTCCAACTTGTTTATAACTTGCAAGAGGGCAAACACAATTATTCTAAAATTATAGCCCATATAATCAACCTAATGCTGGTATTCTTTTTGGTATCTTCTGCGTTCAGCTAATAATAGATCTTAAACTACACATTAGTAGTTGCTCTATGTAAACATGATAAATTTTACCATTTTGGGAAAAAAAGGGGGATGGATTAGCTTGTGATGTCAGTTGCAATTTCACCACTTTTTTCCTCTTCATAACACTGCACCATGGTAATATTCCTCCTTCTGTTCTAGTGCCTATAAGTGCCTAAATATGTACTCTAAATTTTTGGGATATTTACAGACAAATTTGTCTGTAAATTTTGAATTTCTCTTTCAGACTAAAATAAAACATCTGAAGTGTTACTCAACTCTCTCTTTTTTCATTCGGAGTTTGCTGTCACATGATAAAGCTTTCAGACTTTAATTTGGTACTGAAGACTGATTGGCTTTACTAAGACTGATAAGACTTAGCAGTAAGCCATAATTGTGGTATTAGAATCTTAGGCAAAGAAACACAAACTGACAATTAGATTGATAGTTATAGAGAATTTAAGATTTTAAAATTCAAAATATAGAGGAAATATGCTTACTTACCAAAAACACAGATACTCCTTCCTCCCTTGTCCTCCAAAGGCCTGTGGGGACAGACACCGAGCATGTTCTCCATTCATTTTCTCCACTGAAGTGCTACAAAAGACTGATCTACACATCCAATTAAAGTATTGTGACATCACAATATCTCATCTCAGTGTCACAGTGAGATAGAGAGCCAAGTGTTAAAATCAAGAATGTGTATTTTCTGATCCTTGCTGATCCTTGTTAAATATATTCAAACTGCCCTTCCTGTTGAGTGAATGCACATGAACCACATCTTGTGTTTCGTTCCAATTTGGAATTTCACACTGTGTGACCCATTTCTTCAAGCCAACCACACTTTACATTTTACTGTCCCACCACTACAGTTTATTATACCAATGTCCAAATTCACCCTATTGTTGAAATGTGACCTGATTTTTTTTTTTTTTTAGTTTGTCCGGTTGAAATTAATAACTGCATGAACAGATGATACAACGGACCTCACATGCACAAGTATGTGTTACTAATAACTATATAATTAATAATAATTATCATTATTAATAATAAATTTTATATATATATAATATATATATATTATTATTTAGAAATAATAAATGCATAATGATAAATAAGGGAAATTTAAGGGGAATAAAAGCAATAAGGGTGCAATAAGTATCCATGTAAAGGAAATCCAGCTTTTACGCTGAAGTACAAAGGCGGAAGTTGTCTCACGTACAGGATGTGCAGCTCACTAACGGTTCCGGTCGTCCTTTCGCCTTCTCCGCTGTACAGCTGGCTGTCTCTGTCTAGTCTGGTGTTAAATATTTTCTTCCTCTGGTCGTTTTCGGGTCTTTTTTAATTTCATCAACAAAATGCCTTTAAAGTTTGAGCTGTGTCCCGGTAGAATGATCGGCGGGAACCATCCGTGCTTCATCATAGCGGAGATTGGGCAGAACCACCAGGGAGATATTGAGATTGCCAAGAAAATGATCAAAATGGCAAAGGTAATGAAACCACACTGAAAGACGACGTATACATTTGCTTGTTTCCCTCTTTTATCTTGTTTTCATCTTAAACAGCGCGCACAGCAGCACACAGCGACTTATTTTTTTAACTTAGGTTTAAAAAATAGACACATTTGCCATATTTGCATATAATGTAATGGCTAAAACTACAGTTTCCTACTTTAGCTTGAAGTTTGAACTGATGATTAATATCTTAATGTGAATATAAATGGACTGGATTTTTGGATGCTGATGTTGAACCATAAATTGACAGATTTTTAAAAAGAATTTGGCTTGTAAATGTACACGCAATTGCCCTGCAGGTTGGTGTATTTGTAGTAAAGCTTCTGTAAATGGCATCTTTTTTCATTCTTCCCAGCATCTGATTTTAGGCTGTGCAAAACTGCAAAAGCACAAGTGACACTCAAAACATGAATTACAATTATTACACAATACTGTAGTAATCTAAAGCAGTGTTTCCCAAACTTTCACAATATGAACTACATTACATTTTAACATAATTTAATGTTTTAGGCCGATGGTTCTCAAACTTTTAATACCAATTGCCACCTTCCATGGACGTTTCACAGGAGGCAAATTTATTCCCAATATGAAAATTTGGTCTCTCATCATCCTCCTCTTCCTCAGATATACCTCAGACATTGGTATTGCAAAATTGGATTAAGAGATTAAGTCGAACAATATTTCAGATTTTCCTTGAAGTACCAACAGAGGAAGTGTGCTTACCACTGGTGATATATATACCACAGTTTAAGAATCATGATTTTAGACTATTTTGCTGCCATTCTTGTAACATATGAGTTTTAATAGGTAAATATTTCAGCCAATTGATTTTGTAAACTTCAATGTATGCCTGTTATGGCTAGAAAAAATTCAATAAATGTATTTGGCTACCCTAGTCTCCTACAACCCATCTGTGGATCTTGACCCAGTCTCTGGGAATGATTGCTCTAGATGACCCATTAATTGACCATACATTATTTCCAACTTTGGCACCCACTTACTGTACAGTATATCCTCCACAGGATTGTGGGGCTGACTGTGCCAAATTTCAGAAGAGTGAACTGGAGCACAAATTTAACAAGCGAGCCCTGGAGCGTCCCTACACTTCGAAACACTCTTGGGGAAAAACTTATGGTGAACACAAGCGCCACCTGGAGTTCAGCCATGACCAGTACAGAGAGCTGCAGAAATATGCAGAGGAGGTGGGGATCTTCTTCACTGCCTCAGGGATGGACGAGGTAAGAAAGTTGGAGAGGATTCATAACATTTCGGTCAAGTTTATAAGTTACCAAGGTCTCTATGACTTAGTTCCCCCCAATCTTACATACATACAAACACTCACACACAGATTGTAAGAAAAAGCGACAGAAATTGAGCTGTCTGCCTTACATGCCAATAAATTTTTCTGCAGTTCTTTGTGTTGTGTTGTTTATCTGACTTTTACCACAGTGTTACTTGTCTAGACTGTATCCAGGAAATGTGGTTCTGCTTGGTGCAGATTGGCACATGCAGACACGTAGTCAGTTGAAGGGGGGCACTATTGGTGGAGGGAATAGTTTCAATATCAGAAAGTCATGTATGCAAGAAGTTAAAGTCCTGATAAAAATACGATTGTGATGTCATACTGAACAACCAAGTTTTTTTTTTTTTTAGCAGGGTTTGAATGTAACAGTCATTCCTTTCAATTGAAAAGTTATGCAATATAACTTCAACCACAATCTTCTCTGACTTTAGATGGCAGTGGAGTTTCTCCATGAGCTCAATGTGCCTTTTTTCAAAGTGGGATCAGGAGACACCAACAACTTTCCCTACCTGGAGAAGACTGCCAAGAAGGGTGAGCATCAACCGCCATTGTTTACTGTAATAAACACTTCTATACATAGTCTGTATATAAATGGCCACATCCTTCTGGTTTGAAAACTGAAGCAGGGAGTAGGGCATAATTAGAAATTTGGCATTGAGGAGCGACTCCACTGGTTTCAAAGAGAACTCAGTTTGAAAGTCTATGGGACCATGAGCCTCAGAATCTCACTTTATTTGTAACATCAGTAAACATTTTCCTAAGGAGTTAATAGTTTCAGCTTTTCTTCAGTAGAACATGATTAATTATGTAAATTTTATTCCCATTATAAAATGTACATGTACATACATCGCATTGCTTGAGGCTTCAAAATAGGAGTTTGTTTTGCAACCCGCAAGAATGTGTCCATTTTTTAATATACTTTGTGTTATACTATACAGTAAGATTATGCTGTTATTTAAACCCTGACTTCTTGATAATGAAACTGGGTTCACACACAAACAGCTGCAACACAGGAGACAAATATCTGGACAACTTGTGGAAATAGCTACAGTTGGACCTAGATCACTGACTTCATCAAAAAATTACTTGTGTTGATTTTAAGCAGAGATTTGCTCTGCCTTGACATTATTTTATGAGCTACTGCAACTCTGAGGGTAAGAAAAGTGCCGAGTTATAACAGTGAATTTGTTGCCGTTGTGTTTGTGTGTCTCAGGACGTCCCATGGTGGTGTCCAGTGGGATGCAGTCAATGGAGACGATGCGCCGAGTCTACAAAACTGTGAAAGAACACAACCAGAACTTTGCAATTCTTCAGTGCACCAGCGCCTACCCACTGGAAGCTGAAGATGTCAACCTCAGAGTGATCACTGTAAACAGAATAGCCCAGGATTTTACACTTTTAGAAAAATCTTAGTTGTTCTTCCCACTACCTATAGTGAAATGTTTTTCACTTAAAAATAATCAACATTACTAACATTATTAACTGTAATTAGAAGCTGAGTCTGAAGTACAAGCATTATGACACATGACATTCTGAACTATTTCCTCTCTCAATTATTTGGCTCAAAACAGGAATACCAGAAGGAATTTCCGGATATTCCCATTGGTTATTCTGGCCATGAGTCAGGGATCAGTATTTCTGTGGCAGCTGTGGCTCTTGGAGCAAAGGTCATCGAGCGTCACATAACCTTGGACAAGACGTGGAAAGGAAGTGACCATGAAGCCTCACTGGAGCCGTCTGAGCTGGCTGAGCTGGTCCGCTCTATTCGGCTCGTGGAGAGGGCACTGGGCAACGGCCTCAAGCAGATGTTGCCCTGCGAAAAGCCATGCCATGATAAGGTGACATAAACTCATTCTTCAAAAGAATAAACAAATAATCAAGAGTGAAATATTGTTTTTACATTACTGTTTTAAAGGGGCTATCTTCAAAGTATGTAATACTGCAACCAATACGGGTTCAGAATGTGTACTGCGATCCAAATTCAAGAAAGCAGTGGTTGGGAATCGTTGGATCAGCATTCCCAACGAAGCTGTCATGGGTTGCCATACTGAAAAGAGGAGCTGAACTGTATTAATGCACGTACCCATACATATCCAAAACTGTCCCTCAGTCTGTTTTACTTTTAATAAATGAGCCTATTTAGTTAATTTTCACATGCCAGCAACAAGTAAATGGGGTTAGAACCACCAGCATCTTTCTCTGCTCTTATTGTCTACATTTTGCATCTCAATGCAGACCCTAATATTGCTTCCCCTCAGTACGAGATGTTTTTGAGAGGAGCAGCAAGGCCTTTAAGGTCGTCATGTTCGGTATTTTGGACCCAAAGCTACAGCTCACTGTGTTTGACTAATTCTTCTGGCATCTCAGACTGTGCCTAGATCTGTGTTATAGGATGGTGCAACAGGCTCAAAAACAGTTAATTTAACCTGTTTCTTTAATCTTGAAATACATCATGGTTATTTTATGACTTAAACAGACACTTTTACCCATTGCATCTTAAAGTTTGTGTTTTTAGATCAATAATAATGCCATTTTACCTCCTTTTTCCTACCAGTTGGGTAAATCAGTGGTAGCCAAAGTGAAGATCCCCAAAGGAACTGCTCTGTCTCTGGACATGTTAACAGTGAAAGTGGCCGAACCAATGGGCGTCGCAGCTGAGGACATTTTCCAGCTGGTTGGTAAGACTGTGACAAAGGACGTGGAGGAGGATGAGAGTGTTGTGCCGGCGGTGGTGGACAGTTACGGCAAGAGGGCTAAATTCTGAGGTTTTTTTGAAATGAGCAGGAAAAAAATAGGCACTTAATTTGAGAAGCAAGAAAAAGTTTCCTCTAAGGATAATTCTAAAGGCACTGATGACATTTGCGGAGGTTTGATGGGAATTTTATTCGGTGCTGCTGACATTCCTGACTTTCAGATCATGGATGAACAGTCAGCAACAGGTGACCTACTGTAATTGGACATTAATTGGAATTAAAGTCCAATAGTGTGGATATTGTTATGGCTCCTGTGCTCTGTCTTATTCTTTCCATTGCCAATTATTTTTTTGTTAGAATTTTCTAAAAGTTGCCTCAATAATACTTAAACCTTTTGGCAAACAGGTTCCTAAATAACCCTGTCATTATCTTACAAGTAGCTTTGTAGCTTATCTTTCAGCTTGTAGATAAGAACTGCTACTGTTATCTTATCACACCGCTCTGATAATCAAAGTGCCTTTTTGTCCAGAGGTCAGTGTATTTCTTTTGTTCTTGCACACGGAGCTTTTAAGATTGACAGTGAAATTTCTGCTACTGAATGAGGCAGGTTTTGTGTTTATGCAACTATTTAAACCTTGTTTTGTCATTAACCAAAATCAATTCTGTCTTTGTTTTGGTCCAAAAATGTCCACAAACTCATCATTTAAGGATGAAGGATGTTAAAAAATCTACAATGATCTGAAAAGATGAAACATTCAAATAAAATATCAGCATTGCCAAAATCTCTGTGCAACATTGCTTTGGTGTTTGACGGCTGCGAAGGATGTGCAGAAAAGTAATTGTCATTAATGTTTTTTTAAGTTGATCATTTCTGTCTGTCAGTGTTGTTTATTATACTATACAAGTGGCATGCAAATGTTTGGGCACCCCTGGTCCTCATTTCTGTTAAAGTGAACAATTAAGCAAGTGGAAGATGAAATGATTGTCAAAAGGCATTCCCTTTTACATTTTAAAAAGCATGTTTTATTTTCATCTTTTACATTTTCAAAATAACAGAAAAGGAAAAAAATGGCCACAGCAAGTATCACAGCTTGTAAATGCTTTGTAGGCAGCCAAGAGTCTATCAATTCTTGTTTTAGGGATTTTTTTCCAAACGTCTTCCAGTTCTGCAAGACCATGGCAAAACCTTTAGTCTGCGCCTCAAGAGGTAGTTTTTTTTTTTTTTTTTTTTTGTACAAATGGAGTTACGTTTGCTTCCATAATTTATAATTTGTCGGAATTCATTTGAATCTTCCCTCTACCCGTGAAATGTTCCTTGTGCCACTGGCTGTAATATGTCCCAAAGCATGTTTGAATCCACCCCATGTTTAACATTTGGACTGGTGTTCTTTTCATCATCTTCTGTCCCCTTTGTTCTCCAAACATACCTTTGCTCATTCCAGCCAAAAAGTTCTATTTTAACCTCATCGGTCCACAGGACTTGTCTTCTGATGACTCTTCCATGAAGACCATATTTGTGCAGGTGTCGCTGAACAGTGAACCACATCTCCAGTGTCTGCCAAAACTTCCTGAAGGTCTCTTGCAGTCAAACGGGGGTTCTAACTTGCTTTTCTTGCTTTAGCAGTCCTACAAGCAGTTCTCGCTGATATTTTTCTTGGTCTTCCAGACCTTATTTTGACCTCCACTGTTCCTGTTAACTTAATTACATTCCAAACGGAGGAAATTGGTACCTAAAAATGCTTTACTATCTTCTTATAGCCTTCTGTTTGTGGGCATTTTCAGTTTCAGAGTTCTAGGCAACTGCTTGGAGGAACCCATGGCTACTGATTGTTGGGGCAAGGTCAGGGGAGTCTGGGTATTTTTAAAGCTTTGATACGTGAATCCCCTGGTCTTTCCTGATGATGACTGTGAACAAGCCATGACCCTATCAGGCTTATCAAGGTCTCACACCCGTTTGGCAAGCTGAGATACTTACCTACCTACTTACTTACTTTTTCTGTTATTTTGAAAATTAAACAAATGATGAATAAATATAAAGGAAATGTAACTTCATGTCTTTTGGAGATCATCTTCCACTTGCTTAATTGTTCACATTAACAGAAATTATGATGAAGGGGTGCCCAAACTTTTGCATGCCACTGCAATTCCTGGCCTGGTATATGTCATCTGTACAAGAGGAATGCTCATGGTAAAAATCTAATATTTCTCTTCCCACGTTAATATTCTTTGTGCCTGACAAAACCATATGCAATCATAATCTGAGCTATGTCACTTTTGAAAAGATTATGATTTCTTTGCAGTTTTTTCCTTCTCACTTTTAAAGTCTTGGTAAGAATCTAAACGCAAATGTCATAAGATGTGGAGTACGTTTGTCCTGGTTGGACATTTAGCGTTCTCTAATTTGTTAACAGACTCACAGTCTTAAAAAGCTGCCTAATAACTGTCTAGTAGGGCTGTGCACTTATTCCAGAATAAAATAATCCTAATCGCAATACAACCAAGTCCATGAAACTCCTGAGACACACAAACACCATGAAAATCTGTCAAAACCAATAGGATTATTTTTTTCATCATACTGTGCAGTTCTACTGTTTAGTACTTAAGCTTTCTTCCTACTACTACTCTGCTTTTGATCACTAGATGGAGTTGTTTCTCTCTCTCTCTCTCTCTCTCTCTCTCTCTCTGTAGAGCTCATATCCTTCTACACCTGCTGTCTCAGCTACTGACACCATGCTCCTCCCCACAAA
This sequence comes from Brachirus orientalis, assembly GCA_016785285.1. NCBI lineage: Eukaryota > Metazoa > Chordata > Actinopteri > Pleuronectiformes > Soleidae > Brachirus > Brachirus orientalis. The sequence continues at coordinate 17,089,620 of JAFBJR010000175.1, forward strand.
GAAAAATATCCCAATATCTACTGGATGTTTTTAGATTAATGATTTAATTTACACTTTTAATTTAATGTACTATACCTTTTTGACTTGTATCTAAACCTGTTTAAATAAGCCCAACGTTTAGACTTAACCTATTATACTTGGCTAAAAATTCTCTCAACTATATCAGCCCGACCAGCATGTCAGTGTGGGCCCTATAAGGGTTATATTTGAGCTGACAATATGGCTCCCAAGTGGGTTTGTCCATCGTGGTCCCACCCGTGGTTGCCCACTTTAAGCTTAGGTCCACTTTGTACCCTTTCCAGCCTACATGGGCACTAAATGGGCATGAGCTTAAAGTGGGTAAATTAGGCAGGGTGGCAGTAACATGGGCCTTAAATGGGAAGCCCATTTGAGCAAACACAGGAGGTGCCACCATGGAAACCACAGACAAACCCGCTTGGGACCCTTACTATAACCTTTATTCTGGGACCAAAACAAAACAAAACAAAAAAAAACCTTACTGTTGACCAAAAGGAGAAAAAGGAAACATATTTTTACAAACTTGTTTGATTTTGAACATGGTAATTGTGCAGTACATAGTTAAAACAATGTTGTGCTCTAAACAACATAAGCGTATAGTATTGATTTTTAACACTTTGCAATTTCAGTTTGTGTTTTGGGAAATTGAGCTACATTTTCTGGAATTGTGTGGCTCATAAATGTAAATGATTGGAGCATGTCTTCATGAATGGCCAGCAGCTTTGCCCAACGGTTGCTTGGGCTGTCCCTGCTCATAGATAAAGTGTTTCTCTCTAAATCATGTATAACTTAGCAGCTATTTCAGGCAGGAGCTTTAGTCCATAAGCTTCTGCTGAGCTCAGCTTCACAGACCAATGTGAATCTCTTTCACTTTTCATCCCTAGTGAAATTGAAAATGAAAAAAAAAACCCCACAAATTAAAACATTAATTATTCAAACTACAACTTCCTGTAATAACTGTATTGTAAATCCACTTAATGCCTCTTCTTACTAGATCATACTGGTATTTATTTTTCTAATATACTGTCAAGTTAACCTGAAACAGCTACCAAAGGTCTAGTGAGCTTTTCCTCTGTATGCCTAGAGACTTATTTATATTTCAGGTTCTTCAGGTGATGTTCCTCAGCCTACCTTAAAGGAGGATACCTTGGTGGGTTATGTAACAAGTTTAGCCCTGTCAGGACTTTACATAGCCTTTAATCTAGCAGCGATGGCCTCAAACAAATCTGTACTGTGGTCAAACAGCTCTGCTCCGAACCAGGCGTGACCTCAAGCTGTGGCCTTGACATGTAATCCTACAGCATGACAATAGTTGGGCTTTGCCAAATTAAATAATTCCCAATGTGTTTCACAGTTCAGAGACCAATCTGAATATACAGCCACAGAAATCATGAAACCTCACTATTAAAAAACAAAAAAAAACAAAAAACATTTTTAGTGTTCCTCCTTTGACATGGTCAAGTCTGGGTGAGGAAAGCAACCCAACTGTAAGCCTTTAAGAGTAACATTTTGCATGTGAGCGAATGTTAGCAGTCCTCTCCATTAAGTATGCCCCTGTTTAATTAGATAAGAACAGTAGGAAGTGAGAAGCAATAGGCAGGTCTGGTTGGATTTGTTCCAAGCAGGGAACATGTCACTGCCAATGTCTCTGTTAATATTTTTATCATTATTGAGTTTGAATTAATTAACAAAATATCAAATCATGTTTAATTCAAATTGATTTGACTATGTGTTTATTTTACATTTCTATACTCTTTTTTTCAGCTTTATTATTTTTATTCTCTGATCATTGACGTTTAGATTTGAATGATGGGACTGAAATCTGATCTATTTAAGCAAACTGTCAAAGAGTTTAACTGATACAAGGTGTGTGTGATGCATGTCTTGAATAAACATGGTATAATACAAATGTAGACCACACTTTAACCTGTTTTTTTCCTTCTTTTTTTTAAATATGTTATTTTAAAACTGCGTACACATTTCTCATATTTTGTTGATGTGTTCGGTAAAGTGACTGATTAAATAATTCAACCACATGGTCATTATAGCTTTGCTCAAACAACAAATCTACAGGTGTCCTAAGATTTTGTACAGTGCTGTAACTCAATTCGATGACCATTATATGTCATCAGAGATTAAGGGAATGTGTTAAATTGAAACAATGGCACAGCCTGTTTATTCACATGTTTAAATCACTGTCTGCAAATTCTGCTCATGTTTATGTTGTAGAAAATGGGTGTAAGTACAGCACATCGTAGCTTAGTCTTTTGGTTGATGTGGGATTGCAGGAGGGGAAAGGGGGAACAACTCATATTATATCTTTGATTTGCATTTAACTGAAATAGTCAGATTTTTTTGGTTTTGTTTTTTATTTGACTCCTTTGCTAAAGTGATGGCTTTCCTAACACAGCATAGTGAATCGGCACTTGAGCGTCTCAGGGCCTGTCTGTGTGAGGGTCCAGATTAGCATGTGTCACTAGGCTTTGCTGTTGTGCTATACTCTATGTGAAGGATGCAGGATTGTCCCTTAAGAGCCGGTGTTATGCTCAAAGCCAATTACAGACATGTGGGAAATGACAGGCAGAAAGCACAGAGATGTCACATCCAACAAACTGACTGAGGACGTGACATGTTTAGCACAGACAACAATTGGAAAAAAGTGGCAAAAATATATGGGGGGGGGCTTTCTTATTCACCAAAAATATACAGTAGAAGTGACAGAAAATGTGTAATAAGTGAATAAGTGTCAGTGATGTGTAATAAGAGTAATGTGCCAGAATGAGGATGTGTGGAAGTTTGAAAAATTCTTCCCTTACCTCATTCATTCATCCTAACACCCACATTTAAAGGTTACGAAGCTCTGTACAGATCAGCAGCAGCTTCTCTGAATACCACTGCAGCTCATTCTGTCAGAGCCATTAGGATAGTTTGCCAGAGCTTCATATACAGAACTATGATCTGATGGCACAATAGGCTTCAGCATCATCAAGCTCTATAAGTAGATTGTGGAGTGGAAGATGGGAACGGGGAGTGGGGTGGTGACAGCACTGATCTTCATTCTGGGACAGTGGCAGAGAGAGAGAGAGAGAGAGAGAGAGGATAAGGAAGGAGGAGAGAGGCAGAGTCGAATGGGGGGAGGAACATAGAAAGGGAGGGAGGTGTACCTGGTCCTCAGCTCCTGATCTGATGTACTAGAGCTCCACCTCTGCTGAAGAAGGAAAATCTCACTGAGGATTTGCTGTTGGGACCTTCACACTTAACACTGAATCCTCGGGGACATTTTTTCCTTTGGGATTCAGTTTGGTGGAATATTCTGGAGCTGCCGACCTGCTGGAGTCCTTCCTGCTGAACGGGAAATATCCAAGAGCGGTATGAAAACAATTCATGTTCTTTATTGTGCATTTTGTGTGTGCAGCTGTAGTTTGTCTTCACTCTCATATCTTCACAAAGTGTTTATTGAAGAGCTGCTGCTGCTAGAGCACAGTGGGATTTAAAATAGCAAAATAAAAAAGTTTTACAATAACTGACTTTGCCGTTTGCTATTAGACTTGTATTGTTTATTGTGAAAATAAGGTTCAACATTGCAGATTGTCCCCATTTTGTAACCACAAATTAAACATCTGATTTTTCATTCAGTTCATTTTTTTGGTATCCTCTTTTTGACTTCATGCAGTGGCAACAGTGTGCAGAAGCCATGGCCAAACTAAGTATATCTTCTCAGGGATTAAATAGCTTCCTAATGAGCTTCCACTAATGTTCAACCTTCACCTAAGGGAGCTCTCACTGCAGCCTCTCAGCACAATTTTAAAAAGGCCACAGTGCTTTTACAGAGCTTGCCATTAATACTTCTACTATCAAACACTATAAGCAGTTTAGCAGATATAACTCCAACTGAAAGCTAAAAAAAAATGTATATAATGATTGAAGTCTCATTGAAGCGGTAGCCGCACTGTAGTAGATCATCACTGGTTTTGTCACTGGTTTTGTTGATCTATACAAAATATTCTGTCCAGCATTTAGAATTCCGCTTCAATTTTTATCACTTTTGTTATTCACATTGCTCACAGCCAGTGATTAGTGATTTAACTAACAGATAAATTATTTTTATTTTTGTTGTTTCTGTGAAGCTACTTTTATATTGTGCAGATGTTTTTATTTTGTCACATTTAATGTAAGTGTATTTTATAAACAACAAACATCAACAGAACAATTATTCAAGACCTTTAATGGAGTGAAAGCAACGTAAAACAGCAAAATACTCTTTTACTGTAGTGGTGGGTTAATATTCATGATTTTTATATACAAACCTTCACATATTAGGCAGCTAGTGACAGATGAAATGGATTGCATGAAAATACTTTTGACTGAGATGAAGCAGAAAATGAACATTGTCATGTAAAAGTACTGAGTAAATGTACATTAGTTAGAATATAGACCTGTGAGTGGGTGTGTATCAGGAGTTGTGCAATTTTAAAAAGACGCTCCACATTCATCTCATGTAACTGTATTTTCTTACTCCAAATTTATGTAAAACGTGTTTTTCTTCCCCGCCATCCAGTGATTAATATGAGGGAATCTTCGAATGAGCTGGATCCAGGAATCAGACTTCCGGGCCTCCATTGTGTTTAGACGGGGGAGCAGCATGCAAACAAATCGGTGAACCACCGCGGCCTGTCAAACCCCCACCATTTGAACCACCAACACCACCAACCTTGCTTTGGGGGCAATTCCAGACATTTCCACTCTGCCTGACAAGCTACACCAGACACCATGAATTTCATGCTACCAGTAAGAAGTCAAGATACAGTGGCTTCCTCAAGCTCTGCTCTGGTGGGTCCTCACAGCAGCTGCACCAGACGCCACTACCAGGGCTTCAGGAGAAAGCTGCGGCCTGGACGGATTCTGGGCTTTGTCATCAGCCTGGTGGTGGTCTGCACAGTCTGTTCATGGAGTGCCTTGTCACTGGCCACGACAGTGGCCAAAGGGCTGGGATCAGATGCTGAGCATCCAGCAGAGGCTGCGGTGCCCCATAGAACTCTTCTGCAGTACAAGAACCTCTCTGCTGCACCTGAGGACACACCTGTAGCCATGCGATCAGCTGAAGTCCACATGAATCAAGGGGATTACCCAACTGACTACTTCAGTGTGGAGGAGAGACGTCAGGGCTTTGTGATATTACATATGTTTGGCATGATATACATGTTCATAGCCTTAGCCATCGTCTGTGATGAGTTTTTTGTCCCTGCGCTCACGGTCATCACAGAAAAGTTGGAGATTTCTGATGATGTGGCAGGGGCCACCTTCATGGCAGCTGGTGGCTCCGCCCCAGAGCTCTTCACTTCTGTTATTGGAGTCTTCATCTCTCACAGTAATGTGGGTATTGGTACCATTGTAGGCTCAGCTGTATTCAACATCCTGTTTGTGATCGGGATGTGTGCCCTGTTCTCTAAAGAGGTGTTGAACCTCACCTGGTGGCCTCTGTTTCGAGATGTCTCCTTCTACATCATTGGCTTGCTCATGCTCATCTATTTCTTTCTGGATAATCAAATTGTAATGGAGGAAAGTATTGGTCTGCTGCTGTGCTACTCTGCCTATGTGACGTTCATGAAGTTCAATGCCAAAGTAGAACTTTTCATCAAGAGCAGGTTAGGCAACAACCAGGTGAACGAGCTGGTGACTGCACCAAAGGTGAGCCTCATCCATCCATCCATCCATCCATCCATCCATCCATCCATCCATCCATCCATCCATCCATCCATCCATCCATCCATCCATCCATCCCCTTACCCAGTGCTGCCACTGTTGTCGTGAACAAGACCCATCTTTCAGTTAGTGTGACTTAACTTTAATTAAGTTTTAAAGTTTGCCAACCATTCATCCATTCATCCATGCACATATACATGTACCCCAATATGTTCATTCAATAAATGAGCATTCTCATCAGACACAACAAACTTTTTAAGAATACTAGGGGGAACAATTACAATATCTAACAAATATAAACGATGCCATTATTTAGCACTTTAAGTGAAAATGTGTCATCCTTGACACAAATTTCTGAAGTGGATGAGATAATAATATGCCACGAAGAGGAAGCAAGTGTCAGTTATTTTTGTTATCGTGTCTGGCAGAGGCTGAAATTTTGGCATCTCTAGATAATTGACCTGAGAAAAAGTATTTGTGGTTTAATCTGATGTTACATGGAGGCAGAGAGGACAGAACTCTGTCAGGCAGCCAAACCATCCTCTGTTCCCTTCTGGAGGGATATAAAGATTTGTCTTATCCTGCCACCTGTGTGGCTCATACAGTGTCAGATGCAGAGCCTGCCTGCATTGTCTTCATGCTGACTAAGTCAAGGTCCAGGTTTCAGCTTCTTTCACTGCTTTTAGTAACTGAGTCCTGACTTAAGCCCAACCACAAGAATAATTGCATTATTCTTCCTTACTAAATAATTATTTATTTGTTGCAGTTAATTCTTTACGTTATATTGATAATTTTAAAACCTACAGTACTGTGCAAAAGACTCGGAGTACCACCAGTTTACTTGTTTTTTGTCTGTAGAATTTTGTAATTACTAGCATTTGAACTGGAATGATGTGTAAGCAATCAAGCCGTCAACTTATACAACATGTGTATGTAGTACTCAAAACTTGCACACAAATTGCACATTTCCTGCTGCAGTTTTGCCATTTATTCTGGATGTGTTTTAATAAAGGGCATGATTAATGACTATACTGTAAGGTCATTATAGTATTACTAAAATAACAAATGTATTGGTGGCCTTAGACATTTGAACAGTACTGTACAACCCCCCCCCAAAAAAAAACAAAAAAAAAAACAAATTGTGAAATGAATCACAATGAGAAAATACAGCGACTGTCCATTTCTCCTCATCAGAACACTCCCTCCTTTAGCTTCTCTTGTCTTTGTTATCACATAGGCTGAAGTGGACAGGAGCGTCTCCTGACTCGCCCTAGCTGTTTGTGTGTCTCATATTTCAACTCGTCAAACACAGACCACATGAGCCTCTTTGCCCATGACATAAACCTATGCAACAATTACGTTTAAGATTCCAAATTAACCACACTGGAGGTGGAAAATTACTCTTTATTCTTTAGTGATGCTCTAGCACAATGTGACTCCCGTTGACATGTTTACCTGATTGTGACACTCCGCAATCACTTATCCAATCACTTCATGTCAGCTGTCAGGGAGAAGAGGATGGGGAAAGTGTAATTTTGAGATTAGAGAACTGACGATGTGATGCCAAAGGTTGAAAACACAAACACACGTTTTTCACGTTTGTCTCCTCGTCTGCTGTATGTTCTGTCTGTGTGTGCAGTTGGAGTCAGATCTGTTGCTCTCAGATGTTGTAATCTCATACGGCGCTCAGGTGAACAAATTAAAACTACTGTAGGCAGATCTTAGAGCAGTTTGCCCGTAGCTTAGACCAGCATCACCCATCACCAGTTCATCAGGGGCTTATTCAGTGCAGTGCTGCCTTTTCTTTTTTACCGTAGAAAGTATGAACATATCATTGTTGGCCTATAAAGAAAAGTCAAAATCACAAAATCATTTTTTAAAATAAAATAAATATAGTATCAGAGAGGAAATCTGAGCTCATTGTCACACAGCTCTAAATTACATCTGCTTCAAACCTGTAACACCTTAGGTGGTAATTAGAGTTTAGTTATTTGCTTCTAGATGTATGAAAATGATTTTAGGGCTGTCAAAGGGTGGAGCATCAAAAAAAATGTACTCATGAATTTGCTGTTATCAATCATGGTTAACTGCATCTTTTCATTTGAAGATTTTATTTTCTGATCACTGATATTTAAATGTAAAATCACAGAATCAATTTAGAATTAACACAAAGGAAGCATTGCTAAATTCAGGGCTATTCCAAATCAAAATTGCAATTTGAAACAACACAGTTAGCAAGTTGGAAAAGCTGCAATTTAATTGATTGAATAAATGTATTCTTCATTGCTCTAGCAAATGCACACAGTATGTGATGGAGGCATCAACTGAAACATTTCTAGTTCACTTTGAATGGAGCTGTGTCAAGCATCACCGAACTGCATTGTGGGCCTGTTGCTTCGCATTGAAGAGAGAACTTCAGAGATGGTCAGCTTTCCGAGTATCAGGTCAAGCTTCAACCAATCAAATCTCGTTATGCAAATATTCAAGCACAGGTTCTAGCCAATCAAATCACACTTTACAGCCCAAACAGAGACCTCGAACAAGGTCGGTCTCTCCATTGCCAATTTTTTTGTCCAGCAAAGTGCACCTAACAGAGGCGGACATCACATCACCATCACTTTAATATCATTAGCAAGTCTTGCTACATAGTTGGCTATGACAGACACACAGCAACATGTCTCTCAAGAACAAAGCTTCAGACCCGTCAAGTGTTAACAAAGCATATGTGGGAGTCCAGCATAAGAGTGATGACCGCCTGTACTTGCTCAAACATCGTTGATCAGCTTCTTTCTATGATTTGTGTATTGTTGACATAATAGTTCCTTTCGAGGGTAGAGTGTAATTTCAGAAAAATAATGCTAGTTGGATGATTTCTCTCAATCTATTGTTCTCTGCAGTTAAAATTTGGTTTTTAGTTTAAAGTTTTTAGTTATCCAGTTAGCCAAAGTATTACTTGGCCTCTCACTTACGTTTCATTATTTGAGTTAGTTAGGTATGTTTTTAAGTGAAATTTTCCACCTAGAACCTTCTCAAAGGTCATTTTGGTCTTTGGTCCAGAGAGGTGTATGTGGTACCATACTTGGTCAAAGGTCATCTACCACAGGAAGTAGAGGAAAAAAAAAAATCACACATCAATGTTTGAAAATAATCACAATGGTTAGTGTATAAATTTTGACAGCACTAAAATAGATATTTTTTATGCCCCCGTCTCCCTTTTGTTCCTTTTTGATCAATTGGTAACAGCTAATTTAGTGCATCCTTGTTTCGACCATTGCGTATTGTAGGTAGATGCACTGTGTATTTAACATTAGTTTCTGAAAATCTAGGTGTGTCATCTGAACTGTGCAGTGTTAGTTTTGTACATTTGTAACTGTCATGTACTTAGAATTTCCCTGCAGACCTGTGAGCCAATTACATTAGTGTGCTGATAGTGTCAGTATTGTTGCAGAAGCAGAATCTCTAGTTGACACTGGTGCCCTTCTGGGAATCAGCTGTTTATTAGGCAGCCTCCCCTAACCAAGAGCATCTTTCAATCGTCTGGCACTTGCTGTCCAACTGCCTTGCTCTCATGTGTGGGTAGCTGCTAAATAATCCCTCAGTTTAATGCTCTCTAATCCCATTAGAGTCGCTAATAATAGTCAGATGCTCCTTGGGGGAGCAGGAATCAGCAGATCACTGAAAGGAGTGACTGACTGCTCCTCTCACAGCCTGCAGTTTTGCTTGTAGCCTGGTGTAGTTTTTATGTTTATGCATTCATTGGGCGGTTATATAGATTAAATGAGCTGCATTTAGTGTTTCTATAGGGGAGAAAGAGAGATGTGCTAGTTTGCCTGCTGATGGCACCAAAGATGCCAATCCTCTCTGATCCCCTTATCGTCTGCTTACCTGCAGTGACGACAGTAAACAGTAAACCACACGGTCACTCTGGTCCTCTGCAGACAAAATGTTTGTATTCTTGTTGCCATCAACAATTTCTACCCTGAATCACAATGCAAACAGTGTTTTGGTGTGACTAAACAGAATAAGTCTTAAATCAGAACAGTGTAGCAAACAATAGTGACACTTTACATCATACTTTTGATTCTGTTCTGTGGTCAGCATAAACCTTAACCAATTCTATGTAACCTTGCATCTGTTTACTTAATTTCCACAGTATGACTGACTTTCACACTGTGGAAAGCAAAGGCAATCTTTGTGGGAGGCTATTCTTTAACATCAGCTGTGATATATTGATGTGATTGAACCTTGCAGACTATATTTTATGAGCAATTATTCAGGCAAAAACTATCAATAAGGGAGCACCAGATAGCTCACCCGAATGAGCTGGTGCCCCGCAGGCTTAGGTCCTCTGTGGTGACCTGGGTTTTGAGCATGGCTTGGATTCTTTTGCTGTGTGTGTGTGTGTGCCCCACTCATTCCCTTTGCCACACTTGCCCCAAAATATATGTACAGTATATATATGAAAAAGAAAGCTAGCAGTAATTTTCTGATATGAGATGATGTTTTCTTGACAGCACAGTGACCTGTGAAAGTTACTGCAGGACTTCACACGCAGGCTCTAAAGTGGTGATCTTTGACGATTAATCCTGGCTAAGTCCAACAGCTTGGGCAGTCAGGTGGACACTGGAGAGAGAGAGAGAGAGAGAGAGAGAGAGAGAGAGAGAGAGAGAGAGAGAGAGAGAGAGAGGGTTGTCCACCATTGCACTGTAATGCAATAGGTGCAAAAGTAAACAATGGATACTTTTCTTAAAGCAACAGCCTAGTAAATGTCCATAAAAATGGCGTTCCAGTGTTGATTAGTAAACACTGATAATGATATGTTTCTTTACATTTCCTCACTTATTCTATTAATTTCAAACCTACAGAAACATGTTTCTGACCCTTCTCTGGTTGGTGTTTAAGAATCAGTGACATCTAATGGATAGACTGTTGCAAAGTGAGTTCATTGCGTCCATTAGGGCTGCTGTGGAATCATAGCAATGCAAGATTGGCCAGTTCTGTAAAGCAAGGCTGTCGCCCTAAGTACATATTAAAGGCTGCTTCCAAAGGCTAAGTTTATTTTCAAATAATTATGGACAGTTATATGCAAACATGTCCATGGGCATTACATTCAGTTTCTGCCAATAAAATATATTTATATAGTGCTAAATCTCAGCATATCTCAATGCCCTAACTATAAGCTTCATCAAAAAAGAAGCTTTTAAGTCTAACTTTAAGTACAGAGAGTGTCCATCTCTCTAACTGACACTGGGAGCAGGTTCCACAGGAGAGGAGCCACAAGTTGGCCTGCATTTTGGTAATGAAGTGATCTAATGGGATGGTAAAGCTCTTTATCTATAAGTGGACCTGTTACTTTAGTGCATTGTATATGAGGAGGAGGAGGATTTTAAATTAAGTTCTGGACATACTGTACTTTTTCAAAGAATGTAATAGAATGTATAGACCACGTAACTGAAAGGTAGGTCCCTTTGTGAAACTCTTTATGTTGGGAATACACCCTGAAGGTCCTGATCGCTTGTCTGGCTTTATACTCTATATTTACATACAGTATATTTTAAAAAACAAAGACCAAAGATTAATAAAACATTTTCTATAATCCATTTTTAAACCCTATTTAAACCATGTTTAATTTTTTTTTTTTTTTTTTGCCAGGTTTGGGGACAGTGTATTAATTGTAAAAATGTTGATGGAAATTTTTTAGTACAGGCAAGTTTGTTTATACACACATTCAGACTTTTTACGATTTAGCTAAAGTTTCAGGTGACTTGATTCTTTGCAGCGTGGGACAGAGCATGAGTGGACTCCTCTATAGACTCTTGTGCTGGTCAGTGCAACAGCAATAGATGTACATTCATGCAACACAACATCTCCACACAAAATGCCGTAATCCCACTTGTTCCATCTCTAAATCTCTGATTGCCTTCCTGATCTGACATCATGACCTCTGTAATTTTGTCAGTGTATGTTTGTTGTGTATGTGTGTCTGTGCTGTATATGTCATCTGAAGAAAAAAGTTAAGATTTGTGTGAATCCTCCTCTTTGTTTCTGACATGGAACCACTTTTTTTTTTTTTTTTTTTTTTTTGCTGAACTACCAAACAATTGGGGACAAAGTCTGTGTCTTTTTTAGGGTCAATGATAAAGTCTTGTTTAAGTAGTGGTTATATTTGAGATTAAGCATTTAATTACAATGCTTAGGTTTTTAGCTATTATAAGTGCTTTATGCCTATACATATATCCTCACAACTGTAGAAAGACATATATTTATGTATTGAAAGTAAATAAAGCATTAATATATATATTTCCAGAAATATATATATATATTTCCAGTATATATATATTTTATATATATATACTGGAAATTCGAGAGCTGTAAAAGAAAACTTAGACAGCATTTAATTTTTGTGTGTGTTTCTCCCCAAGATAACTTCACCAGGAGATGATGAGAACAAGCTGATGGTATGTTTTTTTTCTAAAGGTTCTAGGTTTTCTTTCAAATTATGTGTCTAGCTATATTATGGTATTACTGTTTGTACTGTAGAACAGATTTGATGAGTTCTCTAAATTGTTATGCTTTTCCATCCCTTTTTTATATAAATATTTTAAGTAACTGGAATAACCCAAACCCCAAAGACTGGAATACATATCTACATATTCATATTTGCTTAAATGAGAGTGTTTTTGCTGTTTTGGTTTGCACTGTCATAGGCAAAACCCAGGCTGCAGAGAGAGGGCAGCTGTGCTTCTCTGCACAACTCTCTGATGAGAAACAGCATCTTCCAGCTCATGATTCACACACTGGACCCGCTCAGCGATGAAGGTAGGGATGAAAGAGGAAAAGCCCACACACTGAACCCAAACAGTAAAAATGTTGTGAAAATGGCGATACACCGATTATGCAACCATGTACAGTACTTTCATTTACACATAATTAACCTAAAGGTCAAAATTAGGAGATTTTTAAAATATTGTGTTTAAGGTTTGAAACATGCAATGTTCTTCTGTATAAATAATTTCAGAAAAGCATGACTACAGATAAAGGTGAATATCTTCTTTGATCCCACCGTGTTACTGTCCTGTCACAGTGTCACTCATCTCTTTCATATGGTTTATCTACTGCATGTCATCCCCACTGCAATCAGTTATATTCATTCACAAACTTACGGAATGGTGAAAAGTCTCATTTCCTGTGTTTCAGGACATTTCAAAGAAAAGGCCTCAATCCTTCACAAAATGGCCAAACAGCAGTGTAAAGAAGACACTGTCACTGCCAACGGTGTAGGTAGGTAACAGTGACGAAATGCAGCATTTGTCCCACTACGCAATCAACTGATAAATTCAGGTCAATTATCAGATAATTATTCACTGTAAGGACAGTGGCTGGTCCAGATGAATCCACAGTATATTAATCACAAGTGAGTGAATGGACATTTAGAAATGTGGAGAATAAGGAATAAATAAAGGTAATATAATAGTGACACAAAAATTTTGTTTTGCATTCGTCCTTATTACTCTAAAGTGTGTGCACTGTTGCCAAAGAGTAAAATCATCACTTTGCTTCCCCCACTTTTATTGTGATATCTTTAATAATATAACATGAGACCCAGTGGTAGCATACTACTACTGGTGGTGCTAACTGCTTCGAGTTAATTTCTTTTATTTCATTACTGAGTAATGTTTTTAATGTGTTTGCTGAGAAAATGAATGGGGATATTGTATTTCTCAACACAGAAATACAATATATTATTGTATTTCTCAACTCAACATTTCAAGAAATGTAAATTGTGCCAAGTTTCATCCTTTATCTCACTATTTTACTTGAGCACATTGGACCACACTTCTCTAATTAGAGTTCTTTAAAAGCCTTCTTCCTTTTCTCTCTCCTTTTTCTTTCTTCAAGCTGATAAGAACATCCCCAACAGTACAAACGTGGCAGTAGAAGTCACACCACCCATGAACGGTGTCGCAGGAGGAAACGAGGTATGGTTTTTTTGTTCATCAGCATTCTTCCACGTTCATGAACATGAAGAAAGTGTCCACACACCAATTGCTGCTTCCAGAAAAATCTCTTTATTGTCAACCTGGTCGGTAGTTATCGAGGGATTTTTCTAGGAATATCAGCTGGGATGCAGACACTTTTTGTTTTATGTCTTTTTGTCAATCCTGCCGGCATTCAGACTCTATTAAAGTTGGATGAGTGTCCCTTTGAATACTTTTTGTATCAAGAATCATTTAAGCCTTTTATTTCTGTAGGAACCTCAAGTTTGTACAGAAAAAAAAAACACTACTATAACATACCCACTGACCTCGCTCCTCAATAAATAGACACAAGTTTAACCCAATTGTGGTTTCCCCATTGCTGGAAATGTATGTACTGATAATGTACAGTAAAATATATGGACCTCTCCTCAGGGTGGTGAGGAAGAGGAGGATGAAGACCAGCCTCTGAGCCTGGCCTGGCCAGACACCAACAGGAAAAGACTCATCTACCTTTTCATCCTGCCCATTGTCCTTCCACTCTGGATCACACTGCCTGACGTCAGGAGAGAGGTGATCACACACACACACCCTACATGTATAATTTTACATGTCTACATCCTTAGTTGGGGATTTTCTACTCTTTGACATTTTATTTTGTATTCATTTACTTAATTTCAGAGTTCAACAAAGTTTTTCCCCGTCACTTTTCTTGGCGCCATCTGTTGGATTGCGTTCTTCTCCTACCTGATGGTGTGGTGGGCTCACCAGGTACATTTTTTTTGTTTCTACTTCCGAAGCCTCCTCTTACCACAGTGCAGCAGTCAGGGTGTTGAATGTGTGACCACGGCAGCTAATCCTGACTAATCTGCCTTGACCCACAGCCAGATCAACGTATAACGTTCTATTTTAACAGCACCAATGTAAGGACAGGTCTGAAGCAGTGGGGTTATGTGTGCAAGGTCACTGGAGAAGCCTTTGCTTTTTTTCTGGACATATGCATAATCTAACAATTGAGTGCAACTGTCACATAAAATGGAAAAAAAGTAACAGTGAGGATTATAATCCTGCTTTTACCAACAGGCAAATGCTTCTCCCTCAATCTATGCAACAGTGGCAGAGTGTGGTGCTTTATTTCTTGAGTAAATCGCAGCACTCATCAAGGTTTCGGTCACGAGTATCACCTGACCACACCTAGCTGGAATGGCTGTTCCATTTCTACTTAAAGATATAATATGTTCCATTTCTCCATTAAAATTAAAAACAATGAGACAAATATACAGACTAGTGTATTCATAGTGTATTTGCATCTTTCTGGGGCAAACCCCTATAAAATGCCAAAATGAGGAAGGAAATATCTGGTACTTCAAGTTTGCCAGTGTTTTTTATTTTATTTTATTTCATTTTATTTTATTTTATTTTATTTTATTTTATTTTATTTTATTTTATTTTATTTTATTTTATTTTATTGTGTGCTTTTGTCACTAATATATCACGACTACATGTTGTCGTTTGCTGTGCATTCTGCAGCCAAAGCTCTTCCTGTAAAGTTCCAACACGCAGAGGAGCCAAAACATCAATTCCCATGATCCCACAGTGCTTTGTGACCCCTGAATAAGAGACCCCTGGTGTTAGAGATGCCATAATATGCTTTTAATGTTGCAGAATCATGCAAAAAATAATTTGTCAAAACAAGTCATTTTGCATTTTCATGAAGGAAAATTCAGAGTATCAAACTGAAGACTCCTGATTCAGCTCACGTGCAGATGATACTGACCAAGAACTTTGATGTACAATAGCAGAGTTTATACCATCAGGCATCTGAATCTAGAACATTATAAAACCTCTCTTGGGCATATTATACCTCATAAACAATAATAGAAATATCAAAACATGCACTGACTGTGTGGTATCAATGCCATCAAGTCTTAATCTTAAATTTATCCTAATAAAATCCATCATTTCCCTGACAAAGACAAACCAGTAAGTTTTGAGTGCTGTAGAAGATAATGGCTTTTCTGCCTCTAAGGTGTTTCAAGACTCTGCTGCTGCAACTTGAAGCTATTCATTCTTCCGTTCAGGTTGGAGAAACTTTCTGGATTACAGAAGAAATCATGGGCCTGACCATATTAGCTGCTGGCACCTCAATCCCTGACCTCATCACCAGTGTGATTGTGGCACGAAAAGGCCTCGGTGACATGGCTGTGTCCAGCTCTGTGGGCTCCAACATCTTTGATATCACTGTGGGGTGAGTCCCACAAACAATAAGGAGAACCTCTTTTTTTTTGACATCAGTTATTTGATTTGTTCGTGCAAAGGCACCATCACAGTCACAGTATAAAGAAGACTGGAAACAACAATACAGAATAGTATTCTCAAAGTCACATGATGAGTCAAGTAGATCAGACAGCACAAAAACAAAGAGAAAACAAACAATACAAAGAAAATAGGTCAGAGACAAAAAACAAAAGCCAAAAATATGTCTTACCTCTTTTTCCCAACCCTGCCTCCATCGCCCAGAGAGAGAGACATGTAATATGTATACATAAAGGACACATACTGTATATGATCTTTATATAGTTTTGATCAGCAGATATTTTTAAAGCACTATCAGTACATCAACAACACGACAAACAAATTGTTATTATTATGTATTAAAACGAATCCATCCATATATGAACAAAAGGGTATTTAAAACCTGAACAACTCTGCTCTCTGCTTGTACTTTGTCGTCCTCTCAGCCTGCCATTCCCCTGGCTCCTCTACAACATCATCAACGACTTCAAACCAATAGAGGTGAGCAGCAACGGCCTGTTCTGTGCCATCGTCCTCCTCTTCCTCATGCTCCTCTTCGTCATCATCTCCATTGCAATGTGCAAGTGGAAAATGAGCAAGTTTCTGGGCTTCCTCATGTTCCTGCTGTACTTCGTGTTCCTTGTCATCAGTGTCATGCTGGAGGACAAAGTCATCTCCTGTCCCGTCACCATCTGAAAGTGAGAGACCGAGTGACTGATTTTTCAGAGACTAAACATCCCTGTGGGCAGTGATCTATAGCACTGACCCACTGCACACTGGCAGACATGCAACTCTCCATCCACATGCTCACGTTCAACCTGTACCTGACGCAAACACACAGACATACACACGTGCAGACTGGTGCATCACAGCCTTGAAGAAGTGGCACACAAGCCAGTTTTTCATTACTGGACTTATGCCACCAAGTTAGAGATACTCCTGTCACCTATAACCATGTGGTCCAGCACCTATTATATGTTGAAACCTTCTTAAAGGGAGTGGAACACCACCAGGATAGACACTTTGAAAAAGAAACTTTTTCTTTTATAATGAAAAGACAATGAAGCAGTGTAACACTTTATTGTTTAATGTTGTTTATGTGCATCTGGTGAGATCATACTGTACATGAAATTTCTCAGACCTCAAGATTTTAACTCAGCTTTGCAATGTGATCACCAAAGAAACATTTAGTGTTGTTGCATTTCCATGTCATAGATACGTATGTACTGTTGAAAACATTAGCTACTAGACAGAGTGTACACAGAAAATAGCATGGACCAAGAATGGATTAAAGTTCCTGAGATTTCTCATCCTCATTATTTCTGCTTTTATTAATATATCCCAACTATTTTATTTAGATTTTAATGTAATAAGTTTGGTTATTTTCCTCTTTGGTTCTTTTTTTTGTCTGCCTTTACATGCACCTCTTTAGAACACAACATAAATTAATTTACTTGACATTTTCTGGTGCACTAAAATTCTCCCAGTGAGAAACAGCTCATTGCCAGGTTTGCATCCCAGTGTGTGTCAGGAGTCAGGACAATGACTGGTGGAATAAGGTTTAATGCTCTCTGTTGTGTTCATCTTTTTTCTCTTGAATGGATGCATTTATAAAAACAAAACGGAAAGGTTTCTGTGATGACTCATGCCAAGTACTGTATAATGCTGAATGATGCATATACATTGCTGTAGGCCTTTCGTATTTTCACATTATAGTATATACCTAATGTGTCCATCATCGCAATGTACCAATGTACAGTACCTTTTTCTTTATAATATACAGTTTTAATTCTAGTTTGAGAACTGATATATAATGGACACACATGTATTTTACCCACAGATAAATATGTGTGTGCAGATACTGTATATTTATGTCGAGGCATATGACCTAAGGTGCAACCTTCACTGTCCGTAACTCCAAACAAGGATGAGGGAAACACTTCCCACATATTGTTTTCTAATTCCTTTCTCTCAGACTTACATCACTCACTTCCTCCTGTGGTTAAAAAGTATTAATGAGAATAAAATATCTTCATTCAAATGTTACACATGATTTTCCAAAGCCATGTTTAACGTGCTCCATCAGTTTTGAAACTAATCAGTAAAGATCCTGACTCTGAATAGCATCCTCCTCCACTTTTGCTTCTTATAGTGGCGCAGGTATTTGATTAATTATTAATTATTAAATTGTTCCAGTGCAACCCCCAGTGCAACTAAAGCTGATGTGATGTCCTGCTAATATCTTTGCTGAGTATTTCTATGTTAGTTTTCAACATAGATAACTGGACCAGATTGTACCTAAACATCACTTATACTATTTTAAAGTTACTCTGTGACATTATGTCCACCCTATTTTTTTTTTATGTTTTCACTGATCACTACATATTTTGTTCAAATGAATATGTTTGTATAAGTTTATCCATTAAATTGACCCCAGCTATCTCTATTCCCACAGTAATCAAATGTGTATTTTGTATGTGTATAAAAGATTTGTAAATGTAATGCAAGACATGTACATAAAATCTTGTATGTAATGATAGTCAGAGCATAGTTCACACACCTGAAGACAGTTTTTACTGTAAGTATCCAGCTTTTAATTTTAGCCTGTAAATGCTGTATCATTTCTAAATCTCGTCTGAATGCGAGGTATGTGTGAGTGTGTGTGAATGACTTCATTTAGAAATATCTTCCCAACTATTTTGAATACCATGACAAATGTTGAAATGCTTTTGTTTTGGAATTTACTGTGTACATCATGCAACCTTGGGATCATATTTATGTACTACCTGAACTGTGTATATTGTAAAAATGTGTCACTCCACTGTATATAAGGTGTGATGTGATCAAATAAATCAAAACTGACATTTTCACAATGGGCATTTCGAGTTAAAGGTCAGAAACAGACCAGGTGTGAATAGCAGACAGGTCTGATCGGGACATTGCTTTATAACTACTAAAACTGGGCCACTATGACAGTACCATTTTTCATAGAGTCTGTCAGCCTTTTAATGTCAAAAGATCCGATTAAGATTATGAATCTAACAAAGGTCGGTTCATGTCACCCTCACCTTAGATTCCTCACAGCAGCAGCAATCACATTTACAGTGTCATCTATCAGGATGTGATCTGCTTTTCTTTGACACAAGCCTCTTACAGCAGCATGTGTGGCTCCCTGCCTCGACCATTGTGATGCAACAGGGATTCACTGGACACTTGAGGACAGCCAGTGAAGGACAAACTAATTTGCTTTCCCTCTGCGTTTCTGTTTATGCAAACCTATAGGACACTCACTCTCTCTACAGTGTCTGCTGATAGGCACACACTTATGTTTTATTTTGTTACTGAACTTTCATTTGTAGAGGTGTTCCTTTGATGAAAACCAGTTTGATATATAATATTCATAGACCCTTTTTGTGTGATGAAAAGTAAATAAGGTACTATTTTTTGGAGGGTGTTTTAAATGAGCAATGCTTCTTTTTTACTTTTTTTATATCGTTAAGGGATTAGTGTTAGAAGGAGTGACATCTAATGGTAAGACTGCAGATTGTAACAAATGGTGGACTCCTCCACTCATCCCTCCCTTTCCCAAAATGAAGAAGCTTGGTGGCCTCCGTAAAGCCCTTGCCTCTTCTTCTCTCTGAATTGTCTTTTGCTGGATGGATCCTATGAAAGCCCAGACCTGTCTCCTCATGTGTAATGTGCCCAGTGTGGGTACAGTTGTTGTGTAGTTGTGTAACAGTTGTCCAGCAATTTGATAAAAAAAAAACCCATTGGAGTGTCAATGGAGCTCGGGGTTGTGGGGCCGTGTTTTGGCATCCAGCGGAGCGTTACCAAAAAAAACCCATCAGTACATGAAAGGCTCGTTCTATGGCTAAGGTGACCAAATTATTTCTATTTTATGTTGAGGTGACTTTAAACGATTCCACTGTGACATGGATGTTGGTGTGGGATTTATCCAGTCAGACACTTCCGGATTTTGCTCATAAAATCAACGAAGTAGGACACAGTCTCGCTCTTTCACTCCGTCTTTCGTACTCATCAATTTGTTATTACTGTAAACAGTAGAAACGAGTGAACAACATGATGAACATGTTTTCTGAACAATAAGAGGTTTATTACATTTTCCCTACAAATGCCCATATGTTTACATCTCTGCTCATAATCCCTCCTAATGTAACTTTGTCGTCAAAGTAATAGTAATTTTTTTTTGAAGGAAATATTTATGTCTACTTTTCTTAACTGTACAGTTAACTTTCAGATTTGGCTGCTATACTTTAAAAATCCGCCAGGGGCGGTGATGCACCTAAAAGTTCAATATAAAAAGAGGAAGAAGACAAAACCGGAAGCATTTTTGTTCTTACAAAACAACGTACGGTCACGTGAACATTGACTATTCAAAATATTTTGGAACAGAGTCAAAGGAAGCGGCCGTCACTTTGGTAACAACAGCTCAGCGCTGTCTGCGCCTCCAACAGGACATGGTCACGTCTGGTACGGGGAGAAGTTTGATTCGTCCTCATGCGGTGACCATTGTATGAGGGAACAACATGGACACAGAGGCAGTGGACGCAGCTGGTCCCGAACCAGGGCAGAGTCCGAATTCCGAACTTTCTGCTGCAATGCGGGCCAAGATCGAGAGGAACAGGCAACGCGCTCTGATGCTCCGACAAGCTCGAGTCGCCAGCCGCCCTTTGTCTGCTGTGGACGGAGCGACCACGTCCAAAGTCTCCAAAACCATCGACTCTGGAGGAGGTTTCTTCATCGAGGAAGAGGAGGAGAGAGAGGAAGACCGCCGGGCCAGGAAAGTGATGCATGAGCCAGGTTGGTGTGTGTGTGTGTGTGTGTGTGTGTGTGTGTGTGTGTGTGTGTGTGTGTGTGTGTGTGTGTTGTCTAGTATTTGTGGCTTTGAGAGGACGGAAAGTGTATGAATCATCTAGAGTGAGTTGCTTTTTAGGGTTAAGATCTGGCTTTAGGGTTAGAATTAGAATTGGGTTTAGGTTGTGATGGTTAAGGTTAGGGTAAGGGGCTGGGAAATGCATTATGTCTACGAGGGTCCTCACTTTGAATCAAGTGTAAACGTAAATCTGTTTACACAGTCTTCCTTATGGGGATACAAATCAAGCCCCCATAACATAAATTACTACATTTTAAGGTGAAAACATGTTTTAAAGTTAGGCTGAGGTTATGGTTAGGTTAAGGTTAGGACACTAGTAATTTTGCTTAAGGTCAAAGTAAGTCTCCAGAAAATGAATTTAAGACAATGCAAGGTCATCTGAAGTCATGTGTTTATGATATATTGTGTATATGATATTTACATTGACCCTGTCAGGGCCAGTAGTCCTCACAGAGACCATAACCTGATCAGAATGAGTAGTTAAATTAAGGTTAGGGATGACGTTTTTAAGGCTGTTCAAATTAAAGGAAATGAATGTGAATCCTTTAAAATACAAATAACTGTGTATGTATATGTTTTATTTCCAGCTCCCGTGATTAAGCCAGACTACTTGGTCTGCGATGATTGTGGAAAACCCTTCATGGACTCTTACCTCAGCAACAGCTTTGACCTGTCTGTGTGTGACAAGTGCAGGTACCCACACACACACACATTGTTATACTTATGTTTAATTTATCTATGTATTGCTGAGATATCTTTTTGTAAGTGTTTTTCAGTGGAAGAGCCAATAGCAGTGACTGTTCTCATGACATATTTGACTTAACAAATAGATCACATGTGAAAAGATGTCATCTTCTCACCATTTATGTTTAAAGCTTTTGTTTTGGATACTTGCCCAGACCCATGGCTAATGGTTTAGTTTTGTTTTCCTGTCCTGCCCTGTTTGCTGTGTAGACTGAATAACTACATGTATGAATCACAGTCAGACAGACCATTTAAACATCCTTCTCTTCAGGGACAATGAGGAGAAGCACAAGCTGATCTCAAGAACTGAGGCCAAGCAGCAATACCTGCTCAAGGACTGTGACCTGGACAAGCGAGAGCCTCCGCTCAGGTTTATACTGAAGAAAAATCCTCATAATTCACGCTGGGGGGATATGAAGCTCTACCTCAAACTACAGGTGCTTTTCTCACTTTCTCTCTCTGTGACACACATGCTGAGTGACCATGTGTTAATTTTGCTCTTAAATATAATGTGCTAAATTACAGCAATTCCACACATTTAGAACCTGACAGATTCAGTTTGAATCAAATATTTTCCAACCCAAAATCTACTTTACATTACTTTAATGAGCATATGTATCACAAAAAAAATAAACAGTGGGAAGATCACGTGTTTTAAAAAAAAAAAAAAATCCACATGTGCTTTTCTTACTAAGGAGTCTAATCTAAGAAGGAGAAAGAAGTTAAGCTTTTCATATACTTTACCTTTAAATCCGAGCCTTTTAAGGTCAGTGACTAAATGTGTGGGAATTGCACCAAATGTTTTACAAACACTGAAAGTTAGTGCTGAAATAACAAATTGAATAGATCAGATATTATTCCCAGAGTGAGGAAATTTGGTAATATATCCATTAGTCAGTTGATCAGTTGGTCTGATTAATTGTGCATTAATCCCCATTACATTTTCATTGGGCTTGGACTCAGCAAGACACTGGAAGGTGTGAATCCTGAGTTCTAGGAAATGTCACAGTTCTGACATTTTAAAGGTCACATAGGTCACAAGGTCACTCACTGTCACTCACTCATTTTCTACCGCTTTATCCACTCAGGGTCGCGGGATTACTGATGTCTTCTTAGATAAATTAAATAATAGTTATGGTGGAAAAACCTCACAGTCTCTTCAGATTAAGCCAGTTTATTGCTGCTCTCTGCCAGCCTCTGGTTGTGACGTTGGACGCATCAGAGTTCATTTGACCAACATATGAAAGGGTGTCTGGATTCAGCCAAAAACATTAAGTACAAACCCCTTGATGCTTTTCTTACCCAACTCTGCCTTAATGATTCTGTCCGATGTATGAGTGCATTATTCATTTACTTATTTATATATGTGTTGGTGCCCCCCAGGTGGAGAAGCGATGTATGGAGGTGTGGGGTTCAGAGGAGGCTCTGGAGGAGGCCAAGGAAACAAGGGAAGAAAACAGAGAGGTGCAGAAACAAAAACGCTTCAACAAGAAAGTCAAAGGTCAGTTTCCCTTCTGAGATAAAACCCACCCTTGTCATCTCGTTTGCGCTGAGTTTGTGGTTTAGACGTCAGCCCGTGTTCTTGTGTCAGAGCTGCGAAGGGCGGTGAGGAGCAGCGTATGGACCAAAACAACCACTGTTCACCAGCATCAGTATGGACCAGAGGAGGTGGTGGACCCAGAGGATGACCTGTACAAGAAAACCTGCACCACCTGTGGACATGAACTCACCTACGAGAAGATGTAAACACACACACACGCACACACACACACACACAGGTTTCTATGACTTCAGAGGACAGTGCATTGCCTTACAACCATAATTATTGGTGCCCTAACCCTAACCTCAGCCTAACTTTAAAACAAGTCTTCACCTTGAATTGTAGTACTTAACATTATGTGGACTTGATTTGTGTGCTTATAAGTAACGCAAGTCCCCATAATGTGACTGTGTAAACAAATGTAGGTCCCCACAACATAAGGAATACCCGTACACACACAAACACAGAGATACCATTTCTGTATTTTTTACTCATCTATGAAACCTTTTATCGTGATCACACTCAAGGTGTCAAGATCATGCTCACATTATTCTGTATTAAAAGGCAGGTAGATGCACCATTTTCGACAGTGACTCAAGATTTTCTGTTGCTGTTTTTAGCAAAACTTAGCAGATTGCCTTTCACTGCTGTTGCTGGTTGCTGTACTTCCTGTTAGGAATCTCCTTTTACAAATCAAGGAAGGAACTTTGAAATTTGAGAATTCTGTCTTAAGCAGTGAAACTCCTGTTCAATTTCATGGTCATCACGTTCATCTTAACGCCTGAAATAGCATTGTCAGAAGTATAAAATGTGAATTCTGAAGTTGTGCTTCATTTTAGTTTGTACTTAATATTTTTGGCTGAATCCAGACACCCTTTCATATGTTGGTCAAATGAACTCTGATGTGTCCAACATCACAACCAGGTCTAAAAGCTGGCTTCCCATCACTCAACCTTTTTCATCTCAACTGAATCAGATTATATCATTGTACCTCTGGTTAGCTAAAAGTTAACGCTCACCATACATTTTTAATAGCAATTTAGAAGTTACATTGTAGAAATTTGACTGTTGTCCATCTCTGGGCAAAAATGCTGTTAGAAATTATTTTAACAACATTATAAATGGTGCTGTGGGTTTACTCAGGGGTTGTGATCATTTGTGATCATCAAGACTATAACTTAAGACCAGATGTAAAATAAGAAGGCTAACATCTTTGCAAAATTGAATTTACCTTAAGTAAATACGTCCCATTAAATTTGTTGTAGTTAAATTTAAAAAGAAGAAAATAAAAAGATTTTTTTATGTACACTTTTTACACATTTCTTTTTGAAGTGGCAAACAAAGCTATGGCTTAGATCCTGTAGTTTTGTTAAAGGTAGAAATGTGATATGATCTCTGGTGCTTTTTTACAGTAATGTACTGTAATAATGTAATCTAATATTGCCCTGGATTGGTTTACATTTGTATAATTTTGGGTAAATTGCAGATTTAATAAATCACTTTAAATGCAAATTATTTCATTATTATTTATGGAGTGGACCTGTTGTATGTAAGGGATAAGAAGAAATATACACTACCAGTCAAAAGTTTGGATACAGCATTGGACTACATTAAATGAGGTTTGTCCAAACTTAACTGGTAGTATATACCATGTATTACATTATGTTGTGGGAAGCTTAAAAATAAACTATAGAAGATCAATGAATAGCAATTCTTTTTTTAAATCTACGATTGGCTTTTAGTTTCTCACCTTTAAAACATCTAGTTCTGTGCCTGTTTAATGTGTGCTTAAACCAAAGTGTCAAAGTTGGCACTGCACACACTGGTGCCTCTTAATAATTCACCTGCTGGGTTTGAAGCATGTCAAGGTACCCGAGGAACAGGTAGATGCACGCAATTTATATTTTGTACTGAGCTGTGTCAACTTTAAAACCTTCAGCAAAAGGTGAAATGCATGTCAACAAACATTAAACAGAGCAATCTCAATAAGTGATTTAATCAAATCTGTACAGCATGATAAAAATGTTGATTGGTTGAGGCTGTGGATCATGGTGACAGTCATTATACACATTCATAATTAAAAGAGTACATTTCAAAGGTCCAGAGCCTGGCAGTTGAGGCTGCTGTAAACTCCTGCCGTCTCAAGCTTGAAGACAACATCACAGTGCAAGTCGCTCTCTCCTGTCGTGTCCACGGAGACAATACTAAACATCTCATATGGTGGAATCAGTACTTCATCTTCATCTGAGTCAAACTCTGAATAGGATTTGAGGTAGGCACCAAAACATGTTTTTATCTCAAAGCAGGTCCTTCGTCCAAACTGGTGCAGGTCCTTGTTGAGGGAGCTAGAGGCAAATGAGCCAAAGCGGATGGTTTGTCCGACTTCACCGCTGAACAGCAGTCTGCTCCTCCTGTACGTGGTGTAGCAGCTCCTTTGGTTGAGCTTCAGGAGCCGGATGGCATCAGATAGCAGGAAGTGGAGTGCGTGGAACTCAAATGAGGTCTTGTAGGAAGGCTTCCCTTTGCGAACTGCTTGGTTTAATTCATCATAGGCCCCCGCTGTATAAGCACACAGAGCTCTGAAGTGATTCCAGGACAGAGCGTCATAGATGTCCCTGGTCTTCATGGCTTTAAGGGCACAAAGTTTTGTACTGGTAGTGTGCAGATCTTCCCTGGTTCTCCTTGGCAGGTAGCGATGTATCACCTCAATCAGCATCTTCTGGGTGCAGCTGTAGTACATATCATCAACTGAGTCCGGGGACAAGCTGAGGGGGATTGTGACAAGCAAGGACAGACCTGAGGAGACCTGCACTGAGGAGGCACCTGAGGCCTTCAGTGAGTCATTTGAAACAGTGTGAATGGAGATATTGTCACCCTTAACAGGACTGTGCAGGGCCTGTGAAGATGATCTCTCAATATTTAACTGTAGGAGACAAAACATAGTTTAAGTGTAATTTAATAACATTTCTCATTGGACCAATGGAATTAAATCTATGCAGTAAACATAGAGATAACAAACCAAGTGCATCACAGTTTTAAATTGGATGTAGGGAGACAAAAGTGAGTTTTGATAAATTAGAATTCTATTTTTTTTTAAGAGCAACATCAGTGGATTGTTAAACTCTGCATGTGATCTTACCAGCTTTGCATTTAGTGGCCCAATGTTCATGCAGAGGCAGCAGAGAAAAAATACTGTGTGATCCTTCAACATGACTGACAATATCTGAAAGAAATGAAAACATTTCGATTTTCTACATTTACAGTGGGGAAAAAAAATCTCAAGGCCTTTTTAAGATGACAGTGACGTCTCATCAGTAGAAATTAGCTGCATAAACTTTCCACAATATAATCAGACTGAAATCACTTAATATCACAACCCATACATTATCCTCTCAGTTTGCCAACATCTTTTGGTTATCGATCCAGCAAATAGATAAAATACTAATGTTTATTCAAACTTACCATGTAGTGGTGCAGCAGCTACTGTAACTGTCAGAGGTGGCGAATTGTTTGTTATGGACGATGCTGCAGAACTGATGTGGGTGTGTATATTACAGGAATGGAATGTAAAACTTCCAACCTGTCAATCAAAACCTCTTGTATCAAGGATTTCCCCAGATTTTCCCTTCATTTCTTCAGCGCTAAAAGATGGAAGTTGCAAGGTTAAGCGGTCAATTCCCCCAATTGACCGCTTAACACACATATATATATATATATATATGCGCACCTCCAAGGCAGATGTTTTTTGCTTTGTGGATATACATTGATTTAAGTAGAAGCTGTCAACATTGTCACCAAAAATTATTCATTTTATGTACAGCAAACTTCTCAATGCAATGATGCAATTTGTGGAAGTTAAATGAAAAGGTAGAAAAACAAAGGAAAGCCGTAGGGCTCAAAACTAGTGGGAATGGATTACACTTTGTAGGGACCTCTAAAGAGGCAGTTAGATAATAATTAAATTCATTTCTAATTTAATTACATATACCATATACAATTCTAATTGTATATGGACCATAGTTGGTGTAGTGGTTAGCACACTTGCCTTTGCAGCAAGAGGTCCTGGGTTCACAGCCTGGTTGGAACAAGGGGCCTTCTGCAAGGAGCACTGCTGGAGATAGGCACCAGCACCCCTTGCAACCCTTACTGGATAAAGCAGTAGTGAGTGACTGTGAGACTGTGTAAGCTAAAACATACAGGTTTTTTTTCCTTAAAGTTTAAACCACAACTTCTTTTTTTCCCCCCCAACTTTCACTGAGGAGCAAAACTTGCTCATTAAAATGTTACCATTTTATGAGACTACTTTTCTAGTTACATATAGTGGTTGGTGTAATCTTAAAAAAAAAAAACTTCCTGTATTTGAATGCATTACAGTTATATGCAACTGTAAATGAAATCAATTCCAGTACATTAAATTCCCATAACACCACTGGCTTTGATCAACTAAAAAGGAAATTTCTGACTAGATTCACAATGCTTATGAAATTCATGTCTTACCAGTTATTTGTTTGGGAAATCCCTTTTTGCCTTACTCATTTGGACAAAAAGTTCATTTGGTACTGATGCAACCATGGTAAATTTGCAACAAGTTAAACACATCTGTGGAATCAGGACCTCTGAAGAAAAATCAAGTTAATGGTGGAAAGTGACAGTACCATGTCTAAACAGTTAAAAGCTTAGTGACAAAATAGGATGTTAATTTTTTTTTTAATGGCTGTCAGAAAGTGGCAAATATAGGATGGTGTTGGGTCGAAACAGTCCATGTTTTTGTCCCACTTACAAAAGTGTCATTAACATTCTTTAATTTTGTATTAACCCAGACTAAAACTAGGGTTTGCCATAATTTAATGCTTGTAAGAAATCCAACCTTACACTGGTTCCTCTGAATATGGTATAGCAAATTCCAGGAACACATTCTGTTAACATTTTCCTTATTTTAGAAGGGCAAACCACAAGCCTGACTCAAATTTTGAAGGGCTGAATTTCAGCCTTTGCAACACATCTACTTAAATTACCAAAACAATGCTGATTCAGTTATAGACAAGAGTTTACTGCAAGACATTTATTTTACTTTCAACATGAATAAAATACAAAATAGTAACATTTAAAATTCAAATGTTTTTTGAACATCAGAGCATTGAAATACAAATGCATCATCTGTAGTTTCAACCTTAATGCCATCATTTTCATCCTAGGAAGAACAAAGACAAGAAAAATGCACTTAACACTCAAGTTTAAAGATGCACTTGAAACTCAAATTGCCAGATAAGCTGTGTAAGATTTGCCCACTTACATCACCAAAGTACTTCTCTATGAGGTTGTGTGCAGCCTGGTACACCATTTCATTTTCATGATTCTGCAGCATTTCGATGCGGTCCAGCCCTCCCAGCTCCTCAATCAACAAGCTGAGTTTTGCCATCTCACCGAGTTTCTCCGCTGCCTGAAAAGTTACATATTTGCAACTGAAACCATTTGATATCCATCTCTGTTTCAGTCAGTGCAGAGTTTAATCAGCTTTCCCTTCTCACCATGAACATGTTATTGATGGCATCCAGGATGACCAGAATGACTTTAGGATCTTTGACCTGTAGTAGGTCAATTATTGCCTCCAGGGCTCCACTCTGCACCAGATAGACCACCTGCTCCACAGTGCCGCCACTGGTGAAGTTAGTCACTGCCCACACTGCCTCTCTTTGAGTCTTGAAGTCTCCCTGGAAACAAGGACACTCATAGCCATTGTTGTGCTCACTTAATTGCCAAAAGTTTCAGTAAACTTTATTGCATATTTAAAAAGTATTCTCATCCATTTTTTTTTTTTTTTAAATAAAAACAAAGAACTTCCATGGCTCTTAACATTTCATACATGATCAGAAGAGTGCAACACATAGTACAAGATCATAGACTTAATGGAACATGCAGACATTAACCACTATAGTGAGAGCTTTAATCAAACACCATTTGGTTACATTATGCATTACAGCTTAAACATGTTCCAACAATAGTCACTCAAAAGTTTAAAGCTCAGGGTAGGACGCCTGCATCACATGGCCCTGAAATTGAGACGGCGTCCGACAAGTTCAAATAACCATTTTACATATACACTACTCACAATTAAAGTTAGGGATATTGTGAGAGACTCAGTGGATGTCATACCCTTTTCAATGTGGCATCAATTTCAACATTCTGTGGGTATAAAAAGCTGGTCACTAAGTCATTCCAAGTTCATTCAAACAGCCATGAAAACATGACGTCACTTAACGGACGAGCACCGCCACCTGGCCATAGCGCGCCTTTGTGTCGGTGGCAGGCAGATGAACTTGGTATGCTCTCATTCATTATTAGTAATATCAAAGGGAACTTTTACTAATTTCATTAAAGTTCAGACCAAATAGGAAAAGCACTAATGTAAATAACAATATCCCTTATTGTGAGTAGTGTATAGTTCATGGGCTACTCACATTTTTAAGCTGTTCTACCAGAGGGGGGATCAGTCCACAGGTGATTAGCTGTTGGATTTGTTTACAGGGCCCTGCAGCAATGTTGGACAATGCCCATGCTGCCTCCTTCTGCACACTGGCCTTTGGGTGCCTCATCAGTTGAGGTAGTACATTTAAAACTCCAGCATCAATTGCTGTCTGGGTCTGCAGATCAGAGCCACTCACTATGTTCCCAATTGAGCGTAGAGCTGGGGTCTAAGAGTGAGTGAGTGAAAACAGGTCAGAATTACCAAGCCTTACCCCACTGGTATGGGCAAACAGTGCAGTAGATATGCACGACATTACCATAACACTGAGCTGCTCATGGCTCATGAGCTCCACCAGCCGAGGAACAATGCCAGTTTTTACCACCACATCTATACGGTCATTGTCGCCATCTGTGAGGTAGGAGATTGCCCAGCATGCATCAGACAGGATATCCTTATCACTGAGATGGAGCAACTGAATCAGAGAAGGAAGAACCTGAGGAATAATTGCAAATTAGTCATCTTACCAATATTGTGGGGGGCATTTGGTGATTGATGATGCGTCAGATAAAGCTGGGGTCACTCACCTGCATGACTGCAGACAAGGGCGGGAATGGGTTCTTATTTCGGCACAAGTTGGACAATGTCCATGTTAGGTTACGCAGGTAGCCAACCTGAAGTGATAGCTCATGGGTAACATGAATACATGGTGCAAAAAAAAAAACAAAAAACCAAAGCATCCTTGCTGATAAATCTTTGAATTTGTTACATGGGCGGAATCTGACATTGTCCCTTACTTAACTTGCATTGTTTACTTTATTTGCCAGTGCATGACATGTCTTGATTCAATTGGTCTAGCTTTGTTGTTCTAAATCATGTTTTTGTGCAAAATGTGTTTGCATAGTTTGTTAAATCTCTTTGGAAACTTGTCAAATTGTTTTTCGAAACTGATACAATTACTACACAGGAACATGTGAAGTTCAGCCTTGGGAGGCCACATCACTCACTTATGACATGTTTGAGGAGCAAAAAAAAAAAAAAAAAAAAAAACCTGGGATGTTCCAGTCAAAGACATTTTAGACCTGCGTAGCAAGTTCATGAGGTTCACAGCTCAAACCTACAATTGCCACATTACCTTAACGTGAGCTCACGGAAATCAAGCTGCATTTTTGAAAATGTATCAAACTCGTCATACTGGATCAAAAGTGTCCAATGTTAGTGTGATCAAGCATTATTTTTAAAAACGTGTGTACTGGAGTATTAGCAGGTGTAGGCCTGTACATGTCAAATATAGGTTCAGGCTTCAGCTGGGTTTTAAGCGGCAAATCTGATAGCTTAGACAAGGCTAACATTCATGCGAATTATAATCTCAGGTGTTGGGTTCACAATTAGACCTGGTTCTGTTGAGTTTTGACTTACTGGTGTATCTGGGGAAATGCGGGCCAGCAAAGCCGGAATGACATTGCACTCGATCAGGATGTCTCGATACCCCGCACCATCACCTGTTTGTTACATGCTATATTAGTAGGCAAAGCCACAATTAATACATCCTGTCTCACCACTGTATCCATTCGTTTTTTTACCTGCAATGTTTCCAAGTGCCCATACAGCCTGTTCGCTAATGTGCAACAGTGGTGAGGCCAGCAAGGCAATGAAAGCTGGTACTGCCCCATGTTCCACCACCTGAGGACACAAACAGATTTGAATTTTGTGTTAATTTAAATATTGTTAAACAAGACCAGACAAATAAACCCAACTGGCTAAACCTGTCACATTTAATATTAGGCTAGAACTAGTTCTACAGTAGTGTGCACACCTGCTGTGTGTGCCAGGATGTTCCAGAGGCAATATTTGTCAGAGCCCAAGCTGCTTCAAACTGCAGCGTTGGCTCATCATCCATGGACAGGAACGAAACAAAGCGAGACAACAGACCAGCATCTATGATCTCCTTTAGAGGAGGGTTACGCTCTTGAGAAAGCAGCTTCCTATGGGGAAAGGAAAATTTAGCTCAAAAGGGTAAACATTTAGAGCAGAGGTCAAACTGGCAGCCCATGGGCCACATGTGGCCGTCCAAACAATTTCGTATGGCCCTTTCAATGTTTTAAAAGTCTCATGGTTGGGTAAAGTGGAAAACAGACTCCCAGCGTGTCCTGGAAGGACTAAGATATTCCACAATCAGTCCAAAATTCAAACCTTTTTTTTTTTTTTTTTTTAAACTAAAATCATGGTTTTCAAACTGTGGTAAGTGTACAACCATTACTACGCAGGCTTCCTCTGGTGGTACTTGAAGGAAAATCAGAAATACTGTTCTACTGTATATGATCAGAAGAAAGCTGAGGGAATTTTGACTGGAGTGCATAGTAAATTAATCAAAAATGAAAATCACCTCATCTCTCACTTCCTTTTAATCTAAGCTCTGTACCAGTGTCTGTAGTATATGCGAGAAAGAGAAGGATGCTGAGAGCATATTATCTTCTGCCTCCTGTGAAAAGTCTGTATCGGACTTTGCTTGGCCTTTTTACACCTATGTATTAGTGAAGGTAGAGGCAGCTCACCTGGCTGCCTGACAGCCTCTGGTCTGTGACTCCCTGCAGTCGGAGGTCACATCTTTTACGATCTCCGTGATGGATGAGAGTGTGTCCTACAAAAGGCAGAGGACACGTTAGACCCTGTCCGGGTGTAAACCAGGCTGTAAAAGGGACCAGTCTGCCGTGAACTGACCCTGACGTTGGAGATGTAGTCTGGAGAAAGAGCCTCCTCGTCCGGAAGAGACGACAGCGTTATATTTCGTCTTTTAAGGAAACTCTCATTCTTGTGAGCTTTGCGCAGCTCCACGCACTCCGAGATCCTTTTCTCGCGGAGTTTCTGTGAGTGGACAAAACGTGGCGTATCAACATGATGGAAGCGCGTGAGCTTGGCACGTAAACAAAACCAACTTACTGCCGGGTCTTTGCCCTTGTTCTTGAATTTGGAGATCCGCTCGTCTGTGACGTTCTTGGTGGGCATGGTGGATTTTCCTTTTCCCACCCACGATCAAGCTGCTTGTCTCACACTGATGAAAACTGCGTGGGAAAACCTCTGACAGAGGTTTTATGAAGGAGAACCGTCGCGGGTGAATCTAATCAGCTGTGATTGAGGTAACGCGCCTTTTGGTTCATTCACACGCACCTGCGCAAGAAAACTGCGTGGATTTCCTCATATCCATGATGAGGAAATCTCAAAATGAATGACTTTAATACGTGGTTTCAATATAATGTGTGCCTGATTATCTTTTTGCCCTTTCTTTTCACCATTTGCACAACATTCATCTTTTTATACATTTTTTTCCTTGTATTTCTCTCTCGGTTTTGTTGAATCTGCACGTCACAGAAATGTTACTACTTTTACATATCATCACAATCCGTTGCTAGAATAATAACAATAACTATCCTTCTTATTATGTTGTATTGAGAGAAAAAGTTACTCTAAAATGAATTACTCCTTTACCTATAATTGCGTTTCATAGACGGTAGATGGCAGCAAAACACAACCGAACACACCTAAACACGCAACTGTTCAATATGTTGAGATAATTGTGTATCTCTGACAAAGGAAATTTAAATGGATTTTTTTGAATTTACATTTTATCTGCATCACAAAAATGGAGATTAACATTTTTTTGGCACAGTCCAGGTTATTCTTATGTAGTTCACTTCACTGCAGGTGGATGAGGTCAAAGGGCGAGATCAGAAAAAAAGAGGGGGGGAAAGGATGAAAATGGATAATAGATCATATAAGTGGAAAAAAAAAAGAAACTTGTTAGTGAGAAAGAGCGTGACAGTGATGGAGTCTTCCTTTCCTCTGGAACAACCCGGAAGAGTTGAACAATGGCAGCTGAAGTGGTTTTTACCCCTGACCAAGTTATAATTACTTCCTTTTGATAAGACATGTGCGCAAACAGTCTCACATGCACAGGCTCATGTGATGGTGTGAGTTCTTAGAATCATGTGTAAACATACTCAGTTCCTCTACAGCCTACCATAACCTGAGGTAACAGCTTAAGCCATGGTTTATTCTAATATATAAACTTTCCACTCTGCAAAAATCTCTATTGATGTAGATGATCCAACACTCATTATCAGCATCAGTCTGATACTGGTCAAAATCACTGTGTCGAATGTTGCAAAGATAAAAAAAAAACCTATATGATTCCTGTGTATCACAGTTAACATGTGCACCACTGTCATATAGCAGAATATTTGTGAGGGCTGCACGTGTCTACCACACTGCACTATTCATTTCAGTGTGAATTTATTTTAAAATCAAAGAAAAAAATTAAATAAGCCAAAACTCTGTAAAAAATCTTAAAGGGCCAGTGAGTAAGAATTAAAAAAGTCTTAAACACCTTTCTTCTTTTCCAAAGCACATCAGGGAACTACACCAGCCTTCACCAGAAAGGATGACATCCTTATTCATCTGTATTAAAAGTCTGCTTCAAAACATAAAATGCATGCTTTGGCAAGTTTGTCCATCTGGGCTGCTGTAGAAACACTGTGGCACAATATCTCCGTAAAAAACGTTATGGACTAAAGTCCATTACTGACTTATTCCTAGGCTAAGGAAGCTAAGCTTATAAAAACACACTTTATTAATCCACCTGGAGATTCTAATTATGATTCTGTATTGATCAAAATTGATAGATACTCAATAGATACTCAAGTTTGTGATATTGGTATGCAAAAAAACAGATGCTGCGCCATCACTAATCACTCGGCACTTTCAGGTGCCGAGTGATTAGTGATGAGACAGAATAGTGATGTTGCACTGGTTGTACTCTCACTGCAGGAGGGCTTTGGGCTCAAACAGAACGGGTGGATCAAGCTGTCTGCCTTTTTTGTGTGTTTTTCTGCCCCCTTGTGGCCAAAAAATGTATTCATGCTGCTTTAAGAAGCTCCTGCTCTGTTGACTTCTGTTGGTGGTTTTCAGAGAGAATTATAAGTGACCGTGAGAACATACTGGATTGTTTCAAGCATTGTCAGGAAGAGGAATCCACATTATTTTTTTGTTAAGTGACAATGTTTCCTAACACGTCTGCTTTTAGATTTTGCTGTACAATCACCACGTCTGGCGTACAGGTCAGACTTTGGCTGCAGTTAAGTGAGGAGAAACTCACTATGGAAAACTGAAATATTAAAAACCGATAACCGAAAATGATATTGTTACTTTGCCTCATGGCTGATCTGGCAGTTTCTATTTTTCTGTGTTTTCCTCTATTGGGCACATTAATCTAAAGGAGTCCAGAGTTTTCTATCTTATAGGACTGCACAATTTTATCTGCACAATATTGATATTGGCATATTTTTGGCTTTAAAATATATTATTGGATAGTATTTATTTTTATTTTTTTTTTCAAACATTTCTGGCATAAAGACTGCTGAAGTAGTTATGTGTGTATGTGCATTTGTATTTGTATTTGTCACCTCTTTAAAAACATTTTTTTTGGCTGTCACAACAAATGGAAGAGTATGCAGAGTCCTTAAATGGATAGCTGCACAAACCTTTGTGTGTGTGTGTGTTTGTGACCCTCTCATTGCCTGTGTGAAATCATCCTGCTGGCCTTTTAACCTGGAAGTGCTTATGGTTCCTCAGAGACTCACTGAAGGGTGTGGAGTGTTTCTCTTCCACTCGTTGTCTTAGACTCGTTAGTGTGAACAATGTGAGGCGATAGGAGGAAATTCCACTGTGCAGGTTCAAGACTACACACACACACACAGTCCAAGTGCAGAATCCTAAAGACCTTTCAGTATCATTTTGTGCAACATTTTTTTGGAAGATTTGACACTCGTGAGTCCCCCTTTAGCAAAAGAGCAGTTATTTCTGACATAAGCATATACAGCCTAAAATATAGTACACATTAGAGGTTGGAATCACTAGAGACACACCACGATATGATATTATCAGGATATTTAAGTCACGATACGATATTATCACAATATTGCGATATACTGAGTGTCTGCAAAATCATATATTGCGATATACTCACACAGCGGCTCTAGTGAGAGTGAGCAGTTGGCGCCATCTAGTGGACTGAAACTTCAGTAGATTTCTTTTTTATACTATTCCGCAAAACATATTGTGATATTTCACTGTATCAATTATTTCCTACACATTGTTTCCCCAATGCACATGTACTGTGTTTGTCCCTCCTTAGCCTCCTTACATTCCTCTATCCTGCCTCCTTTCTTCCATCCTCTTTTGACTTCTCCCTCTCCTGATCTGGTTTTCCCAGATCAACTTGAGGTGTCTATGGGAAATCATTAGTATAGATTGTGCTGCAGTGCTGCGTAGATGCGCACACACACAGTGTAATAATGGGGACAAATTCTTGGCAAGGTGTCACTGGTGTGTGTGGGCCGCTGTTATAATTGCAATAGGAAGGAGCTGAACATGGTCAAATACGCATGAAAAGCACAGATTGCAAAAAATGATGACAAACACTCGCGCAGTGTGGCAAAGACAAAGCTGTGCTTTGTCTGTCCACATAAGTCAGTGGTTCTCAGATATCAAAGAGGAGGAGAGAACAAGAACCACAAAAGGATGTGGGTTAGAGTGACAGAAACGGAGAGAGGAAGATTTTAATGTGTGTGTTT
This sequence comes from Brachirus orientalis, assembly GCA_016785285.1. Taxonomy (NCBI): domain Eukaryota; kingdom Metazoa; phylum Chordata; class Actinopteri; order Pleuronectiformes; family Soleidae; genus Brachirus; species Brachirus orientalis. Next base: position 17,125,882 of record JAFBJR010000175.1, read on the forward strand.
GTGAAATGTGTCAAGGATGGAGGGAATTTCCATTGAGAAAAGAAAAAAAACGGATACTGATATGATATCAGACATACTTCAAATGCTCAGACCTGTGCATGTCAACGCTATGACTTTCACTGTACTCATCACCTCTCGTGCTGTACAGCCTTGGGTATATGGCCTCTGTCAATGCATTTTGGTATTTCAAACATCTTTCTCTTTGCCCTTCACTTTCCTCTCCTCATTCTTTTTCAGATCGGCATTTAGCTCCACTCGATTAATATTTCATGCTGCCACTTCAATACCGGCCTATCAATAATCCAGACAAGACACACCTCAGGCCCAATCCATCATACTCGCCACTGACCAGGCTGCAAAATGGTGTGTGTGTGTGTTGATAGATCATTTGTTTCTGCTGACAAAGCCCCTGTTGTTGGCTTTTATAAACGGGCTGAGGACCCAACAGCTGAGAGATCGAAATAAGCTATTTATCATTTCCTGTAGAAACACACAGGAGAACACACACACAGGTTTGCACAGCTGTTCTCTTTAGGTCACTGTATGGACTTCTATTCATTTAGACTGCTGAACTAAAACCTTATGTCTAACTCTAACCTTACCCTAACCAAAATTCACATCTTAGCTCTAACCTTATCTCCAGCTCCTCAGAATTTAGGTTCTGCCTCATCAGGACTAGGCTTTGGTCCCATGAGGACTACAGGTCTTGACAAGGTCAGTGTTTTACCCTAAAAGAGGTCACAGAACATGTATATATACACACACACATGCAAAGTTGAAAATTGGAATAGTGGCTAGTACTATTGCCTTACAGTGAAAAGGCCCAGGTTTGTGACCTGATGTAGCCGAGGGCCTGACTGTACAGAGTTTGCATGTTGTCCCCGTCTGTGTGCTGGTTTTCTCCGGGTACTCTGGTTTCCTCTCGCAGTCCAAAAAACATGCAGAGGTTAAAGTGACCGCAGGTATAAATGTGAGAGTGAATGTTGGTCAAGTGTTGTCTTTGCATGTTCGCCCTGCGATGGACTGGCGACCTGTCCAGGGTGTAGCCCTCCCTTTGCCCTTTGTCAGCTGGGATTGGCTCCAGCCCCCTGTGGCCCTCATGCGGAGGACAAAATGGTAGAAAATGAATGAAGCATAACAATGATGGGAAACTTTCACACCTTCCATAGCAGTCCTGTTGTGTTTATAGGGAGGATCAAGTGGTTTTCTTGACATCGCTACTGAAGAGCATTACCAAGTATGATGAGTGTATATCAATGCACTGTAAGAGTAATAGAAACTGCAAAATGTAACAAGAGTTCAAGAGCTTTGACTTTGATTTGCCACCAATATACTCTTGGAGACATTATTTGAAGGTTGAAATCCTACACTGTGTCACTTTAAGAGCATTTGTATTTGTTTTATTGTCAAATCTTTGCTAAATAATGTTGGCTATGAAATGTCTGTTTTGTACTAATGTGGTCAACCTTTCTTTAACGATTATATTATATCAAGATTTGAGTCAATTAAGCCATGTAAGGACATAGTAAAATCCTACATGAAATAATATCAAACCACTTAAAATTTAATGTGAACTACCTTTAAACTTTAGAACGGGTCAAAGCAAGAACAGATATACTGGAGGATTAAACACGTTGGAGATGCTAACACTTCTGTGATGGTTATTGCTGTTTGTGGAAGCTGTAAAAAGCAATGAAACGGTTTCATCGACTGCTCTTAAGACCGCCCCGAAAGCTATCATCAGCATGCAAATATGTGGCTTGTTTTAATCCACCTGTGTGCCCTCAACGCAACAATGTCATTCCAGCACATTGGTGACATGCAGTAAAAAGAAATACACAGTTTGTAGAGGAAGCAATGAACCAGTGCAAACAAAGTTGCTGGGACGGTTTCTTTAAACGTCCATCCGTTTTTCGTACCCATTTATCTTGTGCACTCATCCCCCACATTAGGCCTTAAGCTGTTTATATTACACATTGCTTACACAGAACATTCATCCAAATGTATAAATAAACAAATGAAACATGGCACAGATGAAACAAGATTAAGCACCTATATTTGCTCTGCACCTGAGCCTTGTATGCTGGATTTGTGTGTGTGTTTGTAGCCCAGAAGAGGTGAAGAGGCTGACTGGTATTATCTGTGGATCAGCCAACTGTAAGCAACAAGAAAGGGAATCAAAGCAGCGGAGGAGAGACGGGTGGTGGTGGTGGGGGGGGGTGCAGGGATGCATAGTAGACAACTTCAAAGGTGAACACAGAGTTCACACAGATATGAGGCTCAGACAACAGAGCAGAGCCCTCACGGACTTGACAAAAAAAGGGTGAGAACGTACACATAACATGCACACACTTTGGGTTGGGGGGGCGAAGAGCCACGTTGCCAATACTGTCAACAATAACATCCTTTATTGCTGTTGTATGTCTGTGAGTAAAAAAAAGCCAGCTGGCAGGCAAGAGGAGGAGAAATTGGGCGCTTAGGGGTTCTAGTTGGGACTTAAGAGCAATGGGGTGGCGGGGGAGTGTTACTGGGGGGTTATGAGCAAGATATCAGGTGTATCTAGGCTGAGGGGCCCCTCACATGGGCATCCTATTCACCTGCTGCCCAGACCAGGACAAAGGCTGGGGCTCTGGGGTGCTGGGGCTCCACTGGGCCACCGACAGGCTAGGTAACACTAGAAGGACTTAATGGCTCCAAGATGAAGGGAAGATGGCTAGAAGAAGATTACAACATGGGAAAATGTTGATGATCTGAGGTTTCACCGTCAACGCAGTCACATATTTTCCCATGCAGCCCGACTGAATACCAAACAAGGTAGTTTCATAGAAACTACGCATTTATTTGTGTTTCAAATGTTCCATCCAGATATTTGTTTGTCTCAATGTACGGCCTTAAATCATGGTGAGTCAAATAAATGAGAGAATCACAACAGCAACATTGTTCTACTTACACACTCATCACCAAAATATATGTTGTAGATGAATAGTAACAGATGATACAGATTATTTTTCAGCATAATCAGTGGTTCTTCCTAAATTTCAAATTTATTTTCCTCAGAAATGTATTCCTCACTACAAGTGCTCACTAAGTTAGTGTCATGTTTACAGTAAATTCAGAGCAAAATCATTTTTATAGCCTGGGAAATTTGAAAAAGAATGCCTTGAATCAAATGAAAAGTTAATTAATTTAAAAAGATGATCTTATTGTCTTTACTGTCAAGAGTGGAATGATGATTCCATTGTTTCAACCACTATTATGCAGTCTGAAACACCAAACTATAGATATGCTTTAGTAAATGTCGAAACTTTAATTATTGCTGCAAACATTAATCAATTTGTCAATTACTAAATTAATCGCCAACTATTTTGATAATCGATGAATCAGCTTGAGTGCGTTTCTTAAGTATTGCAACAACTGAAATGTAAATTATTTTTAGTTTCTTTTCCCCATATAACAATGAAATCATTAAAATTGAATAATTGATGCGTTATGGACCAAACAGTTGATCAATTAATCGAGAAAATAAATGATGATTAATCAATTATGAACATAATTATTAGTTACAGTTTCCAGTGTTTCTTCAGCTAATTTGTCTTTGTCTTCTTGTCTTGTAACTGTCACCAAAAAAGCAGAAAGTTCTTCCACAGCTATTATAATTATATTGGGTAACTGTGTGCACGACAATTATGCAACAGCTTTAATAAATGACAAGACATCTTGGTTTCTGCATTTTTTTTTTTTTACATTATTGCCAACACATACACACAACATGTACAGTATATACAGATATATACTTAATAGGGCTGCAACTAACGATTATTTTCAAAACTGATAAATATATTGGCGAACAATAAGTGAGTAATCATTTGGTCCATAAAATGTCAGAAAATGCTGAAAAATGTGGATCAGTGTTTCTCAAACCTGGAAATGCTGATGTTCTCAAATGTCTTGCTCTGAAACCAAACTGATTTCAGTTTTAATGATTTCTTTATTATATGGAGCAAAGAAACCAGCAAATATTCACATTTAAGAAGCTGAAAAATCAGGAAATGTGTTTTAATTCTTTAAAAACACTCAAACCTTGACTATCAAAATAGTTGATATCAATTTAGTCGTCGATTAATAATCGATAAATCGAGTAACTCTTGCACAGATGAGGATCAAAGTAAGGAATGATTTGCAGACTTTGTGTGGCTCTGTAAGTGATTACTTTTCCATACACTACACTCTGCAGGTTGTCTGGAGCGGCCTGTATGTAAGAGTCACTGAAGACATGTTAATTCTCGGAATAATGTCCGACAGAGCTCACTATGGGAATGTAACTGTATAATATACAGTGAGCAAATGTGTGAATGTTCTGCCTCCTGCAAGTGTCACCCGGGCACCTGGGATCTCCAGAGTTTCTCCTACTGTTATGAATGGGTCTTTTTCTGACAATCTCCAACTGAACTGGTCACGTGTGTGTGGCAAACTCTGGAGAATGTCATCACCCAGTTTTCTCTGGTCATCATCTTTGTCCTCTTGGGGACAAAAAACAGCATCTACATTTCTGAAAAAGAAGCTTTTAGGTTGAGATCAATGTTAAGGTCAGGTTATGGTAACAGTAAAGTGTGAGTCAGGTAGGAAAAAGTATAGACATCAAAGGGCAGTGGAAGAGAGAAACAGCTGGTGTGTGTGTTATTGTGTGTGTGTTCTTGTACTTGTTACAGAGTGAGGACCAAAAATCTTATAAACCCTACAAAATGAGGACATTTTGGCTGGTCCTTATTTTCTTAAAAGGGCTTTTTCAGGGTTAAGACTTGGTTTTAGAGTTAGGGTTAGAATTTGGCTTAGGTTAGGGTTGGGGTTGGGGTTAGGCATCTAGTTGTGATGGTTAAGTTTAGGGTAAGGGGCTAAGGAATGTTTTATGTCTATGAGGGTCCTCACTTTGATAGAAGTGCAAACGTGTGTATGTGTGTGTCCATGCATGAACCTTGAAAGGATACCTTTAGTTTAGATTTGCCAGTCCACCTGACTTCAGGCATCAGTGTTGTAACAAACATACTCTCATGTACACAATTTCGAACTCATAAACACACGTGCTCTGAAGTAAACACACACTGACAGAGTAAATGGAGAAACCTTTTTTACGTACACATGATCTGTCTTCACTTGTCACTGTGCATGTATATATTTATGTGTGTTTGTGTGTGAACTGGTTTAAATTAGGACTAAGATTTAAATTTTCATCAAGGGGTTGGATTTGGGTTTGTCCATAGGCATTCATTTAACTGTCCTAATGAATGAAAGTCAGTGTAGTGTCCTAAGAAGAATAGCTGTGCAAACCTGTGTGTGTGTTGTCAGCGACTAAAGCACAGGGAAGTTGCTTGTCCTGACACGTCCAGGCTCAGTTCACTAAAGCTGGGCAGGACAGGCCTGGATCCAGCCTCTCTTCAGATAAGAACCGCACAACTGTAAGGTGGATAGAACAGCGAACTCGGTGGACTGTTCTCCATTGTGTCTGTGTTGTTGTCACACAGAAGAAGTTAAAATCACATTTCCAGTTAGTCAATCTAGAGCTGATTTTACTTCATTCTTTTCTTCATTCTTTGGGAAAAGTCTCAACCACAAATCTGCAGCTTAGAATTGGTCACTTCATCTCTAAACAAACAGGGGCCAACAGAGGCAATCTGATTAGATTACTGTGATTAGTTTAATTTCCACCAAGTATTAAACACACCTTAACAAAAACTACTCAAAATCTTTAAAATATGTCACAGTTCAAAGTTCGCTTGACTTGTTTTTATAGGCAAAAATAAAAGAAAAAGTATCTGTTTTGTGACTTCTGCACAAGTATTACTATACTCTTGTTTTTCTTTTTAATGTTATAATCATAACCATAACTTTGACTCAACAACACATAAGAAGACAAAAGAATAAATTATTAAAAAAAAACAAAAAACAAACAAACAAAAAAAAGCCTGATGTCCATATAAGGATATGTGTATTATTTTTTTACCCTTAAGTTGAAGTTATGTATTTTTACTATGGGAGCCTTTTATTCAAAACTATTGAGGGCTCCCAGATGCCAGTTCTGTGTGGAAAAAAAATACAAAACTTTTGCATCATATCTATAGGCTATTAAGATCTGGTTTACTGAAGAGTTACCACCACCATCCAACGTCTAATTTTGCGATAATTTATTGTGTTAAGACATGCACTGAAGTCACATCTATTAAATTGACTGGAAGGGCTATATATGAGAATGTAAATGTCTACAAAATCTTGATACATTTCTGGGAAACTTTTCTTTCCAGCACTCTAATTTTCAATATTTGTGGTAATAAACAAGTGAGTTAATGCAACATTCCAGAAAATTGGAGTGAACTAATGAATGTCTTGCCTCCTGCATGTTTGACCCAGACCCCACCTACTGTACATCCAGAAAGTTTTTGGAAACTTTCTGTCTCTCGTAAACTTGTGTTCTGCTCTGATTTTTTTAGGTGAAGGGCAAAAATGTCCAGTGATGATCCATTTTTCCAGAAATTATCTGCAGTTGATGATACACAGTATTATGGTTTGATATATTTGTTGCGGGTGCAGCCGTGGGCGCATGACATACAGGTTAAATGAGACGCAGAGATTACTGAGATTAGTGCTGGGTGCACATTAAATGCGGCAAGCAGGGGGACACTGTTAGTATAAGGTTTAGGTGGGTTTACCCTCCTCCATTGATGTTTGCCTTCATAAATCTTAGTTGTTGTGTTGACTTGGATCATTTACAGTGTCTTTTACAGCTTTGCATTGTGACATGACAAGTGATGGAATTACTGAATGAGGCTCTTAATGAGAGAACACTGCGTTCTTTCACATCCAAGGTTTGTCAGTGGAGAGCGGAAATAAGATATACTCTGTAGAATAAACAGAAGAAGAGAGAGTGTGTATGTGTCTGTGTGTGTGTAATTGTGCTATATCTATGAACGACCTTAGGCCACATTGTTGTTTACCTCCTGGCAGGTCGAAGCTGTTAGGAAGAACACACAAACATGCACGCACACACAAACACACATACATGTTAATTTAATAGAGCTGGACCAGTCAGGAAAGGAAACTCCCTGGCTTAGAAAGGCAGTGATCGCTTATATAGTGATTTTGTGATAAGAGCGTGTGTTTGTCTGTATGTACTGGATGTGCACGTGCCTGTCTGTGTGGGTGTGTGCTTTTTGGCTGCTTTCCTTTGCCATAGTTGCTGTCTATATTCAATTGCAGTTACATGAACTTCAGTGTGTATAAGGCAGAGTATTACATAGCTCTGCTGCCATTTGTTCTACACGCACAAACGTGCTTTTTTTCAAATGAAATGTTGTCTGTCACCTCCACATGCCGTAACTCCTCGGGTATGGATACTGTCATCACCATATCTGCATCCCTCTCTCCATGTCTTTGTGTTGGTCTCTCCCCATTTAAAGAGAAATCATCTGTGAGACAAATGTGAGACAACCACAAATGAAGACATGATCAAATACACGTTGAATCTGACTGTGTGTGAGTGGTTGTTCGGACAGCAGCTGTGACTGATGACAGCAGCTAAGAATGATATCACATTTTTGTTCAGTGATTTTCAGTTTGTTAATTTCTGCATGCAATTAGTCATCTTTTTAATTGCACAAAATGTGAGCTAGGGGATGTTTTGCAGTGTTTGACAGTTAATTCACAATTTTTCCCATTTTCTGCCACAAAGTACCACTAACTATAAGACCTGACTGAGGAAACCAAGTGATAACAGGTCACGCCTTAGAAGCTGAACTCCCATTTTGATGTCTTGTAAATCGGCTGGCACCATGTTGAGATTTTGCAACGAAGTTCAGAGGCATCAACTGCAACCGGGCTCTATTGAACACTGCCAGCTTCATGTGTGCCATGCTTCATCATCCCTCCCCCAAATTGAAACATAATTTACACAAAGTACTGTGCATAAGTCTTAGGCCACCCCCAGCTTTGTTGTTTTTGTCAGTTTTTGTGATCATTGGCGTTTAGATTGAAGAGATGTGACTAAAAGTCAGTCTTATACTATATGATCAACCTGTCAATGAGTTGAACTTGTGCAACATGTGTATGTAATGCTCAAACGTGTCTTGAGTAAACCAGGTATAATAGACCTTTTTCCAGCTATTTGTTGGCATTTGTTATTGGTTTTACCAATAACATTAGGGTTCCATTCCAGTTTTTAAAGAGCCATGGTTGTGTTATTGTTCAAGTGTAAATGTAGGTCACACTAAATAGTTCATATTATAGAAGCATTTTTGTTGTTTCTGAAACTGCATATGTGTTTCTCCATATTTTCAGGATATGTTCCAATAAAGTGATTGAGAAATAATTGTACAGGATGGTCATTATAGCATTGCTAAAACAATAAATCTAATGTTGGCCTAAGACTTATGCACAGTGCGGTATATGTGCGAGGTGACGTCAAAGCACAGATCCCTCAGTTTAAATGCCAAGTTCAGTCTTTAGTCTTTGGGATAGGTCTAGACTACAAATCTGCAGCTTAGATATGGTCATCTCTAAACAAATAGGGGCCACAATGTCACAATCTAACTTTAATCTAACATCCTTTTATTCCGGTCATTTTCAGCTTCTCCTCATGTCACTTATATATTTATTTAATAATTCACTTTTGCAAGGAAAACTTGTATATTTGCTTTTTTTTAATCCAGCAGTTATTCAAAAGTCCAGATAGTGGTATTTGGTCTTGGTCTGCATGAGTGTTTTGGTGTGAAGAGTAGAGTCCTTTGTGTTTGCACTGACGACATGTTCCATTAAAAAGAGCAGCAACAGATAAAAGCAATAAGAAAGGTTTTGTTGCTGTGAAGTCATGTTTTGTTCTAAAAATCTGGCAACTCTTCAGCCTGCCTGCTGTCTACACCTTTCGCAGGTGAGAACACAGTACAACACACACACGCACACACACATTCTTGTATTTCTATCCATTTTAAGACTTGCATTGACTTCCATTCATTTGGGCAGCCAGCCCAAGGCCTTATCCCTAACCCTAACCGTAACCAGTTAATGCCTAACCCTAACTTTAACCTAACCACAATTCAAATTTTAGCCCTAAACTCAATCACTTCCTTAGAAGTGAGTGAGGTTTTGCTACATTAGGACCAGGATTTGTTCTCCATGAGGACTACAGGTCCTGACAAAGTTAGTCTTGATGCGAGAAAATGTCTTTAATAGGTAACAAATACAAGAACACACGCACACACACACGCTTACTTTGAGAAAAGATGTAATAAAACTTCCTTATCAGTCTTTCATGTGTGAGGCTTAAGAGCTGTCACACCGACGGGAGGAAACCACCATGCTTTGATAGGCCTTAGACACTGAACTGCATGCATGGACGTGTGTGTGTGTGCGCATACAAAGTATTCTCTGGATCCATTGCTCAATAAGACCATTTTATATCCAAATATATAAAAATAACAGGGCTAAACAGCACTGACAGTTAGAAGTCTTCGTGAGTTAGTGTTATAGAAGTTATATAATTCACATCAGTGATGTTTGAGGGAGACACATTTGGATATTGCTAAATGTGTTTCACTTAAAAACACTGAATGCACTCTTTCATCACATGGCATGGCGATATCACGTCATATGAAACAGTATAGAGTAAGCAGACTAAATGTAGTACCAGGAATTGACTTGCCCCCTGTGAGAAACGTTTACTGGACTGTCCGATTAGAACATGGTATCCACTTGTCTTTTCTGGTCCTACACATTTAAGGTTTTTGCAATATAACTTTAAATGTTTGGCTCGAACATACTGTATAATTACAAAAATACTAATTGAAATGTATTGAAAAAAGTATGCATACATCTGCATGTTGGTTCTTTAACAGCAGTTTGTTATGTGGTCAGTTAGTGTCTCTAGTGGTCTTTTTAGTAATGCTTCACTAACTGGGTGACTTTGGTGGAGCAAACTTTATCTAAACGTTTTGTCTCAGCCAATTTGATCACTCATATCCATTAAAGACATTCTCAGAACCTGGTTTGGGAACCACTGATGTCTAGTGGGGTGCTTGGCCTAATAAAAAGGCCCAGCATAACTTAGGCAAGTGATTACCTGAGACGTTGAACGTGAACCTGCTTTGTTAATGACTATAGCTGAGCAGACTATAGCTAAGGTTAACCAACCTGTCATCTGTGAGGTAAAGTAACATGAGGATGGACTGCGGCTAAAGTCAGCCTTCAGTCATTTTTCTTCTTTTTTTTTTTAACGATAGTCAAGTCAATTTTATTTAGATAGCCCATCATCACAAACCCAAGTTGCCTCAAAGGGCTTTACAGTCATCTGATTGACTGACATTGAGTGAGGATGAAAAAAGCCCTTCTACATAAAAAACGTTGTACAGGGAAAAAAATGGGAGAAACCTCAGGAAGAGCCACAGAGGAGGGATCATTCTTCCAGGACAGACAGACCTGGAAGAGGTGTCACGGGTACAGAAATAATTTCAGTAGATAACAAACAAAAAAATCAATTTACAGAGACGAATCATGTATAAAATACAGAGAAGTAAAATGTAGAAAATAGTGCGAATTATAGCGGAAGCTAATAGAAGAGAAGCAGACGGTTATAATAACCTTAACATCAACTGGTATTAATAGTAATATCAATAATAGTATTAATGAAGATGGCATGAACACTAGTATGTGCAATATTATGTCCAATAGTATGCACAATACCTATATAACCATCCAATATTACTTATAATTTTAAGTGATACAGAAATGGCAGTAAAAACAGTAATATATGGTGCAACGTTGTTCCTAACCCTAAAAAGTTTGGGAAACACTGATCTGCCATATCAAACAAATTTAACACACACTTATAGAGGTGGATACAGAAAGATAGAGAGTGAGAAGCTCCGTCACGCAGTGACTCATCAGTAGATGCAAACCCACTTAGGATTGATCACAAATAGGAGATAATCAGTTCAGTTGCAATTGAATTCACATCAAGTAGAGGTGGAAAAGCATTTTAACACAGCAGCCAACGTATTCTTCTTCTCTACCACCGATTTGACAGGCATTTGTCATGTCAAGACCCTGTGGAGAAATCCTACTGGTTATTCAATAAAAATCCATACCATCTTACTCCCTCATTGCATCTTTTTCCCCCTTCCCTACAGGGCTTTGTCCTTACACATAGCCCACAGATGAACAGACAAATGCTGTTCCATTGATCCACAAATCTAGTGGGGTGGGGCTGTGCAAGACTCTCATTTACTTAAAATCATTATCCGTCCCAATAGATAGATGGAGATAAAGGGATCTGGAGAGAAAATGGAAAACAGAAGGTTGGAGGGAGAGGAAGGCAGATAAAATGTAAGAAAAAGATAGGGAGGTGTAAATGAGGGATTTAAAGGTAAAGAAAAAACTGCTCCTGCACAAGGAATGTATTGAGCGGTCTCTATCTAAATTATCCTGCTGTCTCTCACTGGGTCTGTCCCTTCCTTTCTTTCTCTTGTGCACCAGCTCACATCTTGCACATGCACACACGCACACTGCAGAGAGGAGTGTTTTGCAAAGGGAAGTCGTTGCAGCGATCGATAGTGGTTGGTGAATGATCTATCGACAGAGTGGGAGTGTGTGTGTGAGAGAAGAGTTCAATATACTTCAATTTGCCTCCACTTGCTTTAATTACTTCCACCCTGTGTGTGTGTGTGCGTGTGTGTGCGCACCCAGAGGATGAGTGGTGTAGACTACCCATGAAGTCTGATAATAAAAAAATACAGCAATCGTTATTGAATTTAGGGTCTACTTAGAGATGGATCGTCATTTATTAGTAAAATAAAACATTTTTAATCATTACGTCATCATTATTAGTCATTTACTCTTCAGGTTCAGACCAGCTAGTGTTTATGTCTACGCACTTGCACTCTCAAGGAATTTATTGCGACCTAAGTAATGTTCTGTGTTATGACCAGGATGGCGGTCCTGGTGGTAAAGGTGTTGCAATCATGATGCAACTGACGTATTTGCTTGTAATTTAAAAAACCTGTCTGTTAGATTCAAATATTAATAATATTATTGTCAAATTACTTCCCACAATGCTGATTAAGCTCTGCACAACTGTCACTGTATTTATACAGCGAGAGTTTAAATGATATTTTAAATGCCATAATGTAAATATAGAAACATTTAAAAGGAATTGATTTGTTTTGTATCAAAACAAGTGAAAGCAACGCAGGTAAAGGAAGAGGCCTGCAAACAGGTGACAGAAGTTGATTCACCTTTTCAAAAAACCTGGTCTTTCAGCAGTTTGAAGGGACAAATGCTTCTTGTCCCCACCCGCCCCTGTGCTGCCACTGTTTACAAACAAATGCTTCCTTAGTCATGTCTGATAGTATTGCTTGACAGGTAAAGGTTTTCACATGAAAGAACAGCATACAAATAATGTTCCATTGTTTTGGTTCATGGAGACAAAACAGTGACAGAGCATAGCATCAGTGACAACAAAAATTCCCAAACATTACGTACTGCGACTTTAAGTCAACCATTTAGTATCACTGGACTATAATGTAAATCAATTTTTTGATGGATCATCCCACGCCCCAGAATGTTCAAAGTTTGCTACAAAGGAAAAATTGTATGTTTTCCTCCAACTATGTCAAGTGGATAAATTATTGGGCTTTCTTTACCATAAGGGAGGTCAGGTAAATTAATAAAACAGTTTGCAGTCATTGACAACCTACAAGTGCCATGTAGAAACTTGTCTTACATGACTTGAAGGGAAATTTCTTTGGACTTAGGGATAATTAAAATCCAACTTGCTTCATCTTCCGCAAACTAAAATGCATTACATTGTCACGAGTGTCTAAACAAACGTCAATATTCAAATCTGGCAGGAGCAGCGTTTGTTCTCTGCCCACTTTCATGTTCTGCCCATGTTGTGTGTAATTTGTGGTTTTCAGGTTTGTGGATATGAGCTGAAGACAGTGTTTAGGTGGGTATTTGACATGGAATCTGCCCTCTGCTCACCAACATGTTCAACAACTGCTTTCGAACCCTCGATGATGACAGGGCTGAAAATATGTGCGCTGTTGTGAATCTGTCATCTGTAATATGTCAGGAAACACTCTTTCATTGAGACAGGACAAGAGAAAATACCAGGACGCAGGACTGAAATAGGACTAATTCCCAGCCTGGGAGTTTTTAAGAATATCTTATATTGTCATTTTCGTTCATGAACACACTAGAAATCGTTTGTTAGGGCAAACTTTTGTAAAAGCATGTTTTGAACTAGAGTCGCTAATTACTTACAGTAATTTGGCATTCTTCAAAAACTTGAGGATATTTCAACTGGATTTTAAATTATGTGGGTTTGACCTGTGGTTTGTTGCATCATGTCATTTTTTAGAAACGTAGCCACTGATAAGTGATCTGAAGTCATTTGTTCGTCATTTGTTGGATGAGTTCATAGTTGTCTAGTAGGTCTGAGAATTTGGGAAGGACACATAGTTTGTTTTTTCCTTGTTTCTTTTTTTTTGTGTCTAAATTCATCACAGCTGAGTCACTCGCACAGCACCATTAATCTCATGAACAGCAAAGTGATGACAGATGGTGAATGCATGTCAGAAGCGCGCGTCTGTTGGTGTGTGTGTGTGTGTGTCTTTAGAACTGCAGGAAGAACACCTGTGTGGACGTAGATACGTACCAGCAGAGATCACTGACTTCTACACCTGCCTTTTGAGAAAAACAAAACACACACACACACACACTAACACACACATCGACAACCACATTGTAACTGATGTCACTGAGATATTTTGTTACCATACATTTAACATTAATTGGGCATTTTAGAAATGCTGAGGAGACATTAAAAAGAAACGTAGAAGAAAGAAGTTACATATTTTAAATATCATTTCACCATCACTTTTTCCATGTTTAAGTTGTTTTGCTCTGCTTATTGCTGCACAGAGCATTCCCAATACCTGCTGGATACAACAGTGGAGATCTAACATTCAATGGAAAACCCCATAGAGGACAGACAGAGAGTGAAGAGAGAGGGTGGGGCCAGTTCTCACTCACACACACACAGGCCTTCACACATCAGTCAGACAGCCCTCAAGTCAGGAGAACCCCTGGCTCACCTTCACACAGATTCACAAATCACACAAACACACACGCACACAGACGTTGTACTGACATGAATCTATGCAGTCACTTTGACTCACATAAACATATCTCCCCTCCCTGCAAACACACGCATACACACACACACACTTCAAAGGAGGATTGCAACCTGACAGACCAGTAACACTAAGAACCCTCATACTGTCTTTTTTTTCTATTTCTTCCTCACAGAACCCACCTGTTTCTGACAAACTTTCAAGTCACATTCTCTGACTGACAATTACTTACAGTCAGTGTACGTATGCTGGTACTCAGGTGCTATCTGTCTGATGTTCTCTCCATCTCCAGCCTACACTGCACACCCCTATCAGAGGATTTTGCACACACACTGAACCTTAACTAGACAAAATGTAACTATGTTTCTGCCTACACAACTGGGCAGATGTGAAGTGCAGCTTTCTGTAATCTTATCTGACACACTGTTGCCGAGCCACTGAGCATGTATGCTGGCACTGATCTCAGAGTGATATTGCCTTGATGTGAAATGCAGCTTGTGTTTTTTTCAGCGTCAGACCATCATCACCCAGATGTTGAATAGTACAGATCAACAGGCGGCAGTGAGCTGTGCTTCAGGGCCATGCACAGTCAGATTTTCAAGTGTAGCTATGCTGAATACAACAGAACTTGTTTGCAGTCTACCATAAATATCATAAACTGGTACACCAATATTCTCTGTATTGGTCTGATTGTCTCCACTTTGTTGCAGACAAGCACATAACGATGCCCACACTGAAAAAACAACAACCAACAATGTAGCAACAGCTGATAAATGCAAGTTATGTTTTTAGTATAAAAAAAATCATGCTGTGTCTGTTCATGTGCAAGAAAGAAAAAGACTCCTAATGATGTATCATATTTTGTATTAGTATGGATTCAGCCATAACCCCTGACAACTCAGTCCTAGGGGGTGAAGTGCAATGGGTAAGGGTAAAAATGAAAATGGGACTGGCAGTGGAGGGAGATGCCAAGGATAATGATTGGCATTAATAGCCAATAGCGTTGCGTGTGTATGTGCACACTTGGCAGCAACAGCTCAGTGTGGAACGTCATGACAACAGCCTGCTTTCTCTTGTCAAGGACATCTCACCACCACCTTCACCTACACCCAAACTCTCTCTTTAACTGGTGAATCAGACAGCGAAGGTCTGTGTGAGCTGGTCAGTGAATGGCAGACGTTGTGGTTATGACGGAGGTGAAAAATTGAGAAAGCATTGGCACTGGATGTGAAACAGCATGAAATTGGTTTATGCTGTTAAAATACCATACCATGTTTTATGTGTATATACAGAAGCTGAGAAAATAGTTTTTCATTTCCTTGGGCCTTTATCATTGGCAGACAAAGAGTTTCTTTCATTTACACTTCAGCAGTAAAACCCAATAGATTGCTTATGTGAGATATAGAAAGTCATATTGCTTGGTGTCTTTGCATGTTGCCCACCACAACTGAAAAGCCAAAGCAAAGGTTGTGAGAATGTGTGAGGTTGTATATAATGTGTAGTTAGTGCCTACTGCTTCAGAACATCAGCGACTGTTGGGATCTGAAATTATTTGGCATTATTTGATATTTTGAAGCACAAACAAGACATTGAATGCTTTGTCTTATTGTTTCTGGACAGGTATAACAATTCCATTACACATTTCTCCAGGACAGGTTATAGGCAGATTTGTGCTGTGTATTGTTTGCCACATGTTTGGATGAAAAGGGACATCACTGATTTTACACATTAATTTTGTGGCTCTGTGGAGTCTGATTAAATCTGTGTTTCTGACTAATGAGTAAAAGTAGGCAGATCCCTATGTTGCTTTCATTTCAGTCTTTACTGAAGTGTAATACAAATCACCAGCATAGAGGTTAGGGATGTAGGCTCCTTATATGATGAAGAATTTTACTTTTTTCCCTTCCTTTTTTAAAAGCATGGTCATATTAACCAAACTGACACGTGGCAGGAAAAGTACAGTTTTACCTAAACATAAGAATTCAATAACAAGAAAGGAATAAAGACATAATAAGCAATAAGATAGAGGCAATGATGTAACATTATGGATTCCAGCTGCTGTAAAACACCAAAGAAGAGGAAGACATTTTAAAAGAGACATTTTTTCATCACTGTACAATTATAAGTTGTGCACACAGTGAGAATTCATACCAAAAAGAAAAGAAAGACAGAAAACAAAAACTTCTCATGGCTTGTTTGGGATATATTTTTTTATTTTATCTCATACCTGTAAAAATATATTCTCAAAAATAAATAAATATATGAAATAAATATACTGTTTGTCCTAGGAAACAAAACCTTATAAATAAGAATAAAATCTGTCAACAAAAGTGTCTGTGTCAGTTCCATGTGGTCAGTGGGAGAACAACAGACTTCCTTCACTGGGATCCAGAATGAGTTCCACCAGAACTCGCAGTGTTCCACCACAAAGGAAATCATTTTAAAACATCACAGGTCCTGTTCTTCGCTCATTCCCCTGGCTCTTTGTAAGAAGTGAAATTTTCTGAGTGCTCTCTGTCTGTGGAGCAGTTTTGAAAACCGTTCATCCATATCATCACATCAGTCAGCCAGATCCCAAAACAAACATGGCTGATTTCCAGTGCATGAAACTACCTTTAAGTGTAAACCAACCACTCTGTATCATCAATTATACATTTCAACAAATTGTATACATAGCAGCCACATAGTGTATAACATCACAAGCCCTACTGAAAATGGTAAGATTCACCAGCCACAGCAGTAAAAAATATTAGCAGCCAGTTGTTCATCTCAACTATGAGTTTCATACTTTAGTCCCCTTTTACATGCAGTTTGGAAAAGCAAGTAGTTGGATTTAATTTGTGGTAAATCAAAGAAAATCCATAATGTATCTGTTTGGTCACCAAAACCACTCCACAAGCCAGAGGTTTCACAACTTCCACAGAAGATCCTTGGTGCTGTTCAGTCAAACTCCACCTTCAGTCTGACTCAAAGACGGTCTAGGTCCTTCTTCCTAGTGAGGAGTGTTGGGTTGGTGCACTTTTTATGATCTAATTTTTTTTAGATCAACAAGCTCTCCCATTTTCCTCAAGAACAGCTCAGGATTGGGTGTACTTGGCTTGCTTTTGTACCTCAGACCAGCTCAGGTCAAATTATGACTCCCATCAGTTTCAGCTCTGGCCCAGTAAGTCCCTGTACAGCTCTGGTACTCTATCCGGGTCTACAGGTCTAGGTAGGAAGTGAGTGAACCTTTGATGTCGCCTTGACCTTGTTCCATCCCGTGAAGTCCCATCTTTGTTCAGAGCAACAAAGTAAAATGCACCTTTCTCTCCATGCCGGTAGATGTTGGAAGAGTAGGTATTGTACCAGTTTTCTTCAAACTGCTCCCTAAAAACACATTCTGCTGACAGCTTCTCCTGCAGAAAAAAAGGAGAAATTTGAGGATCATAGTTGAAAATGTGCCACCTGCTGTCAGTGGGTGTCAACTTGAGGTATGTTAGAAAAAAATCAATGCAGACTGTATAATATGAATGTTTGTTTGATAGTTTGTTTGCTTACCGATCCATACAGTTCTCCCTTGCTGTTCATGGCGAGGTAGAGTCCACTGTCCACCCCTCTGATACTGACCAGTCCAACAGCAAGACTGATGAACTCCAGAATCCCTGTGCACACGTTACATCAACTTATATTCACTGGCAGACACTTGTCCAAAACAACTTACAATAATCGTCAACCTCCTTGACACATCTGCAAACACACGATTTTAAGACTTAATTTTTCAACCACTACATGACAGCTACATGAACATTATCCTACATCATGCAGGTGTACGTGAGACTAAAATGTACCTGCCCTCAATACAAGAAAGTTAAAATACATGTTTTACAGTATGTCCACAGCAGCTGATTCTGACAAGTACAGCTCTGTGTGTCTCGAATGGCCTCTGGCAAGTCACATCCAAGTCTTGAAAGTGGAATAAATCAAGTGCCAGAAGTGCCCCTAAGCCTCGCAGCACAGACCTTTCTAAGAGGTCTACTTTTGATCTGCCGCAAGTTGCAGCTGTTAATGATGATACCTGAAGATAAGCTTGTGAAAGAAAAGAAAAGCCTTCAATCTAATCTTTAGGGGGAAATGTGGTGGAAATGTGCAGTCATAAAAAAAACCCTCCAAATATTGTTTCACCTGGTATGGTCGTGTATATCACTGGATGTCCTCTAACATCTACTATAGTTGTGTCATACAGACGCAGAAGCTCCTCACATCATACTGTGTGTTATTCACATGGTTCTTTAAAGTAGGTGCTTCAGAAGGTGGTGCAGCAATACATTTCTCATTTGCTCAAAACTTATTCTGATTTAATTATTAATTAAATGATTTTTTTCCTGTAAGATACAGCAAATAGCATCAAGAAGATATAAAAATGTATATATATTTACATATTTTCATTTTTGTTGTCTCTTTGGAACCTTTTCTGCAACAAACACCGACTTCCTCAGGGCCAGTACGGTAGTCCTCATGGGGACCAATGAGGCAGAACCTCATCTTTGAGGCGCTGGTTAAAATTACGATTAAGATGTGTCCTGTGTTAGTGTTTAAGGTAATGTTTGGCCTTAACTGGTTATGGTTAATGTTAGGGATAATGCTTGATTTAGGCTGTCCAAATGAATGAAAGTGAATGCAGTGTCCTAAAAAGAATAGCTGTGCAAACCTGTGTGTTTCTCAGTGTGCTGTATGGTCCAATAAATTATCATTACTACTATACTGCTTCTGCTACTCTTAGCACTATTACTATACTACTACTACTACTAGTACTAATAATAATAATAACAATAATAATAATAATAATAATAATAAATGCAGTTTTTTTTTACCGAATCTGCTGTGGTCCTTCCTGGTGCCCTGCACCGTTCCGTCGGGACGGATCTCCAGGTGAAAGCCGGTCCTGCAGTAGAGCTGCCGCCGCCTCAGAATCCCCTTCAGGTGGCTGAGGTCCGCCAGGCTGCGGGACAGCCTCTCTGCGGACACGACGTGCTCCTGCTGTTGCTGCCCGTGTCCCCCCATCATCAGTCCGTTCATGGAGTTGTAGTCCACCGCCCCGGCTGGGGTGAGAACGAAATGTGAGCCAACGGGAGCCGGAGCGCCACCCGCGGGTCCAAAGCTGTCCAGAAATCCGTGGGCGAAACTCCCAACCTCGCCCGCTGCCCCCATCACAGAGAAGACACCCGGTTATCCGGTTTGCACTATACAAGAGATCCGAGCCCGGGTCCAAGTGATGAGCAGAGAAGAGCCTCGGTGCGGGCAAGTGCAAGAGGGAGAAAAGGGAAAAAGTTGGACGCGCAGGCAGGCGGAGAAAAATCCTCAACCAGTGCGCGTTATTTGGCGCAGTCAGCAGCCTTAATGAAAACGTCAGCTACCTGAAATCAAACTCCCGCGCTTGGTGAATGCAGGGAACCTCATCTGTAGCTGCTCGTGTTCCTTCTCCTCCTCCTTCTCCTCCCTTCTATTTATCCCTCTCTCCTGTCCTCTGTCCGCTCCCTATCTCTCCCCTCCACCTCGGGATACTCCCCTTTCCTCCAGTGCACATCAGGAGGGTTTTCCTCCCTCCCACCCCCCCTCTCTCGCTCTCAGTTCCCTTCAGCTTTTTTATTTCTGCAGTAGCCTCCCTCTGCTCTCTCAGCTTGCAGCAGCAGCAGAGACCATCGCATCCTATAAATCAGCTCTATCCGTATAGGGATTCACCTTAAGTTGCCTCCTCATGCAAATAATGTCCCCCGGATCCCCTCCCTCCCTCCCTTTACGGCTCATTTCTGCTCCCGTTTGAAACGGAGCCCCTTCATCCCTCTCTGCTCGTCTTCCTCCCTGTCCTGCACCACCTTTGATGTTCCAGTGTTTCTGCGCAAGGACTTGGAGAGGAAATTAAAAACTACTGATATAAAAATTAGCCTGACATGCTTCTTTCCCCTCCAGCTGCACAACTGCATCCACAGGCGCAGTGTCATCTTCCTTATTACTGGCACTTGTGCACTGTTGGATTGGACAGCTGCCAGTTGAAATGTTTCGCATGTGCCGCAATGGAGTGCGCAACTCTGCAGCAACTTGTGTGTGAGGCATGGGGAGAAAAGAAGAGAGAGAGAGAGAGTAGAAACTGTATTTGTCACATGGCATGAAAGTGATATTGTCATAATTACCTTAAACGCTTTACAGCCCCACGCCCCCATTTCGAAGTGACTCAGGTGCGGCAGCAGAGAGAGGAAAGCCCCCATTTGCGTAATTTTCGCACTCGGCTGTTGATTTATTGGCCGTTTTATGTAACACAGCCGCACGTTTACAAAACACACACACACACACACACACACACACACACTGCACAGTCGCACCACACTCATTCACCCACACACACACCTGTGCAAACGACATCACTTGACTGTCAATCCCCTCATGGATCTTTCCACCATGCTTTGAACAGCGCAGGAGCCCATATATCCTTAATTGTGGTCTTAAAAGACGAATCAAAGACGCAGAAGCTTCAAAGTGCGGGGATCTTGTAAGAGAATCAGGCAATATGGGAATACACCTGTTTGAACTGCAGGCTTGGAAAAGAAAATACCCCCCCGACACTTGACACTTGAAGAACTTCAGATGAAAAAAAAACAACACATTACTCAAATCATTCTGTAAACACCTCCATTAATATGCATAATCTGTCTTTTCATTGATCATCAGCTTAGTCCAGTGACTGAGTATTAATGTCCCTGCAGTGTGTTGGAATGATGACTCCTTTGTTCAAAACTTGTGCCGCATGTGTATAAAAATTAATCATACTTTTTTGGTTGTAAAAACAACTTGCATATAGTGAATCCTGGAGATTTAAGTTTTTTTTACTGGCACCATGTCAACCTGTGACCAGGCACCTAGTGGACACAAGCTGTCAGTCACACTGTGTTTGCTTATTTATCCACAAAATTGACCTCATGTTCTATTGAAAAAGACCCTGTCCATCTTCTTAAGAAAATATTTCCCAACATTATAAACTAGGTGTGAATTAGGTTCAAGTTCCCATAGACTAACATTTAAAATGAGGATTTTTTTTGTTTTGTTTTTTTTGCAACCAGAAAGGATGTTGTTCTTCCTTTGTGTTTAAGCTTCTGCTTCAAAAACATGATTTGTCCATTCAAGCTGTTGTATAAGTGGCTCTGGAAAGCTAGTCCCTTGACTAAAATACTTATAAAAGTCTTATTCTAAGGCTACGGAAACCAAGAGATTTTTAATTGTGTAGCTATTACTCATACAAACATATACATGTGGGAAGTATATTCACTTTCTGACAATAAACCCTCCTAAATATTACATACTGCACCTTTAATGCTCACACTCACTGAGCCTATAATGCACATTTCTCAATTCAATTATGTTATTGTCAGAGGGTTCAAGCTGCAGCTTTATATGGCTGATTTGGACTGGTTTGATGTAAAGAGGCGCGAGGGCATGTGGCCTGGACTCTTATGTGGCATTGATTTTGGCAACTCGCGCTCGCACGCGCGCACACAGCTGTCTGCTCCCCTGGGAGTCGCGTTGATAAATGAGTCGAAGGTGCAGAGGTGTTTGTGTCCACGCGCGACCGCAGGTCATTTTTTTTTAACTGATGTGGATTTCTGCATCATGATGGAAAGATGCAGGCTCATATACGATAGTGTTGTGTTTCTGTTATTTACTGCTTATTCTGTAAGTCTAATAAGTCACCCACGTGGGTGAGACACGGAGGAGACTGTTTGATTGGCGTGTCTCCTTCTCCCTCTCTCCCACGGTTCATTAGTATTTATGACCAGCAAAAAAATCACTTTTTTTTTTAAAGAGACAGGATCGATCTGAATCGCCTCTGGGCTGATCAGATCCTGATGTATTGAATATCGACCTGCATGGTCACAATGAAGACGTCAACTAACAGCACATTTCTACTCACAAGGTCCCATGCAGTGAGCAGCTTCCATGGTCACATGGTCTAACTTTACCATTTTCTAGGCTTTACTGCTCTGGTTGAGTGGCTTGGGTGAAGCCAACCATGCAGCCACCATGGAGGAGGAGAATTAGGAGGAGGCCCCCAGGGTTTCACCTCCACCCTGCACTCACCCACCCACACACACCCACAAAGAAATTGCAACCTAATCGAATGCCTGGCTGATGGAATAAATGAATAGATGAAAAGTAGCCTAGAGGTTATTAGAAGAAAAGTGGTTTCCAAACAGTGGTATGGGAAACTCCATGGGTCCATCAGAAGCCCAATATCAAAATATAGCTATATTTAATTTTCTAACCCCTTCTAGGGAAATTCAGACATCCGAGCTTAGAGATCTGTTAATATTTCAACTGGTTGGATTTTATGTAGCACTTTAGAATTCAGCCATTAAAACATGCTGTTATGAGTCAGCTCAGTAAATGAATCTCGTTTGGTAAATGAAGAAAAACAAAATCAAAAGAACACATTAAAGGGTTTAATAGTGGCATTGACCCTTTAAACGGTGGTTTTGATAGTCATTGTTTGATCTGTTTTCAACCGTTGGTTAAATAGAGCTTACATGGTTAGAGTGATCCACACTGTGCTTCATGTGTGAACAGGTGACACACCCCATCTGTGAGACTTCTCTTCTTTATTCTCTCAGCATCAAAGTCATAAGAAAAGCCCCATCAGGTTAACATTAGTCCTACATGCAAAGACTTAAATGAAGAGTTCATCTTTCATATTCGTTTGATTCCTGCTCCCCTCACGCTGCTTTGATCCCACACTTCCCATTGGAAATGTGATAACACACTGACCCTCCATGAAAAGTGAAGATTGATACAGATTGATACTGTTGGTCACTGATAATCTCTCTCATGAAAGTTAGGGATAGCTTTCATGTTCACTTTGATACTTTTTAAATGTGGAGTTTTGTAGTGTTGTCAGAGCAACATGTCATGACCTCACTTGACAAGGTAATACGGCATTATTTACTCCATAACATTTATTTTCAGCCTTGAACACTAAGCGGATTCAGGTATTATAAACAAATGTGATCACTTCATAAATATAGTGCCCAGTTATAGAACCTTTTTTACACAATATTCATTTTGTTTAATGGGAACCTCAGGTATGACTGATATCTTTAATGGTGCTGTGTTCAGATCTTGTCAGGACAGTGTGACAGTGAGCGACATAGACATCTTTATTTTTGATGATTTACACCTTTGCCTTTGCCCCTGTCACCTAAAGTGTTTGTGAAGAAAAAACCGTTTGTAATATAAAAATCTAAATATAAAAATTAAGTTCATGCCCATATTTGCCAAAATTACAATAGGTCTAATGTTTACACAATTTGACAGGCCTGTATGTATTTTTTCTGATGATAGACAGATAGCTATATATATAATATATATATATGTATATATATATATATATTTATATGTATATTATAAATATAATTATATGTATATATAATTACTTTTTTCTTTGGTTACAATTTGAGGTGACAGCTTCCCTCTCATACTGTTAATTGTGTAATTCAACAAAGGACCTGACCTACTTGTTTAAGATTTTGATCTTCAGTCAAAAATATATTTAATTAATTAAAGTGATTTATCGTCAGTTTTACTTTAACTTGATGTCATTTCATGAATGACCTCGCAGAAGTTCATCTCTCATATCCATTTAGTAAAGCATCAAATCCTCTCTTCTGTCCGGGACTTTGCCCTCAGCCCTCAGCATCCGTGAACGCCAGCACATCTCGCGATAAACCCGGGAGAACGCGATAATTCCGGGCTGCCCGTAAAGTTCCATTCAGCAGCAGCAGCAGAAACAGCAGCGATGGCCGCTTTCCGCAGAGTGGCAGCGCTGGCCGGGAAACTCAGCCTCTGCTCGGGGGCAAGAAACGAGCTGGTCGGTGATTACACGATCCGTGAAGGGAGGACGCGGCGGTGCGTGGCTGTGGGGATGTGTCTCGCAACCGGAGGCGCCGCGGCACTTTACTTGTACCACGATATGTGGAGCAGTAGAGGCAGGAGGAGGAGGAGGATGGAGAGACACAGCATCAACGATTTACTGCCGTCCATCCCAACCGTCGAGGCCAAAGACAAGGTAGGAGGAGGAGGAGGAGGAGGAGGAGGACTCTTTATAGTTAGAATAAAAAGTGTTGTCTTCACAGTAGCTGCCAGTTAATATGGAGGTAAAAACGATCATTAAGAGAAAAGGGAAGAGCGCGCGGTATTTCCTGACGTTTCCATCCAATCACAGTAAACTCTCAGGCTCAGCCAGCACGGGCCCACCTGTATTCTGCAGCCATACTGGAGCAGATAGTTTCAGTGTTTTCCTCTGCTGTGGACAAACTGTGTCATTCACTCCCAGCTCGCCCAGTGGAAACTGTTTGCTCACTCTTTTGGCTGCGTGGACCATGTGCGCGCGCAGACGCAGCGACGGCGCTCTCCGCTCCATCTGGTGCTGAAATCACAAGTGGAGGATGCGTGTGTGTGTGTTTGTGTACCTGGTGTTCCTTATGTTGTGGGGACCTAAATCTGTTTACACAGTAACGTTATGGGGATTTGTCTTCCTTATGGGGTCATAAATCAAGTCCCCATAATGATGGGTGATGGGTTAGGGTGATGTTAATGTTAGGGGTAGGGTTAGGGTTCTGAAGTCATGGAAACCTGTGTGTGTGCGAAAGGGAGCCACTGCAGTAAAAGGATTAAATAATATATATCTTTTACAATTGAGTTTTGACAAGACAGAAAAATTGTTCATTGCTCCAGAGAGTAACATTAAGAAAAACATTTAGGTCTCTTCGGCTCCTCTGTCCAGTCCAGCCTATCGAACCTGAGAGTTGTTTTTGATAAAGCCATGTCACTGGACTGCTACAATAGGCAACTATAGTTAAAACTGCTTTTTTCATCTGAGGAACATATTATTTTAACACCAGAACTTGAAATGATAATTTGTGCTTTTTTATCTCGTCTTATTTTGATTATTGTAATTGTTTTTTTTTATGTTTTAACAAAACTGCAGTTGCCCTTCTTTAGACTGTGCAAAACGCAGCAGCGAGACTTTTAATTCAAACTAAGGAAAGGGAACACATTATCCTGGTTTTTATCTTCCCCTCACTGGCTGCAAATTGATTTTAGGATTAATTTTAAGATTTTAGTACTAACTTTTGTAGCTCTTAATGGTCAATCTTACATCTCTGACCTCTTGAGACCATACGATCCACCAACACGATCACTATTGTGTGGG
Source organism: Brachirus orientalis (assembly GCA_016785285.1). Lineage (NCBI taxonomy): Eukaryota > Metazoa > Chordata > Actinopteri > Pleuronectiformes > Soleidae > Brachirus > Brachirus orientalis. Next base: position 17,151,289 of record JAFBJR010000175.1, read on the forward strand.
TTAAGTCTGGATTACCATCGAAATTTAATACATTTATTTGGGTCATACCCAGAACATTTCATTAGAATCTGTCCTTTACTTGTTTAGTTAAGCTGCTCACAGATCCTCACACTTGCCACAGCATTTCTTTGTATTTAGTCATTTTTGTCATGTATTTTTTCCCAAATCATCGTCCATCACCACCAACTCAAATAATTTACTCCTGCAGCCGTCTGTCTGTCTATCTGTCTGTCTGTCTGTCTGTCTGTCTGTCTGTCTGTCTGTCTGACTGACTGACTGACTAAGATGCAACAAATGTCTCCAGCTGGATTTTAATTCGACTGATTCGTACTGGGATGTCATTAAATTGTATACCAGTTAATTAAAAATTCAATTTTGTTGGAAGTGAGATTGTATGAGGGAGTGAGCCAGACTGTGACAACATGGCTGCCAGTATGGACACAATGGGCTAACAGATTTTTCGTAACTATATTGCCACTATTCTGTGTGCGATAGATCCGATTCATCAGCCTGTTGTTCATATGTGCACAGGTCTATCCAGGCTACATTTTAACTTTAGTTAGGGTTACTTTGAGTGTAGCTGTAAAAAACCCAGGGGATGGATGAAAGAGCTGCAGCTGTGAAGTGTGAATATGGGGCTGCCTGAGGGGAAAAACACCTGGAGCATCTGCTGTGCTGCCAGGAGAACAAGATCAGGCAACCAGCACAGTGTAAACTGTAGCTACAAGACACTATAACTATACAAGAGCATGGTGCTGCAGTTTCAAATAACAGGCATTCACTTAAAAGCAAAAATAGTCAGTAACAGCTCATTCTGCAGGTCACAAAAGCACCTGTAGTAGTATTCTAAATAATTTTCTGATATGCATAGCAGATTCCCTCTCAATCTGTGTTTACAGTATGCCTGATGTATTGGAAGTAATGATGCCACACATGTTTAAATTTCCTCTGTGAGTTGTTCATCCTTGCTGTAGCTTATGCTATTGTATGAGAAGACACTTAGTCATGAGTGTAATCCATTCTCTAAGTTTGGAAACCTTGCTACGTTCAACTTACAATTACTTTTTTGCAAGTTGCATTTGCCGAAGTCTGTAAACTTCATTCATTAGTGTGAGTCAAAGCCGTGGGTGTCTCAGCTCTTACACTTGATTACAGTGCATTCCTATGAAGCCTCACACTCATCTCCCGTTCACGTGTACAAAAGTCCCCTTGGTGAAAACAGCATCAAAGCTTTATGAATGAATCTGTGTGCTCATTAGTCTGTTTGCTGAGCTCAGGAGGAACCTCAGTGTGCTGGGCCCTGCAGCTAAACAGATTTAAATTTGGAAACCCTTCTGCTAATTGCATGGCTTCATGCTGCACAATCTGTCGGTGTAGCACTTCTCCTGCACTGCAGCTAATCAAGTCGGAGCCCTGGATTCAGAGATGCTAATCAAGTAGAAAGTGTGGTGTGTGTGTGTGTGTGTCTGTTTTCTCCTGCTATTGAACTGTGCCAGAGGTAGTGACTCTATTTATAATCTCACAAAGCTAAATGGAAAGAGTTGGTGCAAAGAAAAGATGGATCTCCTCATTATGGAGGTTCAAAAGCAGCGAAAGTGAAGAAGCACATACTGTTTGAGTTTTAGCTGACTGCATGAGTGGCACAGTGTGCTCTCATCACAGAAGGATGCTGTCACAGCTGGAAAAGCTCACATCACTAAATGGAATCTGGATGTCAAGACAAGTGCATCAATGTTCCAGAAGCAAAAATATGCAGGCTTTGCTTCTTACTCATGGCCCTTCTTCTGTCTGCAGGCACGTCCATTCGACTTTGAAGACGGAGATGTGTACATGTCGTCCCATGAGCATCGCTTCCGCATGTTCAGCTCTGTAGAGTACGAAGGCCAGCTGTACATGACTCCGCAGAACTTTATCGAGTCGGTCACCATGAGTGAACCACGAAGTATGTAGTTTGATGGTTCTGTTTTATGTTAAATGCACTGAGATGTGCCTTTAACTTTCTGATATGCAATTTGAGTGGCACCTTGGTCAAATATGACAAACAATATTTTTATTTCAATGGGTCTTACAGCAAATACTGTGCACTCTCTTGTTTTCATGCACTTTGATGTGTGTAAAGGAAATAATGACCAAAATAGTTTAAATTAAATTATTGCCCATACCTTGGATACTGGTATGTGATGTGTCGTTAAAGCATATCACCATCTGCTGCTTACTGGCTACAGAAAATGCCTGGCCTAGCTAGTCCTGATGTAGACAATTTACTTTGAGGAAACAGACTTTCAAACAGGCTTAAACTTGAATTTAGTTTGTTTTAAAACTACCTTATCCTTTTGAATCAGTGCTTAAATGAATAAAGCAATTTCAATTGGACATAGATGTTCTGTTATTGATATTCTGGCAGTCTCATGTTTAATTGATCTTAACATGAATCTGGACTTCTGTCTAGATTTGATGTGTTGGAGTTTATTATCCTCCATCTCTGATCTGAATATGATTTTCCATATGGTGGGTTGCTGTAAAATAGATCTTCTTAACTGAAAGCAAGTTTTAAAAGTAGTTAAAATCTTGGGTTTAAGCAGGTCTTTGCAGTTTCTGTTAACCTGCTGCCAGTCGCAACAGATTAGTCCTTGCCAGCCAGCCTCAAAGCAGATGGTTTTACAGCTATTGTTTAGTCTGTGGTTAATGTTAGTCACACACACTCACACACACACACACATGCACTCACACACACAGTGGTTTAAAAATGTCCTCATAGGCTGAGGTTATCTCAAACACCCATCCAAAAGAAGGCTTGTGATTGCACTGCGTGCAAACAGTGCACCTGTATGTGTATGTTTACATCTAGAGTGGCTCACGGACACGCGATACAGCCACACATACACTCTCTCTCTGAAGCAAAATCCTCTAATGCCCCCTTTGAAGTTGAATTAGATGAACTTTGTTGTATAAAACAGAGCAAAAGTAGTGCATGCTTTTACAGGGACATTCCACATACTACAAAGACAAGCAAGGGGTACTTTAGACAGTATAAATGGTCTGTGATGATGACACTGTATAAATATTGAGCGTGTGTGTGTGTTGTGACTGTACCCGGCACATTAAGACCCATTTCTAGATCATACAGATGCTATCTGACCGAGCCCACCCAAACTCTTCTCCTCTTTCTCTTCTTCTTTTCTCTTTTGTCTCGTTGCCTGGCAGACAAGAGGCCCTGGAGGTCCTTGACCAAACAGGTGGGAGACACACTCCTAATGTTTCTTTCTTCTGCTCCTCCATGTTGCAGGCATCTGGTGCATGTCACATCTGCTGCAGACTGTGTACCCAGTGTGAATCCAAGTTTTGCTATCTTTTTTTTTTTTATCACTTTTTAATTTTTTTTTAGTTTAGTCTTAGATTTACTTTAGTTTTTTTTACTGTCAGTATATAGAAAAATCGAAAAAAAATGTCATTGTATTCAAACTGTTTTTTTCACTTATGTCTACAGAAATCATATTTTGAGTAAATAACAATTAAAGATAATTCGTTTTTGTTTGTCCTTGCCCCTCACCTATGGCATGCTGCCCTCTGTTCTGTCTTGTATCTGCCTACATGAACAGGCGATGTTTGAAGACAAAGATTTACATGTTCACAGTGTATCTACTTCTGAACCTGTGGGTGATTTTCTGTGTGTTTGTCTTTGTGTCAGGAGCTGGAGAAGATCCTGTCAGATACTCCTCCAGTATGGAGAGGATCCTCCAAACTGTTCCGCAACCTGAGAGAACGAGGTCAGAGAAAGTGCACACTCTCACACGTACACATGCTCACAAACTTGTTCTTGAATCCTAGTGAGGACACATAATTGGCAGAATACATTCCTTAGCCCCTTACCCTAACCTGCCTAACCCTAACCCTTAACCAAGCCCGAACCTAAACCCACTTCTAACCTTAACCCTAAAACTAGGCCATAACCCTCCCAAAAGTCCTTTTAAGGGGTGACAGAATGTGAGGACCAGCCAAAATACCCAAACCTCTACTCTAACCCTAAAACCAGGTCTTAATGCCCCAAAAGCCTTGACATGATCATGTCACAAAAGACATGAGGAGTAGCCAAAAATCACTCACTTTTCAAAAATGTTCTCACTCTGTGGTATATACATTTTTTGGTCACAACACATATACTGGGTTGCACAGCTGTTCTCCTCAGGACCCTGCATTGACTTGCATTTTTTGAACAGCCTAATTGAAGCTTTATCCCTAACTTTACCCTAACCACAAATCTCATTCTGCCTCATTAAGGCCAGATTTTGGTCTCCATGAGGACTCCTGGTCCTGACAGGGTCAGTGTTTGTGCCAGAAAAGAGGTAACAAATGCAAGTACATACACATATAATCCTTGATCTTTACCATTTCAACAAATTTGCTTAACCCCAAAATGTACCCTGACTTAACCTATAAAAAGTAGTGCAAAGGCCCCTTGAACACGTTTGCCTTCACTCTGATGCACTTACACACTTAAAGACTCTCAAACACTGTTCAGCTGTTATCAGAGTAAATTATCAATAGTCAGATTATAACAGGGTCAGTGAATGTCCGTGGGTCAGTACTTACACTTTACTTTGTTTCATTACTATTAGTTGATTCTGTTTTATTGTCCTGTCAATGTGAAGAATAAATAATGAATGAAAACACACTTCCAGTTTCATACAGTTTGCAGCATGTCAGTGTATATGGAACCATTACCTGCTGATGTGTGACTAAATACTGCCTGTGAGCTTGTGTGTGTGTGTGTGTGTCGCTGTAGGTAGCTCTAATCCGAGGTTGGCCAACCGGCTGAAAAACTAAAAATAAACCTCTCCTCTCCTCCCCTCTCCTCTCCTCTCCTCTCCTCTCCACATTACATGCTAAGGGAAAATAGCAAAATATTAAGAACAAAAGGGAGAAAAGAAGCCCCCTCTAATTAAAGCATTTGTTACAGGAGTGTGTAACACACTAGTTAAATAGTCCGGAATGGAGTCCCTGCAGTGATATTTACAAATGCATAAACACACACAGCAAGAGATGCTAAATATATGGTGCTCTCTCTCTGTGTGTGTGTGGTGCATCCCTTCTCTTCCTCTAATATGACAAAGAAAATAAAAAGGAAAAGAATGAAATATGAGAGTGACGGAGTGATATGGAGAACGGGGAGAAATGAGATGGAAAAATGAAATGAGAAACAAATAAAACCATCAACCAGTTTTCTTCCTAAGACACACACACACTGGTTTCCATGACTTCAGAGGACATTGCATTGACTTACATTCATTTCCCAGAGACTTACTCTAACCTAAACCATAATTGCTAGTGCCTTAACCCTATAACCCAACCTTAACCTAACCATGTCTTCAGCTTAAAATGTAGTAATTTATGTTATGGGGACTTAATTTTTCCCCATAATGTGACTGTGTAAACAGATTTAGGTCCTCACAACATAAGGAATAAAAGTACGTACACACACAGTGTCTTAAAATGGACTAAAAAGGACAGTGTATCTGTGTGTGTACTCTCACATTTATTCAGTGCACCTTGTGTGTGTGTGCTTATGTTTGAACATGCTCTCCTATTCATGCCATGATGAGCGAGGACAGTTTAAGTCCTTGGAATTGCTTCTGATTTCTGAGAATGACAGAGCTGTGTGTCAGACAGTGGAATGCAGCATCGCCTCAGCATTGCTGACTCTATGTGTGTGTGTGTGTGTGTGAGAGAGAGAGACACAATTTGTCAGTGTTGCTTGTTATGTGTTTCTACCTTGTGTCAGAGACATTAGATGTATTCAGCACTGTGATGAGTGGACCTTGTAGTTAATCCATAATGTAAATTTCTTACATTTGCACACTATATCGTATTTAGTATAACGTGTTCATGTGACCTGAAGTAAAAGCCCTTAATCGATCTGTAATCTATTGTGAAGTGGATCTTAAAGCAGCTCTCCACAGCTGTTAAAGTGACCATTATATTCAGCACTACATTAATGATCTTGCAAGATCGTAAACACAGAATGTACGGCAGAAACCTGAGTAGAGTCTCCTGGTCTTTGCTCAGTTCAGGCTACACAAAGAAAGGAGAATTCAATTCTGCACAAAAGCAGTCATGCATCAGGAAAGCACAAGGCTCATACTGCTTTTACCTAGTGTCATGTTCACACACACACATAAACACGCACATGGGAAAGCAGTCTCCCGTAACACTCAAGCGAGTCACCCTGAACTATCTGAGCGATCAGACAGAAAGCGACAAAGAGGGAGAGAGAGAGAGAGAGAGAGAGATGAGACGGAGCTATAGAGATTTCTAAATGGGCCTGAGGCAAGAAAGAATCACCTCCTGAAACATTTTTCACTTGCTTATCCAAACACATGCTCACACCCCTTGCCGCCAGTGTCTTCACTTTGGATGCTGGGGGTTTAAAAAAACCAAAACGGTGTGTGGCCAAATGGCTGTTGGCAGCTCAGCTTGAGGAAGACACATTTAAAGATGCTATCTTCATGAAAGGAAGGATTATGTGTGTTACTATGTGTGCATGTGCGGGTGTGAGTGTGTGAAGAGGCCCATGGTCTTTGAACATCTGTAAACATTGTGTGTGTGTGTGTGACCTTTTCTTTAACTCTCTGTCTTGGTTGTCATTACTAGGAATCATCTCTTACACTGAGTACCTGTTTCTGCTCTGCATCCTGACAAGTGAGTCCACGCAGTCTCCCTACACGTCCTCCCGTCACTTAACCTTGTCCTCCACTTTCTTCTTCACTTTTTTCCTCACTTTTCCCTAAAGCACTTGCATGCTGCCCCTATTTTGCAAGAACAAAGTTAGCTGAGCTGTGGTGCATGATGTGAACTAAACCTAGGCCCACCCAGAACTTAACAGGACACAATTATGACGCAGAACTGGTGGATTTTCCCTTTCCCTTAGGGTAAGAAAGAAATTAAGAGAGACGCAGAGAGAAAAGATCGAAAAAAAGGGGAAAAAGAGCTCCACTTGAAACCTTTCAAAACTTACATGCAGGCAGAAATGTCAGGCTTGTTGTTAGGAAAAACTGCTCAAAAACTGGAGTCTCATCAAGAAGAAATATTTCCCCCACTCTCTGGGAACAGTAATTACTGCATTACATTTTAAATAGGGCTGTCAGCATTAATCTTGATTAATCAAGGGCCGACCTTCACATTATTCAAGTGTAGTGTGAGGAGAGAGAGACTTGAAGGCAATTAATGTAAAAAAATCTATGTCTTTTAGAATTTAAAAGTCAAATTCATGAAGTAACTTTCTTTTAATTAATTTGATTTGCGATCAGTGTCTGCATGTTGTTGATATGGACATTAAAACTGTTGTGAATTGCAAATGAATCGTTCTCTGTAATGCATCTGCTGACCATGTCTGATCTTCTTTCTCAAAAATATATAATCTTTGTCTTGTTTATCCTGAAATAATTTCGGTCTTTCTGCGATGGCAGATCCACTGGTCAGACAGTAGCTGATTTATGAGGCCAATATGTTTGGCTGATTTTAGTTTCTTTTCCTCCATCTGATAAAGTATATATACGGAATTGCTTAACTGGAGTAAACATTTATTCAGCATTATTTACGGTCTGTCTCTCTGACCTGATTTTGTGTTCACTGCAGTGCACTTACGTAGTTTAAATAAAAATAATGCATAAACTAATATAAAATGAAATAGGTCATTAAAACTTTGAGAATTGGCATCACTCATTATGTTTTTGAGAACAAACTGGTTAAACTACTTGGCTGATTAATTACTCAATGATCTACTTATGTTGGTTATTAAAACAATCGGCTCGACTATTTGGCCCAACTGATTAATCGGTCTACCGTCATAGTTTACTGTAGGGACACCATCAATCATGACATTCATCAGGAAACTGATGAGGCTTTATATTGTTTCTATCTTATCAATTTAATTTATGTAAATTTAAACTCAACTCTAAAAGTTGCTGTTGAACTCCCCATCCTTAATCTACATACTTCCCTCCTGTCCTGTGTATCCTATGTCGCTCTTTTGCTATTTCTGGATTTGAAATTACCTTTACCTCACGCGCACATGCACGCGCTCACCCGATGTGCTCTGCTCTCTGTTCTCTAGAGCCCCACGCTGGTTTCAAGATTGCTTTCAATATGTTTGATGCAGACGGCAACCAGATGGTGGACAAGAGGGAGTTCTTGGTGGTGAGTCGCTGATGAAACGGAGAGAAAATCCATCCTCGGATGAATTTTACATCTTAATATCTTCACATTCACCTTCAGTTTTTTTTAGGTGCACTGATAATTGGTTCTTGGGTGAATATGAGCTCACGGATTGTGGATTTCAAGATTAAAATTTCCTCTTGTATTGATTGCACTGGTGTGAATTTGTTGGTATAAAATGTAGTTTTCAAGATTCAAAACACATTTACATCAGGTGCAGTTTGCTGTACTGTTTTTGTCACTGCCATTTTCCAAATATTGAATTGTTGGACAGATTTGCCAATATAAGTATTGACCTTCACTTGACCTCTCATTCTAACATATATAATTGCTTTCTGTGGTTTTAATTTTGTAAAAACTGATGTTTGACGTTCCTTTTGTCTGGTTTGTATATGTTACCGTTTGAGATGACACTAACAAAGGAAAAACTGAGTTAGTGTTTTGTAGCCACATTTTTATTTCCCACTACCCTAAAATGTTTTCAAGTTTAAAGCAAATTTATAATATCAACTTATGAATTCACATCTTTTTTTAAAGTGGCTGGACTAATCAGTTCTGTGTAGCTGAAAACCTACATGGAGAGCTACATATGTCTCGTTTTCCACGTGGGAAGGGACAGACAGATTTTTTGATCAAAACCAATGCCACGGGAGGGAAGTGATCAGAATCTGACCGGAGGCTAGTGCATGATGGTGGATCAGCGGGAGTGGGTGGTAATGGTGAAAAATCCTGCGGGAGTGGACAGGTGTGCGAACAAAAAAAGAATTCCCACACTGAGGGTTGGGTAAAAGGCTCTGATTTTGCCAGCAAGTGACATATGTGGTCCAGTGAAGGGAATATTCAGCTGACAAAACCCCAAAGGACACACAAGACACAGTTGCTGTCTGTTGTCCATGAATCGAAATGCTTTTTATTTAAGCAATGTTGTTTTTTGGCTGCATTTTACACTTGACTTTAATATGTAATTTAAAAAAATATATATTTTATGAAGGGCATAAGATATAAAAGCTGCATTTCATATCTTCCTTGACTGAAAATAACTTAAATAAACAACCACTTCCTTGCTTGATACCACAGTTGCAGTTTCCAACTGTGTGTGATTTAGAATTGACTTATATGTGTACATCTGTGAACATAAGTGACTCCCACTGCCAAAAGTAGAAAACCAACACTCTCTTACTCATCTTGTCAGAGGAGCAGCACTTGTCTCACATCATAGGCCAGCCTGATCGATTGGATGACCTTGTGAACTCTGTGAATGTTTGTGTATGTGAGCATTTTAAGCTTCAAACTGAACTTTAGATCTGACTTTGAACTGTCAATGAGATCCTGGTTGTTTCTCTTGTTACAGCTTCAGGAGATCTTCCGCAAGAAAAACGAGAAGAAGGGAAGGAAAGGAGATGCTGAAAAGTCAGCACAGTTGGTAAGACAGTAGGTAACACGGGAGCAATGTGTGTTTGTGTGTAAGTGTTTGATACATTTAGATGTAAAATTGAATTATTTTACTAATCCCACAGTTTTTGACTAGTGGGACCACCAGTCTGCCAAGGATTTTAGCATTGGTGGGAATACACAACCTGGGTGAACAGGCTTTTTTGATGATCCAAATTCACATAGCCATTGAACATTTTTAGTGAACCTTACTTTTTACTACTCGGACCAGCACTAACTATTTATATATTTTATCTTACTCCCTTATGTTTCACTTTATTAGTGCCTCAAAATGGTTTATTTGTGAGTAATGTAACTAAAAGACACCAAACAGTAATGACTGTTTCATTTCCACTGAGCTCCATTCTGTTGTGTTCTGTTATGTTTTCTTCTCACTGCAACTCATTTTATTTCGGGCACATTAGAGATGTCACATTTCATGCAAAGATGAAGCATGATGAAAAAGCACCAGAGGGCAGACCAAGCACTGGCAGTGAGAATAGTGTCAATTCTCCCTTTTTTTTAAACTTGTTCACTTGGGTTTACCCACTAATTTTTGCACAAAAGAGGCTTAAATATTGCTTTGTGCAACCAACAGTGAAACAACACTGAAATGATTCTATAAAAAAACAAAATTCTGTGTCATTGCTGTCATCAGTCTTTGTAACGTTGCCACCTGCTAAAATGGTTGTTTGGCACTTTAATTCGGCCATGAGTGCATCACCTCTTCACGGTTGCTGAAGGTGAAGTTGAATGCCGTGTCAAACTGCACATGTATTATGCCGTATGTCTTTCATGTATTTAAAGCGACACATCGTAACAGTGACACAAGTAAGCAGATATGTGAAGTCCATCAACCCTCCGTGGAACCACGTCTCGTTGCATGCTGCTGTATAGAAACAGCTGTTGGCACTGTTTTATTGCCTCTGTCTTAAATGTTTACTGACACTTATCCTGATTTGTTTTTGTTTTGTTATATTGGATTCACTCATATGTGTATGTGTTTTTTTTCTCAGCACAACTGTGAATGACATGTAGGAACAGCACTGGCCACTGCCTTGCTTTACTACACTGCATGTTCCCATTATTATTATTATTATTATTATTATTATTATTATTATTATTATTATTATTATTATTATTATTATTATTATTATTATAACTGTCAGTGACAAGCATTGGAGGGACAATGTAGCCTCTGTGTGCACACTACACCCCAATCACACAATGCCAACCTTTCTTTTTTAAATAATGCATTAATGTCATTTTAAGAACATAATCATCATTAGGTCATTTATAACATTTAATAGCAAATGTTTTTTTTACTGTATAAGCTATAGATCACGTGCCTCAGCTTGTTGGTAAATGCATTTCTATACAATAGGGCACAATTTTATGACTTAATAGTGATGTAATGATTAAGTTGTTCAGACCAGACAGAACCAAATTATGTGTCAATCTATATAATAATCTTTAGGTTCTGTCTATTGGATTCAGGTATATGTTGAAAATGCATTTTGCATGAACTCACTTTCTGGCTTCTTTGTAAATCCTGTCACTTGCTAAAAGAAAATACAAGTTCTGTGAAAATATGAAGAATTGTATAAAAAAAACCATCAGTGTTCTCCTGTGAGCCTATTATTAGAAATAGAAAAAGACACACAAACAAACTTAAACCTATCAAAGTATATTGTAGAAATACTTTGTATGGTACGTATTAATTACAATTTATACAAACTAAGAAACCATAAAACTTGTATTACAAAAGAAAAACACTGATTCAAGCCTATTATTATTATTATTTTTAGAACTGGGAATTCACTTTTTGATCCATGTCAGCTTTAGATTGTCTTTCTAGCTCTATTATTTGCAATTATATCCTGGAAAAATGTGTTTTCAGACCAACTTAACCATAACGTGCAACAGTAGCTCAGTGGGAGAGCGAGAGTTGAGAGAGACGACTTGCTACTTTACATGCCAATGTGTCCTTGGGCAAGTCACTTAACCCCATGTTGCTCCTGACGGCTGTGTCGGACGCCTGTGAATGAATATGAAAGATGAGTGATAGGCAATATGCTGCACATTGATGTGCCGTATGAAAGTGTGAGTCTAAAGTAGCTTTGAGTGGTCATCAACATACCATTAATTTAATTAATCTGACTGATCAGCTGTAAATAATCTGATGATGCCCTCCTATGTACTGTAATATTCCCACAAGTTTAGTTCCAATCTAGCTTTGTGTTGTTGTTGTTACAGGAAATCAGTGAAGACAGAGACAGAAATGATCCATTAATACACCACACACATACTTTGACAGCGTTGATCGCCGAGAGGTGCAGTGTTGTAATTCAGAGTGTGTGTGTTGTGCTCCAGTGTGATCACAGATGTGCTGGAAATAACACGTCTCTCAGCAAAGTGTATCCACAACCTCTTTCCTAGCATGTACTAACTTGTCTTTTTACCTTCTCTCCTCTTCCTCCTCTCTGCTCCTCCTCGTCACCGGCTGCATGCTCTTTCTCTTCCTTGTGTCCCTCTCTGTGTGTCAGAGTATGCAGCTGTATGGATATCAGGTTGCTCCCATGAACAGCGTATGTATCCAAAACCATAACCCCTCAGTGTCCTTTCTGCTTGTCTTCTGATGTTGAACAAAGTGAGCTGAACAGAAATACTTATTTCTGCCTGCAGGGTTTACAATGTTTATTTATGTAACAGAAAAAGTCAGTGCACGTCACTATTTATTCATAAATCCACAATGGAGAACTTAAATATGGCAGTGACCACGGGTGAGAATGTCATGGTAGACTGATGATTTTGAAATGTCTCCAGCCTCTTTTAAACACTTGATTGAGTTAGAGTCTGATGTTTGTACAGTTTTTACCCTTATTTTTCAGGGTACATAGTAGTTTTTTAGAATACTCTTATTTCTTTCTTGGCAAGAACTATAGGTGAGACATTGATCCATCTCTCATATCTGTCCTCTAATTATGTTAACTAGGATTCTGTCAGCATCTATAATGCACAAATTAAAGCCAGGTGAGGTGCAGTGACTTTTTAGATCCCATACCTGTTGCTAGACCAGGCAAGACTACAAATAATTGAATTGAGAAGAAGTGAAATCTGGCAAATCAGGATGATACAGTAGAGGAAAAAGAGGACATAGAAAAAGAAAATTAAAGTAGACATCTGGATTATTTTATGGCGTATGATTCATATAGCGATTAGGCTAATTGGACACTCTAAATTGCCCTTAGTTGTGAATGTGAGAGTGAATGTTGTCTGTCTCTATGTGGCCCTGTGATGGACTGGCGACTAGTCCAGGGTGTACCCCGCCTCTCGCCCTATGTCAGCTGGAGTTAGGCACCAGCGCCCCCCGCGACCCTCAGTGGATAAAGCGGTAGAAAATGAGTGAGTGAGTGAGTGAGTGAGTGTAATGTAGCATATTACGTATACCCCTGTTCCATGACACTTACATACAGTATAATACAATAATCAATGTTATGATCAGTTTCACATCTTCAAGAGCATCGATTTATCCACGAAAATATGCAGAATTTTAATTTTTTTTGAAGGTGCGAATCAGAATTATGCTGGACTCACATATGCAGTGGCGCTGTTGATGGAAACACTTCTCATTCACACTGAATGGAACGGAATGTGTAATTGCCAAAGAAATGTTTATATATTATATTTAAATCATGTCGACCTAGTGCTGGGCGGTATGACCAAAAATGAATATCGTGGTATTTTATTAAATTTCAACGGTTTCACAGTATACAACTGTATTTTATTTAAATTCATGAGTGCCCTAGTAAATTTATATACTGTACTAGCTGGACTGTTTAATGCCCCTGTCATGTTATCTGGTCATTAAAACCGTTTAAGTGACAGTTCAGGGTTTTTGAAGTGTGGTTGTCTCAAGTACTGAAATAAAGTCAGATTTCAGTCAATAATGTTCATAGTGAGAACGTGAGAACCTGGTGCACATGGTGAAGTTGGTGATGTGTTACTAGCTCATACAACCATTCTTTAAAAACCGTATCCCTTTAATGGTAACCCAGTCCATCCTGATCCTCTGTTGTGAATAAAATGTACTCACAGGCTCTTTGAAAGGACGGCTGGAAGGAGAGGGAGAGAGGGAGGGAGGGGGAGCAGGAGAGGAAAAAAAAGACAGGGTGTCCATCTGTCAGGTCAGCTGATCAGTGATTGATCGAGGGGGGTATGAATGGAGAGAGGGATGGCGAGTTAAGAGTAATACATTTAAGGGGTCAGGAGAGATGGACTCTGGCAAAAAGAGAGTGATGTGATTTAGAATGGGTTGAGACTCCAAACATAATCAGATGTTGTCCATAATACACAGTTGTTGGACACATGCTGTGTGTGTGCTTAGACCTTTAGTCTTTATAGGCAATTGCAATAAAATTGCAGATAAATTATGTTGAGATGAAAAAAAAATCAGTTGAGTAAAAAAAAAAAAGCCAAAATAAAAACAAAACACTGGGGAAATCAAATACACATTCAATACAATGTTGATCACATGTAAAAACTGAAACTTTTACTGGTCTCTCTCTCTCTCTCTCTCTCTCTCACACACACACACACACACGCACACACACACACACCCTGTCAGAGTTGTGATGGATAGCTGCATTGTCACAGCGAAGTTAAGAGTGGTGCAGTGTCATGTTAAAATGGCTGCTATCTCCTTCTCCCTGGAGGGAGGAGGACGAGGTGGGTGGTCAGATCAGTGCTGTGGTCAGTCAGCTCTTTTTTTTTAATGTGAAGATGCAGTTAACTCGGCTCATCACAAGGAAACATTTATGGTATAAAAACATGTGCAGTTACTTCCAAAATGTAAAGTCATATTAAAATATGCTGATTTAGCCTATGCTTATTGCTGACTGAGCACTGAGTTATGAAGTGGTAGCTTTAGAAATGATAATGGTAGGATAGAATGGTAGAAGATCATCACATCACAATCAGTTTAAAGAAATATTTTTTACTTGTGAATGCTATTTTGTGTGACACCATTCATACATATTTATGTACAGTATATGTTGATTGCTTTCTCTGAAAAAAATAATAATAATTTGAATCTGTTTCTATTATTTGGAGTTAAGAGATTAAATATAGGATGCAGGATTTTACATTGTGAAGTTGTTGGAGGTGAACTGACCCTGGCCCTGCTTGACCGCTCCCACAGGTGCTAAAAAAAGACAGTCAGGAGTTTGTGGCACGGAGTTACTGGGACGTTCTGAGGCGAAGTGCCAGTCAAGTCCTCTTTTCTGACCTGGCAGAGGTACACAGACCCAACTGTCCTCTGTCCCTTGATCCCTCCTTTCATCCTCTGTCACTCCTCATCTTCTGATCCCTCGAGTTACTGCAGATCCCACAGTCGTCCCCCGCAGGCTCAGAGTAATGCAGCTGCATCAACCATTGCCAGAAGGAAACCAGAAATAAATAAGACAAGATCTACAAAGTAAAATCAGTAATCATATCTCATTGTCCTTTTTACATACAGATCAAAGTTGAGTAAGATGCACATGGTCTGTGGATTAATTGAAAGACCAAATCAGAAATGCGGATTAATGTGGCCTAATTTTTAAAAGTTGTACTCAGCTCTATCTTTCTGGTTTGGCTTGATCCTGATTTCCTGAGTGTTAAATGTGTAGACTCACCTGTTACCTTCCATTTTCCTTTTCTCTTTCTTCATGCCAATCTTTTCCAGCATCCTTCTTTTCCCCACCTTGTTTTGTTCTGTATCCCTCACCATATCAAATTATTTATATATGCTATATAAGTAATATATGTTAATGCTCAGTGAGTGTAATATGTCAAGCACACTCATCTTTATTAATATACTTGGATAAATTTACCCCAGAAAAAAAAAACAACAACAACTAATTTTCTGAATTTGTATGGGATCTGCAGTAATCTGAGTTTATTCAATCCCGTCCCATTTCATTGCTCCCATCTGATCAACAAATATAGACCATAAATCATTTCTCTTCATATTTGTTCTCACTTATTAATATTTTTAACAGAATTGTTTTATATTTTGTTTTGCTTTAGTGCACAGATGTGACAGTATTGATCCTTAAATGTTTGTTTCTTGATAGACACATTCTAATGACCTGCACCGTTTGTCACCTGCCCTCTGTCATTCGGTCTCTTCATTCTGCTTTTGTACGTCTCTCTGTGCCTTTGTTATCTGTGCCGTGTTGTAGCTTTGGCGTGAGATCCTTCTCATGTTACTCCACAACATGTTTTAAGAGGCCGGTGTATATATTAATGATAAAGAGAAGACGTCCGACTGCAGAGCACATACAAAAAACTTAATTTTTAGTACAGTAGTCGGCTGCTTTTATATTCTGAATTTAAAAGATGGACAAAAAACAAATGTGTAAAGTTGTATCACAGACTTGAGCAACTGTTGCTGACCTGAACAAGGCTACCTTACTTTGACAATTATACATCTTACAGTAAATTCAACACACATTCATCTGATTATGAAGATAGAAAAAGTGTAGTTTCCCGCTCTGAGACCACGTATAAGCATTGCAGTGTTATGCTTATGCTTATTTCAGCTTACTAACACACTCACCTTGACAATACTAACATGCTGATGTTTAGCATAATGATGTGAGCTAACATTTGCTTATTAACAATAAACCCAGAGTGCTTATTAACAATAAACCCTGATGGTGGAAAAAGTATTGGACAAATTTAATCTTTTTTACGTGATGATGGCAGTCCATGCTAAATTAGGAGTTCATCAGCGTAACTTTGTAGATTATCATGTCTAAACACTTTATAGCTTATAGTTGCAAGGGATGAGCTGATTCAACGTTAATTATCGGCATTGGTCTGTATGGGTCAAAATCACTGGATCAGATATCTGTATAATCAGATATAATTCACACCCCCTCAATATAACATAATTGATTCACTGAGCATAGATTATATGGAGAGATGTCGGCCACCGACGTCACGTGACAAGAATTTGAGTGAGGGTTGCAGACAACAAAAGAAAGACTTTATTGGACCAATATCATTTCAGTAGATATTGATACCGGCTGTGCTATTAGTATCTGTGTATTGGTCAGTAAATAGTGATATCGAGTCATTACTTATAATTGCCTAGATGAAAAGTCAGGTCATTCCAAATCTCAGCAAAATTCTTTTCATATAATCTATATAATATAAAATAATCAATGAGATATTTCAGACAGGCATTGCAATCTACCAGTGTAGTAGATTGAACAAAAAAACCCCAAAACAAACCAAAATGTCTAAAATCAAGAGTTGTCACTCTTTGCTATTTATAACAATTTCCAATGAAGTTCAGCCGTTGTGTAAAATGGGAATAAAAAGAGAATAAAATGATTTGCAAATCCTTTTTGACCTATAGTCAATAAAATATGCAGCTATTTAATGTTTAAACTGATAAACGTGATTGTTTTTTTTTTTACAAACATTCACTCATATTGAATTTGATGCCTGTATGTACCTGATTCATGATTAATGGTGCCATCACAGATATGCAAGTTACCCAAGCTATGGGCACTAACCCACCCCCATACCATCACAGATGTTGGCTTTTGAACTTTGAACTGATAACAATCTGGATGGTCCTTTTCCTCTTTAGCCCAGAGGACACATTGCCCATGACTTACAGAAACAATTTGAAATGAGGACTGGTCAGACCACAGCTCACTTTTCACTTTGTGTCACTCGATCTCAGATGAGCTCAGATGAGCCCAGAGATGCCAGCTCTGTTTCTGGGTTTTGCTGATATGGCTTTCACTTTGCATGGTACGAGTTTTTACTTGCAACTGAGAATAGTTTTCCAAAGCGTCCCTGAGCCCACATGGGAATATCCTATGCAGAATTGTTTTGGTTTTTAATGCAGTGCCGCCTGAGAGGTCTAAGGTCACGAGGTCACAGGAATTTAATGTTGGTTTTCGGCCTTGCCGCTTACGTGCAGAGGTTTCTCTGGATTCTCTGAGTTTTTAAATGATACTATGGATTGTAGATGATGAAATCCCTAACCCCCTGCAATTTTACATTGAGAAACGTTGTTCTTAAACTGCTGGACTATTTGCGCACGCAGTTTAAGACAAAGTGGTGAACCTCACCTTATCCTTGCTTGTGAACGACAGAGACTTTCGAGGATGCTCCTTTTATACCCAATAATTTCCAATTAACCAGCTCACCTGTGGAATGTTTCAAACAGGTGTTTTTGAGCATTCCTCAACTTTACCAGTCTTTCGTTGCCCCCGTCCAAACTTATTGAATATATTGAGTGAATATTTGCAAAAAAAACAAAACAAAAAAAACAATGAAGTCTATCAGTCTGAACATTACATATCTTGTTTTTTTAACTGTATTTAATTGAATATTTGTTGAAAAAGATTTGCCAATCACTGAATTCAGTTTTTATTCACGTTTTACACAACATCCCAGTGAAATTAGGGTTTGTATTTAATCCATTTTAATCCATTGTGTTTAACTAGCTTGTAGAAAGTCCACTCCTGAATCGTCAAACATAAGGTGACAATGAAGGTAATGATTAATAACAGCTAACGTGTTGCTAGCATGCTAGCTGACTAATGACAGGCCGTGCACTGTGGTGGCAGCGGAAGCTGAGGTGCAGGTAATGACAGTGGAGCGTAATGGAGCTGACCTTGTATTTACACTGAGCAGCCTTTCATCCACCGGGACGTCAGACGGACGGACAGAGGGGACGAATCGGACAGAGAGGGGGGAAAATAGAAGGAAGAAAAGCAGAGACATTGGAAGTATGAAGGATAACGAAATGCATGAAGCAACAATTACATTTGTTGTGTGTCCAAAAGAAAGGGGAAATGAAGCAGCAGAATTGTGTGAAGAAAAATGGATCACAGGAGGAGAAAACCTTAGGGTGGAGAGAGAGAGAGAGAAGGAAGAGATAAAATCACAAAGACAACAAAAAAGGTGAGAGAGGCCCAAAGAAGATGACACAGAGGACACAGGTCAGCGGGGAGAACAAATGTTTTCAGGAACAAAGTGTGTGTGTGTGGGGGGGGGAGTGGTTTGGGAAGCCCATTTAGGGGAAAAGAAAGAAGTAAGCAGAGAAACATGTGTTTACTCAACAGATTAGTCACCATTGTAGCTCTTTGCTTTTGTCTGGAGAAGGAGGGACTGACTGACAAGCTGAGAGGGAGGGAGGGAAGGAGGGAGGGAAGGAAAGATCTAATCACCTCGATGTTTGTCAGGTGAAGGAGGTACTGACGGGTACGAGGTGAAAGGAAATCTCGGTAATCAGATCAGGGGGAATAAAGGAGTGGTAAAAGAGAGAGAGGAAATAGAAAAGAAAGCGATAGATGGGAGATAGAAGAGAGGTGTAGCGAGGAAAAGAAGAACAGGTCAGGTGTTTTCATCCAGAAGGGTGGGACTGACTGTCAGCCTGACCGACTTGACTGAAGAGTGACAACGAGCTCCTCCTCTGAAGTATTACTCACAGATGGAGAGGATGAGGCAGACTGTTTAGTGTTTACATCTGTAATGACTGTTTTTACCTTTGACTTCATGATCAAAGACTGTTCAAGTCCACACACACACACACACACACATGTGGACACACTCAGACGGACACTCAGGAACATGCACACACACACCAGGTGTCGGCTCGTGCCTTGTGGGTGTGGTAACCATTACGTCTTCATGTGGACGATGAGCTCACTCTGCCGCTACAGGAATGATACGCTTGTTTTGATCAAGTTGGCTTCACGGGTTGACTGATGTGGGCTTATAAGGGCCAATAATAATAATAAGGCTAGTATTTTTAAATGATCTTGATTATCAACTAGTGTAGGAAAAGTAAAGGTAAAAATACTAAAAAAACAAACAAACAAACAACAACAAAAAAAACACTAACCACAGGAAAACATTTTCTTGCCATAATATGTTATACTGTATTAACTGTAAAGCAATTCAAGCTTGAATATTTCTTTTTTTTTAATCAATGCATCAAATCAGCCATCTGTGTAATACATGGTTAAACTGTATTCATCAAATCAAAATGTGTATTGGAACCATAACACTGTCTTTTTTATAAGGTTCAAATAAGTCATGAAAATAAGTCATGAAAAATAATTGGAATAAAAATGGTTAATGACTAAAATATGAATATTGTGGTCTGATATGGCCCATTCTGAAAGAAATGTCATTGCGATCTATAGAGATGGTTTATGCGGATTGTCATTCTGGTCAGCGTTCATATACGTATACTTATTTCAATCATGACTTCCTGGTTTCCTGGTTTGGCTTATCACATGTCTGCCCTATGTGAATGTGATATATTACCACTGTAATATTGCTAGTAACCCAATTCTCACTTCTTTTTATGTTTTTGTTAATAGGGAAGTAAATTAAAGTTAAAGTTAAGTAATTTCCAATAAAAAAAAAGTGGTTTAATTAGACTGAAGAAGCTATGGCTGGATTAACAGCTTTTCTGGATATGTTAAAAAGCAGATAAATGTTATTCCCTCAGGGCCAACTCCAGTCTTCACTTATCTCACTTTGACTTTCCTCTGAGTATAAAAACTATCAGGGTCAGAGTCATTTAATCATATTCATGCATTCTATCCAAGATAAACCAATTTTTTTTTTTATTTAAAAGGAAAACATCCAAACAGATGTATACCAGGAAAAGGACAAGAAAGAGAGAAAATGCATACTGGAGGCAAGAGAGGCAAAGACACACCACCTGGATGCTGTCTAGATGTTGTGAACAGCTCATGTGTCATAAAGGCATAAGTTATGAGTCAGTTTAAAGATAAAAGTGTTTTTTCCTGTTTGTCCATAATCAGAGGTTTAATTGAAAGACTCTTAAATAAGTGAGTCGCAGAAATCATAACGTCTGCAACTGTGTGTCTGTGTTTGTCCGTTGTCCCTAATCACAGACTGAAAGACCAAATGATGAAGTGAATCAGAAAAAACCAAGGGTCACTCTGATGTTGGTGGGTCATATATGTATATCAGGAAAATATCGAGCTACAAATAACATTTATTATTATTGATGAGTTGTATCACCCAGCCCTAATCTGATGTGGCTAACTGCTTTTAATGTTTACATAATGGACTTTTTACAGTCGAGTTTTACGTTTGACATCAGATGATGTGTTCAACAATTTAGGTCCCATGATTTGTATTTGCCTATATTTTTTGTCTTGGTTCTAAACGTGTTTAAATTTAATGGACTGAAGTTCTCTGACACATTGGGTTGACTATGCATCCCAAAATGGTCGAACCACTGACAGTTTTAACACAGCCATGTGCCTTTGATATTGGTTTTCCGGTGTTTAGAATTATCTTTACATTACAAAATCAAAGATTCCCTCGGTTCTTATTCCTCTAACTCTGATATATAATTCTATTCGTTTCTGTCCGAAAATGACACTGTTTCAAACAAGCAACAAAACTGTAACGACTTGACTTGAACACATTCTTTCCCTTTCCTTTTGTAAACCTGTGTTATCCTGTTTGATTTTCTTCTCATCCCACATTGGATTTTAGGATTTTACCCTTGAGGTAGAACCATGAATGGCATTGTGGTGATGATGAAAGTTATGATGGTGCTGATGAAAATGGCATAAATGCTCCTCCCCCTTAGAAGGACATGAGATTTCTCTCGATCTGATGTCTGTATATTCCTCAGCATGGCCGTTAACTGGACGGGGGAGGGTTTTCTGTGGGAGGGCATGGTGGGAAAAACTTTAAAAAAAGTCCTCTCTGTTTGCCAGCAGACTTTTTTCTAGAAGTGCTCAAAAGCATGGTCACCTTTTTCTGGGTTAGACATGATAGTGATGATCAAGGGCAAATTCTGAATTACACGCTTTTACTCAGAGGCTAATGAAGTGTTCCTATTTCACCCTGGTTTTGTAAGGGATTACATTAGTGTTAACATAACGTTTAGAGCATGAGCAAACAGTACAAACAGGACAAAGCCTGTTGAATGGGTTTCAAATGTCAGGTTAATTGAGTCAACATGCTTTCCCAAAGACTGCATGTCAGATGAAAATCCATTTAAACAGCACTAACTGAAGTTGCACACATGATTGTAATTAAGTGGTGGAAAAAGGTGGAATCGGCTCTTATTCTCTGCATTCGTGCTTATGTGGGTTTCGTGATCTTAGGTTGTGTGCAGGTGTCTCAATGTGGCATCGGCAGAGAAGAGCATGCGATGCGGTGGCTTCATTGTGTCTGTTAATGTCTGCCAGCTCACTTTTATGTATCTGTCTGTCTCTCTCAGCCGTAGTTCTTCTTCCTCTCTTCCCTTTGCTCTCCTTTCGTCGACATATTTTCCTCTGTGTATCCCTGGCTCAGTGACTAAAGGCATGATTGTCTCTGTGTTTTGATGTTGCACTGCTACGTGAGCACTTCTCCTGTCTTTTGAGTCATGCTGCTGCAGCAACACTCCTCACCACTCTAGGCTGCATGGAGAAAATTTGGCTTTTCATAACTCTCTTTTATGACCTTGACGGAAACATTTTACTTCTCCCTTTCGTTTGCACTTAGTGCATTTCACTGGACGTGATATGACTGAAGAGGGTGCGTTTCAATGTAAATGCTGCCTAGACTGGTACGTCGATGTCACGATGCTGCTTGTCTGAGCTGTTTCATGTGATGTGTGACAAGTTTGTTGTTGTTGTTGCTCATCAGCTGCACATTTTGCACACAGCAGTAACCTGCTCCCTGCTAGCCTGGCGCCTCAGTCACCATGTTGGATGGATGAAGGATCCTGCCCTCTGCTTCTCCTCCAGTCATTGATTATTTATCAATTTGTCACTCATCAATCAATCTCTTTTTATTCCTCCCTCTCTGATGATTCGTAGCGAACAGATGAGACTATTACGATCGACACCACACTGTTGGTCCATTTCTTTGGGAAGAAAGGGAAGGCAGAGCTCACCTTTGATGACTTCTATAGGTACTAAAACATTTTTTTGGACATTATAACGAAACATATTTGATAAGAAATATTTGATTAGGACCTACATCCTCTTACTTTCCTGCTTCTCTGCTCATCAGGTTTATGGATAACCTGCAGACAGAAGTGTTGGAAATTGAGTTTCTAACCTACTCTAAAGGAATGACCACCATCAGCGAAGAAGACTTTGCCAAAATTCTGCTGCGCTTCACCAATGTGGAGAACATCAACGCCTACCTGGAGAATGTTCGCCACTGTATACCTGACGAGAAGGTACAATTCATGTATGCACAAAGTTCTTTGAATGAATGAAACATTTTTTAATGAACACATAAAATAGATACATGAAAGTATGTATACAAATGAAAGACAAAAAAACAAAAAATGTATACTAGTAACACAAATGATGTGGTTGTCTCAAAAAGTTGTCACTTATTAGTTCGTAACTTTTTTTTTTACCTGCGTGGCACTTTACTAATGTGATTGTTATCCCTATATACAACCCAATGCAATATAAATATAAACTATTACTTCTTATATACTGTAAAATTCAATACCAGTTCTACATACATTTAACACATATTTTCATCTATATCTCTTTAGATTGTTTTTTTTTAGATTGTTTTCAAACTGATTCACTAATAATACACATTCTTTTCAATGTTGTATATACACTCAGTTTTTTGATTAAATTTAAGATTTATTACAATTATTTGATTTTTTTTTTTACTTTATTGTCATTTAATTTTTTTCATTCATTATTATTATTATTATTGTTATTCAGCAGTTCTTTTTTGCTTTTTACATTTTTTTGTGTAAAAAGTGAATGACTTTAAAAACAGCGAATTGGTTTGTTACCTACAGTATATCCCACATTGCTATCCTTATGTCTCCTTTTTTTGGAGAATGCATTATGCAGATGAATTGAAAATCAGTACACCGTTATTCATCTATCTTTATCCATCTTCCTCCTCTTTGTGTGCCCCCTGCCTTCCAGTCAGCTAGTGTGTCCACAATGTCCCCCTTCTGTCTCTGCTGCCGAAGTCTGCTGTGCTCTTCCACACTCCAGCACTCCACTGCTTCACATACAGTCACACTAACACTTGACAACACTCTCAGCTACATGTGAATTTCTGTATATCTGCCCGTCTTGTATGATTGTCCTTTGACATGTAATCCTTATGCAACCCAACTCTACTTCTGTTCCTCCCTTCTTTCCTTTTCATGCTATGGAAGAAGCAGGAGGTTGGTCTCTACCTCGTGCGACACAAAACCTGCAGTCACATCAGTTTCTGCTGTTGTATTCGAGCTTCATCTGTGCTTATGGTTGGGTCAGGACACAGCTGGCTAATAGACTGTATTTAAAAAGTGAATAAAGTCTTCTGGTTGCACGACAAACTCCTTTTTTGAAGCCTTGAGATTGGTGATTTGACCGACACCACGACGTCACAGACGTCACCAGTGTCCAGGCTCCACATGGACAATACTAGCTGCCAATCACACAGGCGTCAACTCATATGTGCTGTGTTATAATGTCTACTTTCCTATATATGGGATCTTAATTTACAAAAGTGATCATGTGCTATTTAAGACCTAAAGAGTCATGTAGACCATTAACCCCATAGGAACATAGGAAAATCTTGCAAATCCATTGAAAAGTCAGCTTCCAAAGCTTCCAAAAACGAGGTAGAGTCTGCCCACTTACTCCATTACCACAAAAAAACGTTAGAGGAGGATTGATCGATTTATTTTTTACCATGCTTAGGTGTCTCTAGGTTAACCATTAAAATAACTTTTACAAAAATATGTAGGTAAATATAAAAGTTTCACAAATTTATGAAAATGAAAACCAAATACTACATTGCCAAATTATAAAGCAACATCAATATTTTGTCAACCTTTATATCAAAATATATCTACAAAATTAGGTGAAGAAGACAAGTAAAAAAGTCATAGATTTATTAAAAACATCGATGTCTATGGGTAACCTAAAGGAGGCTAATTTTTCCATATACTACTTTCATTCAAACTGAGTTATTTTTGCAACTAGTTGAGTCGCCCCCTGGTGGCTAGTTGCTACTTTTGTCTTAACTTCCTGGGCTTCACTTTTCACACTGTAAGACTATGTCCATTTTTTATACAGTCTATGAGTGAGCTATATTCATGTTTATATATATGTGTGCATTTTAATCTGCATCTCTCATGCAGATCTACAAAGACTGCATTCCTTATTATTATTATTATTATTATTATTATTATTTATTATTATTATCTTTGTAATGTAAATGTTCAATAGTTTTGTTGTCGATAGAACAGTTTAAATCTTGAGTCACCCTGAATCACATGTGACGCTCATTTCAAACGCAAAGCTTGTGCCCATGAGATTTTGTCATATGTATTGGTGAAAGCATAATATCTTCATATGAAGGAAATCGTTTGGCTTTCCTGTTACATCTGCTTTGAACGATCATGTGGAGTCTGAACAGCCAGCTGCGTGTGGCTTCGGCTTATTACTGTATGCTGCTACTTTCAGGGTTGTGACACACATCAAGAAGGCTGCTGTGGAAACATCATTAATGACTTCCCATGTCATTAATCGCTCCCTTTCAGTTAACATTGCAGATCTATATGCATGTCTATGAAGGCGACTTTAACTCGCAGTCCACTCTAAAATGATCAAGAGCAAGATTTTTCCTCATAACTTCTTCCCTTCTGTCTTTTTCTGAGCAGGTTACAGTTTTAATTTTGTTTTTGTTGATTCTTGTTCCACTGGTGTTGCAGGGAATTACCTTTGATGAGTTCAGATCCTTCTTCCAGTTTCTCAACAACCTGGAGGACTTTGCCATTGCCATGCAGATGTATAATTTTGCTGCTCGTTCCATTGGACAAGGTAGGAATGGAGCAGTGGGATTTAGTGTCCTGAGGGTTTTCTGTTTACGCAGAGATGTGCTGACATAGTGTAAGTTGTCAAAATACTCTACTAAAAGTGTTTTTCCTCCTCTGCCAGATGAATTTGCAAGAGCTGTTTATGTAGCAACTGGCCTGAAGCTGACACGTCACCTTGTAAACACCATCTTCAAGATATTTGATGTAGATCACGATGATCAGCTCTCTTACAAGGAGTTCATCGGCATCATGAAGGACCGGCTGCATAGGGGAGCCAGGGTGAGGAACTACATATATATATATGCAAAATGAATAGAAAATATAGTCAAAACATTGACAAGGTTAGATCGAACCCACAAATGTGATGCTCCAGATACTCAACTAGCTCAAAGAAAGGTCAGTTTTACAGCTTTTCTAACCAGCTAAACTGTTTTTAGCTGTGCTAACATAATTGCACAAGGGTTTTCAAATCATCCATTAGCCTTCTAATACAATTAGCAAACACAATGTACCATTAGAACCCTGGAGTGATGGTTGCTGGAAATGGGCCTCTATACACCTATGTAGATATTGCATTAAAAACCAGACGTTTGCAGCTAGAATAGTCATTCACCACATTAACAATGTATAGAGTGTATTTCTGATTAGTTTAATGTTATCTTCGTTGAAAAACAGTGCTTTTCTTTCTAAGTGACCCCAAACTTTTGAACGTATAGTATATATATATATATGCAATTCAAAGGCAGATAGGGCAGTTACCTCTGTAGCATTCATTTATGCTGTTGATGTTCTTTTAGCAAGGCCGTGAGTAACACTCATGTCACTATATTACACTGTTGTTATTGAAATGTGGCAGAGTCGTTTCCTATTTGCCATAGCTGTGCCACTGCAAAAAAATCCAAGAAATCAACAGAAATGTGGCCTGAACAGAAATAAACCAAGCTGAAATAAATTTATGTTACATTTCATATGAGAGTGAAATCAGAAACTACACTATTCTGGAAAGGTTTTTTTTTTTTTGGATTTTAGAGGCAAGTAACATCTTCAGTGAATTCCCTGAAGTGACAGTCATGGCGTTGTTTCCAAGGACAGATACTGCCCTCTAGTGGTCTAGTCTGGTGACAGCGGTGAAAGAAAAAAATAGTTAGCACTTTTTTTTATCATTCTGATGTGTTGCAAGCTTCTCTAACGTTGTAGAAAACACGTAGATTCCTGTGTTTTGGCCTAACAGTCTTGGCTTTTTAACACTGCTGTTCATTTATTTCCATCTCTTTCTTTCTCTCCTTGTCTCTGCTTTCCTCCTCAAACCCTTTTCTCTTTTTGTCCATCCTCATCTGTGTTGCCACCACACTAATACCCTCTTTTGTACTTTCTCTACACTCCTCTTCTCTTCTGTGTTTTCTTCCGTCATGTCTATCACCTAACCTTGCAGGGTTATAAAGCTGTCGCAAAATCCACATCTTTCAGATCCTGTCTGAAGAAGGAGCTGGCAAGCAGATAAGTATCACTGACAACAACAACAAATCTTGTTTGCTGTATGAACAGTTTGATAATCGGAGAGTAATACAGAGCAGCTGCAGTCACATTCCTTTCAACCTTTCCTCTGTTTTAACCATTATAATTACAATGTGACTTTTTTTATTGATATTTTAATAACAGGATTAAAAGAATTAATGATTATAACATCCAATTGTTGTTCTTGAATGAAGAAAGTTTATCAAGTCCACTAATCTACAACAGTGTCTGCAAAGCAAGGATTTTCTCTCAGTCATATTAGTCTAGAGACTTGATTCTTAAACTGTGGTATGTGTACCACTAGTAGTACGTGAACTTCCTCGGGTGGTACCTGGAAGAAAATCAGAAATAGTCTTCTACTGTATATACCAGGGTATATGATTGTAGTGGAGCTGAAGAATTTTGACCAGAGTCCATAGAAAATGAAACAAATAATAATAATAATAATAATAAATAAATAATAATAATTTGTCACCTTATTGGTCACTACATCTTAGTCTAATTTCACTTTACCAGTGTTTGACCTTTATGTGAGGAAGAGGAGGATGATGAGAGAGCAAATTATCTTTATGGAAATACATCTGCCTCCTGTGAAAACTTGGTAGCTGACTTTGCTATGTACACCTCTGGATTATAATGGTGGTGATAATGGTGTTACTTTGAGAGCTCAATATTTTTTCAAGTGGTACTTGGTATTAAAAGTTTTGGAACCACTGCTCTAGAGTTTATGCCAGATCAAACTGCAGTGCATTAACATCCTAGGTAAATGTGACTAATGTCTTGCATTATTACAGTAGGACTTTTCCTCTTTGTTGATCTTCTGTTTTATAATTAAAAGCTTCTGTCGGCAAACAGCGTGAAATAAAAAAAAGAAGCTGCATTGCTGTCGATGTCACATGATTTTTCCTTTTTTTTTTCTATTTTTTCAAAAGGTAAAGGGCCAGCACTATGCCACCTTTTCCAGCTGTGTTCGCGCCGAGGCCAGAAGACAAGTGAACCACCTCTGGAGGAGGTACAAGGAGAAGTAGTAGAAGAGGACACGGATGGATGGCAGAAAAAAAAGGCATGAAAGAAGAAGATTAAACATAAAAACAGCCTGATGAGTTAGCTCTAACGTTTATAGCATTTATTTTCATCATCAAAACTCCAAAGCAGAAAATAACTGTAGAAGCATGACTGCACCACAAACTGACTGATACTGTACATCCAGTATGATGATAATAAGCAACATGACATAGTATCTTGATTTCCCATTCCACACTTACCTCAATCTTGTGCTTTATTCCACGTTTGATTTATTGTCCAAAGTAGAAATGGAATTCATGTCAACTGTCCAAGCATGGCTTCCTTATAACTGGGACTTTTACTATAATTATTATCATAAATTATCTGACCTGCAAATTTGCAAGCTTATTGCTAAGCAATATTATATACAGTAAGTATACTTAAGCAGCAGGCTGTAGCTTTTAGGTTCTATCAAATGAATACCAAATAAATCTTCACTTATTTAATCAGTTAATTATCAAAACTATGTTCTTCTAATTTGTTAAACACATTCAAGAGCACAACAATAATGTAATAAAATATATATTAAGATGATAATGTCATCCTTATAAATATGGATGACAGACAAATAAATATATGGATCAAAAGTTGCAGAATTAAATGACTGTTGTTTTGACTTCCGCTGACCTTTGATCCTCTGTCTTTTTTTTTTTTTTTTTTTACTTTTAATATTATTTTTTATCCTTTTCAGCCAGTACATGCTTACTTTGTTTTGCAATGAGATGTTACTGTATAAACATTTATTTATTTATGATTTACTATTGTCATGTTACTACAGCACTTGGGATGTCTAGACGTGTAGAACACACCGATGAAAAGGAATGAGATTTCGGACCAATTTCAATGTTTTTACCTACTGAAAATCCTTATTGTCTTGACCTTCAGTTTGAGAGCCTTTGCTGCATGTATGTCACGCAAATGGGTGACAATTTAAAGGAAGAACCTGAAAAATGAGTTTGGAAATGTTAAACATGTGGACAGTACTTCCACACACGACAGGAGGGGTGTCACTGAATAGGTTGTTGAGTAAAATATGGTGTGAATCGCATGCTGAGGCCTATGCGGTCACCAGCTTTCAGCACAGTTCAACACATACAGGTGATTTTGAACTAAGGTGTTAGTAAATGAGATGTGTAAAGTCACTGCCAAAGTGTACAGACGGTGGTATGTGATGGTATAACACCTCTGTTTCCGTAGATGGTTTGTTAGGTTTTTCCTTTATTTTGATTGTTTGTCTTTACCTTTGTCAAAATGTCTCAGAGCAAATCAAACACTTCTAGCAATCACTGTGTAGCTTTTATACCTAACAGTAAAAGAACCACAAAACCTGGGCAATAATTAGGCTGCATTATAATTAACATGTGTGATTTGAATGACAAAACCTCTAATATTGCAATATGTTAATAAATTCTTGAATATAATGACATCTGCTAAGGAAGTCATGTTTTTGCCATCTTATGTTTGTCTTGTTTGTGAGCAGCAAAATTGAGGATGGATTTTACTGACATTTTCTGGGGTAATGGCCCAAGGAAGACGTTATTTTATTTTGTTGAGACAGACGGAAACTGAGCAGCCTTACTAAAGGTTTACACTTTTTGGAGTGCTTTCTCTAGTTTACTGCCTCCCAAAGTGTGGGGCATGTTCCACTGATGGACATTGGAGGAATTGCAGGTGGGCCACCAAACATTCCCCCCATTTCTCACAAGTATAGATTACATTCTTTGTTTTGGCGAAACATGAATCTAATTGGATATGTTGTCTCATTTCAACTTACGTTACGTTTATATGTTGACCAAACACAGAGCTTCTCGGAAATGGCCAAAAATCACAAAATCACAATATTGAGGTTGTCAATATTATTGTGAGTGTAGATTGGCAATATGGACAACATATTTACATTTTAATGCCCATTTGTTCTCTTCAGTGCTGTGCTACATGATCTGGACATATGGACCTCAGAGTGTGGCCCCCGGGCCTTTAAGGTTTGGAAAGCTCTGCTATAGTTTGTGGATGTTTTGGTGCTGACCAATGACACTTTTCCTGCCTTAGGCTAAGAATCAATGCACTGTTCCCTTCTTCTGCTTCTGCAGTTAAAAGGTAGATTTATCTGTAGTAAGAACTGTGGGACTCTGTCCACTTATTGGACACAATATAAATTCTTTTCTTTGTTATTTTAAAATTCAAGTATTAGTCACAGGGGTAACAGTAACAAACTTTTTCGAGACAAATCCGTGCAAAAGCCGTGGTGTTGACTGCGCATGCGCAATGACGCTCCTATTCAACCGCAAATGTCGACTATCGAAGGTGAGCAACATTTTCAGTGCGCTACTCACGGGCTGTTAACTGGTCGCGTCAGGAGACACACAGCTTCGTGTGTATAATTTAGGTAAGTTTGTTCAGGCCATGCTGAGTTGTGTCAAATAAAACTAAGTTCATTATCACCTGAAGAAGATGGAGGTGAATTTGTAGCATAAATGCTAACTAATGGCAGCGTTAGCATCGTTTTTTCTCGCCCTCCTCTGGTTGTTGCGTTGTTGTTTCTTTTTTTAATGCATGTTAAGGTGAACTAATTGGAACTTTCTGTGTGGATGTTGGTGTTGAATTTATTATGCTGTTAAATAGTGAAATGCTGCCCTCGTGTGTCTTCATAGCAAACTTGACCTGACATTAAACCCTTTGAGGCAGTTTGGGCTGTTGTCGTGCAGTTGTGGTCACTCACTTTCTCGTTTCAACACACGTTGCCATCAAAAAGGGTCGATTTTGTCTTTATTTTGGATATTATTTTCAACGTAGGACTGAATGCCCCTGAAACCTAGCGAAAGTGGCCGCTTCGAATTGTACTGCGGAACTGTATTTCTGTGTCAGCTTTCTGCCAGGGACGATATAAACGACGCACAGATCGATATGCAGTTTGTCTGTAAAACTACATTCAGATATCTTAGTCACTTAAATACTTACATAAGTCACTAAAGTCTGTGTTGTTCTATTATGAGTAGTTCGAACTGATCTTTCATCAAACAGTATGTTAGCTTGTGAAAATCATATAAAGAAATGAAACAATCTTAAATGTACAGAGCGTGTGACGAAATCCGCAAAGCATTGTGGGTCTTATGGTGGTGAACTAATATTAAATCGCCTTGTTTTAGCAAAATTGTAGATTCAACTGGTTCGTGTGGTTCTGCGAAGATAGTGTTTTTGTAAAGATTTGTGTCATGTTTGGGGGACACAGTAGGTGAAAACCATGAGTGACAAGAATAGTCCGAAGAATGGGGTTCCGTCTTCACCTTTCTCCGAGTTAAGACTATACTTTCAGGGATCATTTCTATAGTTTTTGACTTGAGAAATGTGTTTCTAAAGTGATTGGTCTCGCTAACCACGATGATGAGTCGTGATATTCTCTTCTGAGCGCGAAGCGGGCTTTGAGTAATGATTCATTTCATATGCTCACTGTCATTGATGACCGTTCTTTGCTTCTTCATGAGGCTTAGAGGAAGAGAATATGATCAGAGTGGTTATCACTTGATGTAATAAAGAAAAATGTGATTAGTTCATCAGTGTGTGTGAAATATGTTGATGTTGAACTTGATTGGATGAATGTAGGTCAAATTAAACTGTACTTCTCAAACCCTTGCTGTCAGCCCCTCCAAACCTCACCAAACTTTTAACAATATGTAATGATAGAACATTTATTGAAATGAACATCAATATTATACCCATTCTTTTTGCTTCTCTTTGAATAATTTGTTGTAAAAATTAAAAACAACTTAGTTTAGAACACAAATAACTTGACACAATAATTTTCCAAATAAAATATGAAATGTGCAAATATCTTTATAGGACACCAGTTGTGGTGTTTTGTCAAGACAGTGGCTTATTGACACGACTGGAGCATATGGGCTTAAGTGTCTTAAGGTCACTCCTCATCTCCTACCATATTTGCTGTGAATTCAAGACTGAGATAGTACATCATCTTATTTCATCTTATTTGAGTATATGAACCCAGCGGTAACATGCAATTGAATGATTGTTTTGTGGATATATGTAGAGATAAAAGTTCATAGCATTATCAAATGTTTCATTTAGGAAATGCCTGGTTATTACTAACAGATAATTATTCTTTTGTCCTGTCTTGGAAATTTGCAGTGGGCACTTCTCTCTATTTCCTTTAATACTCATAAATTATATTATACTGTACATTATACATAGATAAATAAGAGACATCTGTCAACTAAATAGCTGCACTGTGGTGAATATATAGTAATGTAAGTTTGTAGCCCTTATGGAAGTGTCAAGTGTGTATTTTAATCTCCACAAACACCAAAGCAAATGTAAAAAAAAAAAAACACATTTGTAATGTTCTACTTAGTGGAAAATGATTAAAACATGATTAAATGCATGATTTGTTGAGGAGGAGGGATAAAAATTAGGTAGAATATTTAGGCTCTGCATATTTATAGGTTGTGCTTTGCTGTGCGGATTCACAATAACAACAGGAGTGGACTCAGAGCGCCTGTTCTACCTAGATGCCTCTGAATCCTGTGTGAGTCATTCTGTGAATAGCACACAGTTTCCAATGTTCCAACCCACCAAAACTACAGTTTCAGGCATCATTTCTACAGTTTCTAACTTGAGATATGTGTTTCTGAACTGAATGGTCTTATTAGCTACAATGGTGAGCTGTGATACTCTCTTCTGAGTGAAATCAGACAATGAGCAAGGAATCATTTCATTTTTGCTTCTTCATGAAGCTCAGATGAAGATGATATGGCTCTTTAAGGTGAAAAGTAGTATAAATAGTAAATAGTTAATAGTTAGATGTGTCATTGAGATTGTAGAAAGAAATGTTTCATTGAACTCTGAGCTTGTCAGGTGGATTTCTCAAGATAAAGTGTGTGTTGTGATCAAATGTTTGATTTTCTTGTAATTTGCAGCATTTCTTTGTCTATTTCATACTCAAAATTAAGTTATTGTATAATATAGTTGAATATATTAGATAAATATGGGAAAACACTGTCCTCATAAAACGACCCATATCAAAATCAGATCTCGGTGGAGCTTGTTGAGGCTGCCTCTGACCCCTGAGTGAGGATGGTTGTCATGTGAATGGTTCATTGTTTTCACATTCTCATTCATTAAGACTATACTTTCAGGGATCGTTTCTATAGTTTCTGACTTGAGAAATGTGTTTCAGAACTGTATGGTCTCGCTCACCACGATGATGAGTCATGATGTTCTCTTCTGAGCATAAAGTGGACATTGAGTAAATGAGTTTATTTCATCTGCTCACTGTCATTGATGACTGTTCTTGGCTTCTTCATGGAGCCTAGAGGAGGAGGATATGATCAGAGTGGTTGTTCTTCATTGTAAACAAAGTTATCGCTTGGAAGATCCAGTTAGTGTCTATTGTCTATATTAAGTGCTGCATGTTGTTATTATTAAACTATGACAAGATATATTCATGCCCAGTACTTACTATATTGACATGTTGAGTGGAACATTACAGTTTTGACATATAATTAGAGGACATTCACTGGAAAATCACATTTCTGATGTTTTTTGGTGTGTCCCTGTGTCCTTCCCATATCTAAACATCACTAAAGTGTCACAATAAACACTTCAGCCACTTCTGAGAAAGAAGGGCTTCTCTGTTTACCTGCGCTTGAGCAAGCAGTTTTGAAAAGTCGAGTTTAGTTGCGTAACCAGCACATTTGCTGTGCAACAAACCCTCCCCCCAACAGCTACTCCCGGTCATGGGCGTGAACGTTCAACCTGAAAAAGAAGAAGCATCGCGGAGCAGTCAGTCAGCTGGTAGCTGGCCAATCACAAGCGAGTGGGAATGTACTTGGTAGCTGCCAATCACAAGAGACTTTAGTGCTCTGGGGGGCGGGCATTAGTTCAGATTAGTTCCTGTTCAGAGGCTGGCAGAAAGCATAATATAACTAAACTCAACTTTTCTAAACCACTTGCTCAAGCACAGGTAAACAGTGAAGTGTTTATTGTGACACTTTAGATACAGGAAAGACACAGGGCCACACCAAAAAACATCAGAAATTTGATTTTCCAGTGAATGTCCTCTAATCATATGTCAAAAACTGTAATGCTCCACTCAACATGTCAATATAGTAAGTACTGGACACTAACACTCCAAGTGATAACTTTGTTTACAATGAAGAACAACCACTCTGATCATATCCTCCTCCTCTAGGCTTCATGAAGAAGCCAAGAACAGTCATCAATGACAGTGAGCAGATGAAGTAGACTCATTTACTCAAAGTCCACTTTAAGCTCAGAAGAGAATATCATGACTCATCATCGTGGTGAGCGAGACCATACAGTTCTGAAACACATATCTCAAGTCAGAAACTATAGAAATGATCCCTGAAAGTATAGTCTTAACGAGTGAGAATGTGAAAACAATGAACCATTCACATGACAACCATCCTCACTCAGGGGTCAGAGGCAGCCTCAACAAGCTCCACCGAGATCTGATTTTGATATGGGTCGTTTTATGAGGACAGTGTAATCTCATCTTTAATGTGACAAGATACATAAAAAAACACTTTTGGTAGAAAATGTTGTTAAACTTTTAGGTTACATTGTGGATGTCTCTAGATAGAATGTATGGCATGTTGAAATATATTGGTTATGCCTGATTATGCCAACCCCTCCCCCACTTTCACGATAATATTGAATGTTGCGACATTTATTTGTGCAGCCCAATATCGCAATATTATATTTTGCATATCGCCCAAGCCTAGTGAGACATCAGCTTTGGTGGCTTGAATGTATTTTTATGTCTGTTCCTGTATTTTATTGCTTACTCATTAAGACCGAAATGGTAGACGCACCATGACAGTGGAGTGAAGAAGATAAAATTTGACAACTCTTTTCAGGGATAATGTTTCTTACTTAAAATGTATTTCTAAAGTGTATGGTCTTGGTAACCACCAAATAGAAACTGATATTCTCTACTGGGAATTGGACAGAGAATAATGTTAATTCCATGCGCTTTTTGTCAGTGATGACTAATCATTGTTTTCCTTCTAACAAAGAAGGGCATATTATCGGAGTAGTAATAAAACATTTGTGGGAAAAGTAATTAAACCTGACTATTTATTTCAAAACTATTTCTAACAAGATTAGAGACTGGATTTCATGAAGCACCCCGTATTCAGGAAACGATCTTGCCAATTAATTTTAAGACTGTATCAGAAGGTTTAACAATCAGCGGTGTGTATTATTGGATGATGGCAAAAAAGTTTGTAAACTGCCCAATCTCCTAAAAAGAAGTCCATAGAGAAAATCAACAGTTTAGTTTGTGTGAGCTGCTGTTGGGTTGACCTCTGCCTTTTTTTGGAGGTTTGTGTCACTTAGACAACTACAAATTAAGGTTTTAAGCATTAAAGTCACCAGGTAACACATTTAAACTATTGATGGAGCAGCAGTGGATTGACAACTTGTCTGTGCCACGATGTATGTGTCTGTGGACTTTGGTGTAGGGAGAGGTGAGAGAGGGATATACTCTCTTTGGTTTTCAGTTGGGAAAGGCTGTATAATGGTGAGGAAAAAACAACATTTTTCAAAGAGCATTGCCTTAAGCAGGCACTGACTCAACTTTGTGAGCTGTTAAGTGGCTAAAATAGGTCTTTCCCTGTGTCCCTGCTGGTTGCCATGTTTTCGGTGAGAGCTGGTGTTTGTGTCCCGGGCAGCTTCACAGAAACTGCAGCGTGCTCTGTCAGCGCTGATGTGTCAATACAGTTAAAACAAACGAAACATGAAATGTTACTTTTATAAATCAACAGATGGCGGCGATGGTGCTCTGAATGGCATCAACTCGCTTTTAAATGCGAAGAAGAAGAAAAGGAGAAGGCGGAAGCTGCGCTTAACGTGCACTTAGGGTGACGTAACACGTAAATAAGTTGATCAAGCTCTTACTCGCTAGGTTCTTGTCTTCCTTTAGCTGCAATAACCTGCTGCTGCGACAGTGTTGTCAGTACCCCATTTAGACACCAGTCCGCGGAGATAAAGAGAAGTTAACATTTTAATCGATACCCGGGGATATGCCATCTGACTTTGTCACGTAAATATAAAGAACGCCCCGCGCGGACAACAAACCGAATCATAAGAGCTAACCGGGGATAGCAGCAGCACAGTCCGTGCGCTCTTCATGCCCACTTTCTCTTCCATTTGTTCGTCTGTCTACCGACGGCCTGTAGCTTCTGTCACCAAGTTGAGTCCTTGGTTGGCCGCCAGGAGAGGATGAACTGGCTTTTCCCTCTGTCCAAAGGCTCCGGACCTCTCCCTCAGCTGAGCAGCCTACAACAACAAAGACAGCGACAGATCGACTCACTCAAAGCCGCTCACCCCAGGTAATGTGCGTCACCTGAAGCCACACAGCCCTGGTTCCGATCGTTAGCTCGTTACGAGGGACGTAATTGTTTTGAATCTGAGATTATGGCTGCCGCGATATTAACTCGCGGCTTAGATTACGCTGTATACCACAGCTGATGCTTATGTTGTGTTGCTACTCATCAGTTATAGTGTGGACAAACACGCTAGGCTAACATATAGCATACGCCCTCGTTCTTCGTTCACATACAGTCCTGCTGTTTTGTAATTGAGTTTATTCATATAACATGACCTCACGTCCCTCGATGTGACTGTTGTGTGGCTAATTAGGGGTAACATTTCATCAAGCCACCAATCTAGATGGTAGTTGACCGGGGTGCTGTGTTAGCTGGTCTAGTTAAACAAGTCAGCAGTCACACTGTCTGTTTTTAAGGCTGATGACATAAGTCAGGTCCTAAGTCAGTCAGTGTAGCGTTTGTCAAGCTAACATGTCACGTGCAGCTGTAGAAAAAGTTGGCTTATCGATTATTATTCAAACTGTTACGGTGCCATACGATAAAAATGTTAATAAAAAAACACAGACCAACAAGTTTATACAACCATTTTAGAGATGCTAACAATCTATGATTATACCCTACCAAAACGTTTATAAATATGAAAAATAAATATTAGTAAAAGGAAGCATCTGTATCAATGTTTCTTTTGAGGCAACTGATAGAGTGCTTCCAGAATGTCAGTACAATAAGATACCCATCAAGGCTAAGAGTAATATAGCCTATAATCAAAATTCAGTCCATAAAGCATCAGTGTTTCCCCAATAAACATTGTTGAGTTGTTTTTTTTTAAATTTGCTATCCATTAAATAATCAGGATTTCTATGTTATTTTCATTAATCTGATTAGACTAGTGCTTAATCTGATGTTGGACGGGACCACAAAGATTTCATTAATCGATGCATCGAGGCGGCAAATTAAATTTAACTTGTGGTTCTTAAGAACAGCTTAAAAATGTATAGACTCTTTGAGGATTAAATAATTATCATTTGTCTACAAAGAAGCACTGCTAACTTGGGGATTTTTTGTTATTCATCTTCCTACTGAGGTTAATCATTAACTATTAGCATCAACAGACTGTTCTCTTGGTGACTCTCTTGTTAGTAGGATGTATTAAACTGTAGTTATCACCCTCCTGATGTTGTTTGACAAACAAACAGTTGTGCCACATAAAATGCACCATAAAACACCCTAAGAGGTTAAAGTAGTACATTTGTAATGGTTCTTTGCTTTTCTCTGGAAAATAGCAGTTCAGGCAATTATAGAAATGACAGGGCTAATGTGCTGTGTGAAATGTCGATCATGGCATGACAGTGATGTTGAGGAGGAGGTCCACAATTTTTTTTTCCCTCAGCTGAGGATCCCCTGGGAGACATTTTCAAATATTCTGGAGACTCTCCTATGTATGTCATCATAAGTTTAATGAATGACTCTGTAAATATTCACTGACCTGACAGCGTGCCCGGGACCCTCATTTGTGAATCACTAAGTTAAGGAATAGATGGACAAAACATGAGAATTCAGGCTCTTTGACGAAAGGGCTATTTTACACTTAACTCTGAACAAGTCACATCTACCTATAAATAAGAGTTATACATATCTTAAAAGGTATCACATGCAGTCATTTCATAAATTTGATATTATCAACTGACTCTTGCAAATGACACTACAGGGTTGTTGTCATTGCATACAGTTATGCCATATATTAATGTCCCCTTTGAAAGATAGCTATGAGGAGGTCATGCTCGGAAAAATTGAGATTTAGGTTTACTGTAAATGGTTTAACTCTTTAATTGAATTTTAATATACATGTGCCTGGAGTTGTAGACTTAGCTGTGTTGTAAGAGGGAGTCTTTCTTTGTAATGGTAATGGTAATGGTAGACTTGAAGCAGCTCTCTTTATGAAATTCCTTCCTGTTTTCAAACTGACAGAATTTTCACATACACTTGCAAAAACATGTATTTTCCAGCGATTATGTCATCTCATGACTTTCTTGTTTTTCATACAAAACAGCATTGCAGAGATCCAGAAGGATGTGGAATACAGAATACCATTCACAGTCAACAACTCCACTATTAGTGTTAACATGTGAGTACATTTGAACACAGTATGACTTTTAAAAAGCAGGTAGAGACCCATCTTCTCTAAACTTGGTCATTTTCTTTCTGTCTTTCAGTCTGCTACCTCCTCAGTTCCCTCAGGAGAAGCCGGTGGTTAGTGTCTACCCACCTGTTGGGCATCATTTAGTTGACAGCAACAGTGGCACCATGATCACTAGTCCCCTCATCACAAATGTAAGTAGTAGTTGAGGCTTTTGGTTTTGATTAATTTGATTTAGGTGGGTGTCTCCCAAACTTGGAGCTTGCCAGAGTGTTAAGAACCAGGTTATACTTTCTGCGTCCCTGTGTGCGCAGTGTGGTAGTCAGTGTAACCTAAATTTTGCCATCCACTTATTTCTGTGGTGTTCCATGCGGACCTTAAGTGTATGCTGTGAGCACACCTCCAGTTGGGGTCTGCATGGTCTATATGCACAGACTGTGCATGCTCCATATAGCATAACTCATTCCAGGTTAGTTGATGGTACACTCTTGTTTTGGTCAAAAGAGACAATGAAGAAGAAGATAACCATGGAAACTTGCTTAAGGTTATATGATGAAGTCTGCTGGCACCATCACATGTACAACTCTGCACTGAATGAATACAAGGACATACAAAAGAGGACAGACTCCTGGTGAGAAACTGCCACTACTGTGTGAGGCGTCTCTTCGTGGAAGGGGAAGTTATTAAGTATGACCCAGACGAAACGGAAATTAACTATTAACTTGATCGATGAGGGTTTCATTTCTTCACCCCCCCCCCCATATTTTCATTCCATTATGCAAAAACACATTACTCTTAAACATTAGCCAGAAGGAAACTGAAAAAGATATGTTCACTGATGAGGTAATGTGCTATGTCTTGTAGTAATTTTCTTATAATCCCATATTTTCATTCCATTATGCAAAAACACATTACTCTTAAACATTAGCCAGAAGGAAACTGAAAAAGATATGTTCACTGATGAGGTAATGTGCTATGTCTTGTAGTAATTTTCTTATAATCCTTCACATTTATCGATGATTGTTCAGTGCATTTTTCAACATAATTTTTATAAAGAATAATAGATGGGTTTACTATTGCAACACATCATCAGTAGGGTAAAACTAACCTGTCTCATGACGGTCTAAACCCAGCTCACATTCCCTATTAGTGGGGGGAACAATCCTGTTGGGGTATGAAAGATGTGGTTTGAACTGCAATTCCCCCTCCTGTCAAATCTAACTGACCACGCTACAAATAATGGCTGCTTGTTGTTGTCCAATTGTTCAGGAAGGACATCAGACTACTATATAATCATCAAACCCCTCCTTTTTTAACCAAATGTTGTTCATTCTTTTATTCAGGCTAAACTGTTTCCTTCCTCTTTTTCAGAAAGATAGAACATTGTCAGTGCAGAATTAGTGTAATATAAATGGTGATCATGGATTTCCAGTGATCAAATAAATGCCGTCCCTGGTGATGGTCAACTGTAGAAACACCCCTTTTGTTTAGTTCACTTGTTTTCATTTTCTGTTCCTTCTAGAAGACATTGTGATTGCTAATGGTTTACATTTTTCTCACTTTCATCAAGGTATTTACTACGCCTTTTTTTCCCCATATGTCTTAGTTTGGGATGCACTCAGATCTTGGTAAGGTTGTTCAAAGTCTGTTGGATGAGTTCTGGAAAAGTCCTCCTGCTCTGATTTCTACTGGCCCTGCTGGCTTTCCATAGTGAGTTTAAAATTCTTTTCATGGATCACATTATTGACACTTGTGTCTCTTATTACTTTCTCATGTAAAATAACACTTGCAGTATATCCTGTTAGGTATATTTTTGCTTATTGAAGTCTAACTGATAAATTACAGCTCATAAAAAATGTTTTTGCCCCGATGTCCTCTTAAAAATACAGTGATTCACATGTCGTGGTAAAAATGTTTCTTCTCCATGAATTGCAGCAGTATGTATAAGCCGTCAGGCATGGCCACTTTCCCATCTCAGGCTTTCCATTACGGTCCTCGTCATGTGGGTCCTAGTCAGACACCACCCCCAGCTCCCATGCCTCACCCAGCAGTCGATAATGTCCATGGGCCTCCTCGAGCTCCAGCCCCATATGGACTGATTTCTGACCTGCCACTGCCTGTACCTACTGTAGATTCACAGGTAAAAGTGATCATGTATCCAGGTTGGGTTGTAACATCTACTATGCACATAGATGTGCACACGCTGAGAACCATCATGTAAGATGTAGGGTCTGCTTACATGCAGTGCCTAAAATCCCAAGAAAATTGCATGAAAAACAAGTTGAGGGCCAGAGGTGTTTTTAACCGAGGTGCTTGAGGTTTGCAAGCCTGTTGCATCTGTCATTACTAAGCCACCCAAACGTTGGAGCCAGTTTGACCTTTTCTTTGTATCAAGCATCAAAATACTGTATGTGCTAAAAGCACTTGCTGCATTCCAAAAAGATTAGATGTTTTCAAATATTTCTAATCAATGTGATGAAGACACGCCCAGCAAAACAGGCATCTGATGCATGGCTCAAAGAAAGAAATGCATTTGTACACAAAAAAGATACTGTATGTCCCTTAAGCTATCTTTAGCTATTAAATCGATTAAGAAACACCATGTTTTAATTGTAATGTACTGCTGAGGTCATACAGTTGAGGATGAAATTATTAACCCCTCTATGGAAATTTCAAAGTCCTGATTTAAATCCCATTGAAAATCTTTGGGGTGAACTGAAGACAAAGGTCCATGCCAGAAGGCCATCCAATCTGGAGGAGCTTGAGAGATTTGCCAAAGAAGAATGGCCTGGCATTCCTAGGAGATGAGTCAGAGACTTGTTGAAAACTGCAACAAACAACTGCAGGCTGTTATCCAGCAAAAGGTGACACAATTGACTATTAGCATCAGGGGGCTAATAATTTTGACCCTAGCAGTTTTGTTTTTTGTGGAATAATTTCATTTCTGTGTGCAAAGTCAAATAATGGAAACATCCAAAATAATAATTTCCCAAGTGCTGGGGCTAATAATTTCATCCTCAACAGTTCATGTCATGCCATGTTATTTTATTGTTGTATCAGTAGGTGGCGATATATGCCTGTAACCGTGGTACTGTTCAGTCTTATAAATGAAGTAACTGCTTTAGTTTTTCTGGGTTAGTAGTAATAGAAAATATTTCTGAAACAAAATTAAGCTTGTATATTAATGTTGTGCACAGATGAAGCTTATTTTGTGGACGCCCTTTTTAACGAATACCAACAGAAAATGTAATGGTTTTTCCTCTTAGTGTTAAAAACTGTTAGTAGAGCCAGAATCTCTCAAAAATATGTCCTCTTTTCCAAAATGTCTACAGTTGAGCTCTTTGAAGGGAAGAGGGCAGGTTTTTCTTCCCTGCAACTACACAGTCTACACAGACATTAGACTCAGAACATGAATTCCTTTCGCTGTTTGTCATCTTATCTCTTTCAGCCTGGAATAAACGGACACATGTACAAGATGCCTGAAATTCCAGAGTCCTTTCCTGAACTCTGTGACATGAAGTAAAGTATTCCAAATTATTTTCATCATTAAATGCCATATTTCTTTTGAACTGGTCATTGATGTCCTTGTTCTTTTTTTTCACCCACTGCCTCTCATCCCAGTCTAACCCAGCTGTCAGATATGTCTGAGAATGAGGATTTGTTGCTGAAATTCTTTTTGAGTTTGCCACAACTCAAGCAGGTCACCAGTGATAAAGAGGAGCTGATCACCAGCATAGTGGACATGGCCAGTAAGTCCGTCCTCTGTCTTTCAGGCCAGTCATGAAGACTTAATGGAGTTGAGCTCCACAAACACCTGACATTTGGTTGTCTTTTTATAGAAAAAAACCTTCAGATGGAGCCACAGTTGGAAGGAAAAAGGCAAGAAATGCTCTACAAGGTAAGCACTCATGTCTACTCGTTTAAATTATTACAAATACACAACAAAAAACAAACCAACTATGCTTTTTGTTTTTGAGTTGATTGATTGGGGATTTCTTCTGTGTTCACAGTTTGAACAGCTGACTCAGATGAAGTCTGCCTTTGAGACAAAGTTGCAGAGACAGCATGAACTCAGTGACGTAAGTGGCTCATCTCACTGATCGGAAACAAGATGTCAGAGAAGATTGTTTGACAGTTATCTTTTTAATTATTTTTTATGGTAATTTTTGATGTTTTGGACCTAATGTGCCAAATATGGGTTGTTCATTGAATTGTATAAGAATAAAAATCATTGGTTACTCTCATAAGTAAAAAAGGCCTTTGCACACATCGAACATGTTTGTTTCAATCATGCAATTTGTATGAGGATTATTTATGTTTTTAAACCTGTCTACAGTCAAATGGTGTTTTCACATAGTACCAAAATTTCAGAGAGTAATTGCAACTTCTTTTTTACATATGTGTTCTTGGTGTTGTGACATTAAACATTTTTAAATAAGTCTGTAATTTGATCATTTTGTTTTCATCCCCTAGAGTTGCAGTCTTAGTACTTTACAGGCTCGATTAAAAGTTGCAGCCCACCAGGCAGAGGAGGAGTCAGATGAGACAGCTGAAAACTTCCTAGAGGGGCGAACCGACATAGATGAATTCCTGACCAGCTTCATGGAGAAGAGAACGGTCAGAGACCTGAAGTGAAGCACTATTACTGTGGAGATAATTGTGGTATTTTTAATGTTTTAAATAGTGCTATCACGAGTGTGGTTCATAATGCTCTCTCTCTTGTGTTACTTTGCAGCTTTGTCACAGCAGGAGGGCCAAAGAAGAGAAGCTGCAACAGTCCATCAACACACATGGGCAGTTTCCTACCAGCCACTAGAACACAAGGTACAACGCATGCTTATGTAAACAGCAACAAAATCAAATGATAAGCAGAACTCAAGACTGTATTAACCAG
Organism: Brachirus orientalis; assembly: GCA_016785285.1. Classification (NCBI taxonomy): domain Eukaryota; kingdom Metazoa; phylum Chordata; class Actinopteri; order Pleuronectiformes; family Soleidae; genus Brachirus; species Brachirus orientalis. The sequence goes on from JAFBJR010000175.1 coordinate 17,194,764, forward strand.
TCTCAGCTGATAGTTTCACAACAGGCAGCTCTCATGGTTTGTCATCCTCTCTTCATACTGTATCTTACTTCCTATATTTCATCCTCAGGTTTGGTGTTTTCTCAGCCGACTGCTGCCAACTTAAAGTATACAGACAATAGAGCGGATGAAAAGCACACTGAGTCAACAATGTGCACTTAAAATAAATAAGGAAGATGTTGATGGCAATGGTGGCTTTTAAAAGAAATCTTTTATGGAGAAGGTATGGAGTCAATACAGGAGGCCCAAACTGGAAGATTGACTGACATTTGCTATGGATTGATCACATTGTGAATCATTTTTATTGCACATTCTATTACTCCAGTTTTGACTCCATTTCAGTGACGATAATAATGAGTTTCTATTTAGGATTTGTGTCATGTCGAGTGCACATGATCAGGGTGGTTGGTATAATGTGAACACATTTGACAGGAAGTAGAAATTGCTATGGACATTATTTTCAGTCTAATGCCATTACCAGTATCTTCATTTTCATTCTCTGAGGTCACTGGCAACTTCTTGCCCTTTAATTTTCACCCAGACAGGAACCATTTACCACGAACATACACGAGTAACAAGTTTCCTCTTACAAAATCTCCTGCCTACTTTGGAATGGTTGTTTGATCAATTTACATAAAACTCCTCACTGTGGAGTCATTGTTAATCTAATTTGTAATTTTAATTACACATATTTGGCAGTTACCATCAAAACAAGCAAGAATGGAACAGTGTTTCTAAGTTGGGGTTTAAAATATAAACTTATCTCTCGAATCATTTTTTTGAGAGCATCTTACACATCAGTGTGTTTGCACATACATGAATACTTTGACTTTAACATGTTAAAGCAATTCTTTTATTACACTGTACTGACATAGTTATACATTTGTTTCAAAGTCAACATGAACCAAATGTCATAGAACAACTTCACAGATTTTGAGTACCGGTAAGTGCTGCAGTTAATTATTTAAACCAGGCTAAAATTAAAACAGACATAGACTGTTTCAAACTTTAATGACAGGTCAGCTTAAAGAGACGTCCGGTATTGTGCGCTGGGTCGACGGTTTAAATACACATCTAGATTCCATGCTTTTTTTTTTTTTTTGCAGTAGTCAAATTATTTTTGTGTATGTAAACACACTGAAGACCATTTGTTGCTGATAAGCACCATAATGATAACCTGACAATTTTAAGATGTCCTTTGAACTTAAAATGTTTGATGTAGAGCCTTGGAAGGTTTGGGTTTACATTGATGAGTGTTAGGTTAAATGCTGCAGTAAAGCTTGATGACATTGGATACTGTATTTAAATATTGTTAATAATAGGCTATATTGTAATCAAAGACTCAGACACCTTGTATAATATGTTCTTATTTAATTTGTTAGAGTAATAAAGCATTTAGAATAAATCTGTTGTATGTGCTGTTGAACAAATCTCAGAAACAATCGACCATAAAAGCAATCACTAACAAACTGTTTGTCATCATGTCCCACAAAATACATGACAGGATCACTTAATAATGTGGGCCTCTATTTACATTGTAATTTTTTTTGGAAGAATTATAAATCAGATATCAATGGTGCCTATGTAGATGCTGTGGGCAATGCATTTTTGTCATTACTCAAGCTTCAAATATTTACAGTAAAAATGAGACACATACATCTTATTATTTTATTGGTGCCTGACATTGAGTTTTGCTGCATAATACTGGCAGTGTGTCTTTACCAATGGTACTGTTTGTTTGGTAAAGGATAATTTACCAGGTGAAAGGTGACACCCAAACTTTAGAAGGTATTTGTGTTGTTTTAACAACATCTAACAGTGATTATTACAGTTGCTGTATCTAACATAAACCCAAGGAGCAGGTTCACACATTTGAGCAAGTTGAACCACTGGGGCTTTCCACTTTTAGGTGATGATTAACATTCTCCCACTTGAACACATGATGCAATAAAGAAGAACACTCAGACTTTTGTGACACAAACCAAAAACAGTCCAGTTGATACTGTAAAGTTGGATTTGTTTTTTATATTTGCCTAATACCGTTTAATGGTTTATCAGCAGCAAAAAAAGTTGCTGTTTCTTAAATAAAAGTATGTGTTAGGATGATTGTAAGTAATACAGTCACAGCTTGGGCTAAAAGGAGCCATTGTAGGACATACTGAAACAAATAATGAAAGAGAACAGTGTGAATATGGACCTCAAGTCATCCTTTCAGAAAGCTCTGAAAGGATGTCAAGGGTCATGGGTAGTGTTTTGGTGACTTAAGTTGCACACTAAAAAAAGTCATTATTTCATGCATGACTTTAAAGGGTCATATAACATCTATGCTACCTAAGGCTGGATACCTTATGTTTGTCTCTTTAGTCACCTAAAACACTTAAATATGTTTTAGCAGGAAAACTGCCAGTGTTAAAAAAAAACATGAAATGACAGTAAGGAAGGCCCCGAGCAGACACAGGAGAGGAGGTAAACTCATCATGGTTATATACCCTCCACATTACATACAGTTCAAATGATATACCCTTCTCAATATACTGTTTTAATGTGATAATATACCATCCACATTATTATATAGACTTAACATGACCATGTACTTTCAAAAAGACATATCCTCTTCAGATTATATTGTATTCCCTTCACATATTGCATATAATTCACCCGATATGCCCTCCACATTATCATGTAGAATTCACCTTATAATGCTGATGTCGCATGATAATATACCCTGCACATTATATTGTTTCACATGATTATATCCTCCCTATCAATATGTAGACCACAGATTGATTAGATACCCTCCACGACATAACCTCCACATGATTGTATATCAAATAAGTTCTATCTGTATAGCATTAAATTATTCCATTCCTTATCTCAAGGCACTTAACATACCATTCATGTGATGTTAATATATTAAATCAAATTTTATTTATATTACCCATATTCCCAAGTCATTTTCCCTCAGTGGGCTTTATTTTTTACAGGATGGAAAATTGAAGAAATCTCAGAAAAATTCACCTTACCATCCACGTTATTATTATTATTTTATTATATACATCTCACTGGATGTAACTATATGATTACATGCTGATACACTCTGTTTGTAAGTACACGCCACAGCAGCAGGTGGCGGTAATTAATTGTATAACACGAATTTCCGGAAATCGGCGGAGAAGAGGGAACGTCAAACGCTGCCAGAGACCTGCAGGTAATCTCAACGATTTCTGTCAGTTTAAGAAACTCGTCTGTTTTAAAGCATTAAAAATGTAAATGTTTTATGAAGATCCACTTATAGTTGACGGTCACAGACAGCTGTGAAATTAGTTTCAGGTTGGATATACGAAGGACTTTCGCTCCAGATCTAGCGGCACCCTCCTCCGTTGCCACCCAGTGATAACTGCTTGATCACGGCTTGTTCAATGTCCGACCCATCGCTCTTAACTACCGCGGTCTCAGTTAGGGACCATCAACAAATTACCGTTTTAAAGCTAGTATGTACATGAAAAAAGTAAAAGTAATGCCAGAGGTATTAAAATTGAATAAAACGAGGTGTATCCTGATTTGGCAGTGTAGTACTATGGTCCTGCACAGGTTTGTTGTCATTAGGTCACATGACTTGGAAGCTATTGAGCAAAACTACTATTATTTACCTTTAAAAAATTAATAAGAAATATCAGAAAGATTAAAAATGAATAAAAGGAGGTGTGCCACATGACCTGGAAGCTATTGAGCTAAAATGCTAATCTCTCGGTGTACAGCCTGATGGAATTTAAGAAAGAAAAGGGAAAGTCCTCCCCCCAGAGTTGTCAGGGTGAAGCCGTGTCATTTCACACTGGCATGACTTCCGCCTCCTCCGGGGTGTGCAGCTGAGGGAGGAGATGACTTTGTTGACTGCACACTTGGGAGGATCCAGACCCTGGAATGAGGCACAGTTATTGACATTCACCATATCAGAAGCTAATATAGAAATGTCTCTATGCATTGTAAAACCACATTACTCTCCCTGTCACTTCAGAGTCATGTCACGACAGATGGGTGACAGTCATCGCCGGTTTCTGCAAACCATGATGGCCAGTGGCATTGTTGATGAACAAGCAGCCAGGTCACTCCATCAGCGTTGCTGTGAAACGCACAAAAGTGAGTCATTTTATATTCATAAAAAGTCCTCGGCTCTCAAATCTGTGGTGTGTGTACCACTGGTGGTACCCGAGCTTCCTCTCGTGGTACTTGGAGGAAAGTCAGAAATATTGTTTTACTGTGTACAGTCCCCTCCAAAAGTATTGGAACGGCAAGGTCAATTCCTTTGTTTTTGTTGTATACTGAAGACATTTGGGTTTCAGATCAAAAGATGAATATGCAACAAAAGTTCAGAATCCCAGCTTTTATTTCATGGTATTTACATCTAGATGTGTTAAATAACTCAGGACAGAGATTAATGCATAAGATATGTTTTATGTTTTTTGCAGCTCAGTACGTGCCTGACAAACTAGATGAGTTCATTGAAACCATCAACTCAAAGCTCCAGCCCATGTTCATGCAGATCAAGAAAGGAATGTCTGAAGACAATGGCCGACAGTACTATGCCCTGGTTCGTCTCTCTTTAATTCTTGCTCCAGGCCTGTGTGTTAAATCATGTTCCTTCATAAAGGGAAGCTTTATAGTGACAGGATTTTTTTTTTTAATTTTGAAATATAATAACTATCACATGACAAAACCTGTGTGTGTGGTTGTACTACGCAGATTACAGATATACAGTATAATTACTCTAGGTCACAAATCAAACTGCTCTTTTCTTGTATGCTGAGGCTTAAAGGTCCAGTGTGTAACATTTAGGAAAGTTTAATGACAGAAAGTTAATGAACTAAACTGTATAAAAGTGTATACTCGCTTTAAACTTGAAATGGTTTCGTTCTGGAAGCTTTAAAAATAAGCCTTTTATATGCACTTTTGGCAAGGTCCTTGCTTAACAGAGGCCAACATCTGGTCCTACCATGTTTCTATTGCGGCCCGAATGGATAGGAAATGTTTTTAAATTAAAGCTTACTATGCAAACGATGAACAACAACAGGCTTTTTGGTATGCAAAGGCCACTGTGTTTCCCTGGTGTGCTTTGTAAAGGGCGGGGTGAGTGGAGGTGTCCTCCTTTTGTCACACTTTGCAGACTCACCGTTAGATGTCAGTTCTCCTTTTAAGCTTTGATATTAAACAAGCATTCTATAAACAGTTTATAAACCCGTAATATAATATAATATAATATTGTGTTAAAAAATTACAATGAGTCTTCTTGGATGTTATCAACTGTTGCGTTTCATTCATTTTTGTTCAGGTGAATATGGCTGAGACTGATATTACCAGGATGTCATCAGATTATGCTGTCAATGAGCTGGAGCTGTTTAGGAAAACGGTCAGAAAATTCACTTTTACACTCACAGTAATGACAATTCAAACCCTGAATCATGATCTGAGCTTTCCATTAAAACATGTCACAAAGTGTAATCAAATTTAAAAAAAAATTGTAAAAGAAAATATGTATTTAAGTGTATTTCCATCCACTGCATCCATGAGGTTAGAGTGCTTTTTCATTCACGATTTTTGTGAACATCATCCTCTATTTTCTGAATCTGTTTCCACAGCCATTTGCCATTTTTTCCACTTTCAATGGGAAAATGTTTGCATTATTTTACATTTTTTGTTTTAATTTTCAATGTTTCCATTCAGGTTTTATTTTGCACCTAAAAACTGATCACACCCACTTAACTGTGACCTGTAGGAATAGAGACCTCTGAGTACTGCAATTCAATCCACTGCTCATCATCTCATAATAAAATATACTCCCTTTGTGTGTAAATTCAGTTCACAAATGATCAGTCATCCAATACTGGAAATATAACTCACATCTTCCATCTCAGATGGACCTGATTGTGTGTTCTGAGAATGGCAAGGCCTCCTCCACTGACATCCTGAACAGTGCCGACACCCTGACCACCAAAAAGTTGAAGAAGAGTGAGACAGAGCACTTGTTGAACCGACTAGTTCATGACAAATGGCTCACTGAGGTATAGTGGTGTCCGTAACATATTCAAAACCCAGTCTGAGTAGTTTTGTCTCAGTTTTTAAGAGGACAATTAACTTAACATGTCCAACTAATTCAAGCTATCTTTCAATTAAGAAGTTGCACTAAAAATTAATAGTAGAGACATTTATATTAAATCTATATTTATCATTTAAGCTCTGTTAAATGACTCTGTGCATGCTCTGATTTCAGGTGGATGTAATAAATAGTCAAATACAACAAAAATTTCAACTGTAATGTATTAAATGAGTCTAAAAGCTATAAATAGGAACATTAGTTTATATGTATGTATGTTCAAATAATAAGGCCAAAACCTTTACAATATTACAGAGAGAAAAGAAACCCAACAGTTCACACAATGAGTAAGCACTAGGCATCAGTGGAGAGAAAAAACTCCCTTTTAACAGGAAGAAATCTCTGACAGAACCAGACTCAAATATGTCTGTATGTACGTACAGTATATATATATATATATATACACACACACACACACATTACCAGTCAAAGGTTTGGACACAATGGATGGGATATATATATGTGTGTGTGTGTATATCTATATATATTTATAATTCATCAAATCAAATCTGTTCAGGAAAATCATTTTTTTCCTCGACCATGATGTTGTCTTGTCTTGTGTGTAATCGATCACTGTTTGTATATTTAGAAACGAGGTGAATACTCCTTGTCCACCAGATGTATTATGGAGATGGAGCCTTACATTCGCACAATGTATCAGGACCAGGTCAAAGTGTGTCACATCTGCCACAACGTTGCTTTCCAGGTAAGCGTTGGCCATTATTCTCCTGTGACAGTACCTGAATCAAGTTTGTTGTGGTTCTAAACTTAACTTATGAAATCAAACCCCTTCTTTTGGGTAATACAGCTTTAAAGTTAGGCTACAAGAGTTACATTATTGTAATTATTGTGGCAATAAACAACGTCTACTTTTTTTGTTGTGAATTTAAATGAGTAAATCTGTCGCTCAGTGCAGATTTTCAGAAACAGGAAAAACTGATTATCGTTCTTTGCCTGTTTATTGTTAAATCATGTTTGTGCTGATGAAGTTTTTATTTCCGACCAAAAGCTTAGAAATAAAAGCGAGAACACTGTCAATATCTAAATGTGCAGGTATTTTCTCTACCTTTTTAGAAACAGAAAATGTATATTGTGTATCTACTGATGTTATTTTGAAGCTCTTACAACACAGTGTAATAAAGGGAAAAAGATTACTGCATATTATGTGTGCATGCTGCTGCTGTAAAAACAGGTGCAATCAATTTCAATGTAATTGGGACAATTCTCAGCTTTTATTTCTGTTATTTTTAGTTTATTTTGTATTTACTGAGTAATTTCATCTCATTTTATAATGGTTTTCTCACTAAATTAAACTTATCTGATTTATCTTCTTCCAGTGCCAAATTTGTGAAAATCCTGTATGTGGCATAAAAATACACAACCCATGTGTGGCCAGATATTTTAATGGAAGTTCGGACCCTCACTGTCCAGCTTGTGATGACTTCTGGCCACATGAAATTCCCGGTATTTATATTTATTTGAGTATGTTGTTTACACATGTGTTTCATCTACATTAAAATGTGTCAATTTTAAGTCCTACTTTTTATCATCAGACACTGATACAACTGGCACTGATTGACCGTCGAGACTTTTCCTTTCCGTTATTCTATAGTTAAATTTTGTCATGCAATACTCTGGTTTATGTCCGTTTAATTATCTGTATTAGATCAAGTCGTAAAAAGCACTTTTTCATACACTTTTTTCCTATGAAACAAGAGGACAACATTTTTACTTAGTGTGTTTTTGTTTTGTTTTTTTCAACAGAACTCAGGCAGCCCAGTTCTTAATCCAGGAGATAAAATATTCAGGCATTACATCTTTTTCTGTTTGTCCAATTGTTTAGTCTTTTTAAGATAAGTTTTTGATAAACCTGATTGTTCACATCAATAGTTTTATTGAAATGTCTTTCTCATATATCTGTTTAATCTGTTTCATCATTAATAAAACAAAACCAACGCAGTTTTCTGTAATTTGGTAAATATTTTCTTTTTTCACCTTCTTGCCACACTCTTGATTTGACAAAAATGATAATCAGGAATCAAAATCTTAAGTGCACTCACTGATAGTTTATTCAAATTAGGAGAGACATATCAGGAAGTCATAATATCTACTTTAAAATGTTATTTACTCAAAAAGCTATTTTTAAACTGTAGTGTTGGAAGCTTAGATGGATAAATCACTTGTTAATCAACATTTTCTGTTTCCTAAACACTTGAAATTGAGACTTGATTTATATTTATTTTATATTTATTTAAACTTAACTTCTCAGAAACAATTAACTATTTTATACAGCACTGTGCATAAGTCTTAGGCCACAATTAGATTTATTGTTTTAGCAATGCTATAATGACCATCCTGTACAATTATTTCTCAATCACTTTATAGGAACACATCCTGAAAATATGGAGAAACACATATGCAGTTTGAAAATAACATCTTTTTTCACAAACAACAAACAACCAAAATGCTTCTATAATATGAAATATTTAGTGTGACCTACATTTCCACTTGAACAATAACACAACCATGGCTCTTTAAAAACTGGAATGGAACCCTAATGTTATTGGTCAAACCTGTGTTTCTCCTACTATTTCATGCCAACAAATAGCTGCTGTGAAAAAGGTCTATTATACCTGGTTTTACTCAAGACACGTTTGAGCATTACATACACATGTTGCACAAGTTCAACTCATTGACAGGTTGATCATATAGTATAAGACTGACTTTTAGTCACATCTTTTCAATCTAAACGCCAACGATCACAAAAACTGACATAAAAACAACAAATCTGGTGGTGGCCTAAGACTTATGCACAGTATTGTATATTGTCAAGAAATGAAATGTAACATTGTGTCATGGACATTAACCACATTTACCTCATTTGGTAGAATGTTTCACATTATACTTACTGATGTAAATAGTGGCTACATTATATAGTTAGACGTAAGCATCATGAGTAAATAATATAATTCTAACCTTAAATTGTTTAAATGTCAGAAACAAAACAATCATATTCATTACAATGTCCGTTATTTTTAACTCATAATCATATCCCTCAATCGTTGAATGCTTGTCTTAACAAACAGACTTATATTAATGTTAAATATCAGTGAAACAAAACACATAAACATAAATCACATCCTGCATCTACATTCTTCAGGCATTAATTTCACATTCATGTAGTTTAGCTATTATTCTCATATTGGCTGGTGTGGGCAATAAAAAATATTGTTTAGTGACTTCCTAGTATACTTATGTGAGAGGAGTTCTTTTCTAGTATCTTCAGGGTGACAATGAACTTAATAGATTTTCTAAACCACGGGTAGAAAAAGGCATATATGAGAGGGTTCATGCAGGAATTTAAATACAACAGCCAGGAAACAATGGGCCAAGTCAAAGCACTGTTTGATATGTCCTGTCCTGCAAGAGATGGGTAGTAATATGGACAGAAAGACATCAAAAACACAAGTATAACGACACCCAGAGTCCTTGCTGCTTTTTTCTCTGACTTCTTTGCTGTGACTGTTACTGAAGCACCTGTAACAGCAGCGATGTGAGACTGCATGGCACGAGCCTGGGACACGGCCACAACAAACACTCTCATATACAGAACAACAATGATCGAGCAGGGGCCGATGAAAGTGAACACGAGGTCCACGGCTCCGGAGACATAATTAATCACCACCACGCACTCCCCGTGGCAGGAGCTGTATCTGCTCGGCTGTTGGAGGTGGTCCTTCAGGATCAGCCCATTGTAGAGAAGTGAGAAGGCCCAGCACAGACACACAGACACCTCCACTCTGCCACGAGTGACCTTGCTGGAATACTGCAGAGGGTTACAAATAGCTACATAACGATCAATGGATATGAGCACCATGTTGCCTACGGAGGCCGAGGTGAGAGTGAAGCCAATAATGTAAGACAGAGCACACATGAGCTCACCCATCAGCCAGCAGGTTTCTGTGATTCTCACCGTTTCCACTGGCATCACCACCAACCCCACTAGGAGGTCTGAGACGGCCAGGGAGAGCAGGAGCAGGTTGGTGGGCGTGTGGAGCTGTCTGAAGTGGGAGATGGAGATGACCACCAGCAGGTTTAGGGCTACCGTAAGCAGAGCGAGGAAAGAGAGCAGAGTGTACAGGAGAACTGCCTCAGAGTGAGGACGTACTGGTGCTCTGCAGGATAGATTCAGGAGCTGAGGGAAGCAGAGCTCAGCAGCTGCCACAGCATCCATAATCTGGTGCTGTGGAGAGGTCGGGGTGGTGACCTGAACCTGCCGAGTCTAAAGCTGCTTTCTGATTGTGTGGTGCAGCTCATTTATCTCTGAGAGCACTACCTCCTCATCTCCTCTTCGCCCCTCTCTGCTCCTCTCTCTCCTCCTGTATGTACTTCAGTTTTCCCTCTCTCCTCCCTCTAGTCTAGTTCTTTGTTTGTTTCCCTCCCGTCCCCCTGTATGATGCAACATGGGTTTAGACAACTGGAAATTTTTTTTGTTATCACAAGATTGAGACAGATTTCCCTTTTGGAACAACACTATTGTTTGGAAAGCAAGTTGTTTGCCACTTAAGGCTGCAGTGTTTGGTGCTATTGGTCTGCCTTTGTTTACTGCTTTTGAACAGAAACATTGTCAAATTATTCGTTTTCTGTCTCCTTCACTTGAAGGCAGGCCCTGCCAAGCAACACTATCAGGCCTGACTAAGAGGTTGAGGTAGCAGTGCAGGGGCAGGAGGGTGTAAGAAGCATTTATAATGCGTTATTTGTTTATCTGTCCTGCCAGGTTTTTAGCCATCTCACTTTATTAGCTGACTGTTTCTGTTGCTTCTGTCTGTCTCGACGTAAAACACATCACTTCAGATGTGCAGTGATGCGATCAGAGAGTGCAAACCTACACCACTGCTGCTCAGTTTCCAGTCAAGTGGTGTTTTTTAATCCATATTGTTGGCATGGGTAATGAGTTAACAACAAAATACGTTTAACAACAAAGTCAACAACTTTGATTGGATTATTTACTCATACAAAATATTTTGTGGTTCCAGCTGGATTTTGACTTACTAGTCTGAAAAGCCTACTATGTCAACATGCCAACTTGGGCTTAGGGACAGAAAATAGCAATTTATTTAAACAAATTATTATTTATTTGAGTTAAAGGGCAGCCATCTTTTTTTTTTAATTCTTAACAACTGTCAAAATTGCTGCTATGCATCTGTCTGGGAAGATTCATCTCTGACAGTCTGGACTGATAAGTGTATTTAACTTTGTCTGGAGTTATCAGTGAAACTTCAGCCATGGTGGCTTTCATAAAGTCGACCTGTATAACCTGTTTATGCTTTACACCAGCCATGGGTTGGTGTGCTTCTGCAGCTGTGTAAAATGATTTGTTGTTAAAGAGTTCAGATAATGAAAAACCGAGGCCCTATAGTGGTAGATCCTCTACTTATAACTAGGGTTGGGTAATGTTAAGATTTTGACAGTACAGGTACTGATACCTGGTCGGAACAAGGGCCTTTCTGCTTGGAGTTTGTATGTTCTCCCTGTGTGTGCGTGGGTTTTTTTTCCGAGTTCCTCCAACAGTCCAAAAAAATTGCAGATTTAGGCAAATTGGACACTCTGAATTGCCTGTAGGTGTGAATGTGAGAATGAATGGTTGTCTGTTTCTATGTGGCTCCATGATGGACTGGTGACCTGTCCAGGGTGTACCCCGCCTCTCGCCCGATGTCAGCCGGGATTGGCACCAGCGACCCTCATGTGGAGGATGACGCAGTAGATGGTGGACAGATGGTACTCCTACTGTACTGCTTATTGATACCAATACATGTGAAACTTACATTTGTTCTTTTGATGTGGAGAAGTTGAGCTCCTAACCGGGAGGTCACTAGTTCAGTGCCGTTTGTCCAGATGTGTATGAGAACAGGTTCTTGATACCCATGGCTAGTTGCCAGTGAGAAGATCAGTTAACGTCACTTTTAAACTTATTTGAAACTATTCATCCAATACCAATCGAATGATTAGAAATCAATGAAAGCTGCTCATCTTTCTTCTTTGTGTCGAATTTATCTGTCAGGATTTCTCGTCTTCCCTTTACTTTCCACATGCAGCAGAAGCACAGCATTGTTTTCTGGTCCAGCTGTGGTTCACATCGTCAAATTGAGCATTTGTTGCATCATGTGTTGTTGTTAACTTATGTTTATTCACAGCTTTGCCTGGAATTCACTGGTGGATTATTGTGTTATCAGATTATTACAAGGTGTGAACAGGCCCCCGGGGTATAAACGCAGTCTTCAACTTTAGTGTTTGTTTGTTTTGAAACTAAGTGACCCTTTGAGTCAAGTAGATTAACTAAACACATTTTTATTCTTTATCTTTCATTCCTCTTCACTGTGAGATAATGCATTTCATTTTTGTTTAATGTTAGATGGTGCAAAAGGAATTTAACGAGTGGCTTTATTTATCTCTAAGGTCTTGTGTGTTAAATGTAGGTGAAATTATCTTCATTTGGCAGAAATTGAAGCTATACTTCATTTATTTATGAATTTATTTTTAATTAATTTTATTAATTTATTTATTGTCTGAGACTTTTATGCCATATGCCCTTCCTGACGCAACATTCCCATTTATCTCTTCTGTGGCTGGGGTTAGTTTAGAGTGTCCAATTACCAATAAGCAATGGGGATTTGGTAACTGGCTCAGGGTTGCCTCAGCTCTTGACCTTGCAGGGACTTGAACAGGCAACCCTTAGATCAAAAAGTTGTCAAAGTTGTCTTTACACTTGCGTATGGGCTGCCCCCAAAATTGATGCTATAATAACTGTGCTTAATTCTTTTTTTTTGTGTGTACGATCACCTCATGTCATGAATTATTGCTTTCATTACCCTGGAATGAGCTTTTTATATTATATTGGAGCTGGTGCATTTGGATCACCATGCGTACAGCAGGAAAACTAACCATTTTTAGGCTACATAGGTTCTCCAACACACTTGGAAGGGAAACGGTGAAGTTGAAACGTACAACATTACCAATTACTCACTCACTCATTTTCTACCACTTAATCCTCCACTAAGGGTCGCGGGCGACGCTGGTGCCTAACTCCAGCTGACACAAGGCGAGAGGCAGGGTACACCCTGGACAGGTCGCCAGTCCATCACAGGGCCACACAAACACAGCCAATCATTCACTCCCACATTCACACTTACGGGCAATTTAGAGTGTCCAATTGGTCTAATCCCCAAAATCTGCATTTTTTGGAATGTTGCTAACCCTTTAAGAATTGTTTAAGAATGAAGATGAGAAATTTGTTGAACTGATAACTGATTCAGACTCACAGAATAAATACGGTCCATGCATGTCTCCTGGGCTCCACCTTTTCTGGAGTTGTTATTCAGATAATTGAACACTAGATGGCCTCATTGGAAAAGTATTTGATACATAGCAAATTTGATGAGACAAGTGGAAGAACACTTTCATGTTTGTGTATTTTTTTTCTTCCTGAACATAGTATGTGTAATATTATTATCAACAACTTAAATCTGTCACAGATTTGGATATTAATTTTTTTTCTCACCCAAGATCCTTTTTTTAAGATTTTACTGAAGGACTTGTCCTTGAGACAATCAGCAACTACTAATCCGATTTTGACGTCAATTACAACAGATAGATAGATAGATAGATAGATAGATAGATAGATAGATAGAAGTTTTAAGGTGCATTAATGCACAAAAGTGAGCTTCAATTTTGTCCTCTTAAATCACAGGACTTTGTATTTTTGGTTTTATATCAGTAATAAATATTCTGAATTTAAAATATGATTAGAATCACTGACAATGCAGTCTTAGTATGTTTTTATTGCAGGCTATAGATAAAGACTGACCTAGTATCTTTGAACAGATTTTTATTTCATTTTATTTCACCACTTAATATTTTAGTAACTCTGGTGCAAATGATATTGCAATGAGAATCATCTGAGAATTTATAGTGCGATAACAATAATTTTTGATGTATTTAATTGTGTGTGAATATCTATTTGTTAGGATATTATAGAAACAGACAATATGTTATGCTCAGATAATATCGGCCTTTTCTTTTCCACAGTTGAGCATAATGAAAAAGACCTTGACAATCAATGCATATGAACACACAACTTTTATTCCAACACTGTAAAAAATGTCCCAGTTAAATTACAGTAAAATGCTGGCCGCTACAGTTGCCTGCATTTTACTGTTTTTCTACAGTGTCACCACTGTAATCAAAAACAGTTCATTACTGTAAATGATATAACAGTACTGTGCTTTACAGAGTAAAAACTTTACAGTATAATACTGTGAGCAATTTAGCTGCCATTATATTGTTATTTTAATGTTTCTACTGTAATCGCCATAAAAAATGTATTACTGTAAAGGGTATTCAAGCATGATAGAATTTGCTGTCAGTATCATCAGAAGTTGTTTTAACTCATTTAAAAACATAAAATATATATTCCAAATTTAAAACTGCTAACATTGAAATGGCTTGAACAAAAGGTTTCCTTAAGAAAAGAATGCTTTTGTTAAAGTGAATGCATTACAACACTTTCAGCAACTGACAAATATAAAGTCATTACATTATAATACACAATAATTCTTCTTTATTACATTTTTTAAAACACAAAATATAAATACCTTATGTCAATCTACATGTCCTATGTACTCTGAATTCATAATTTTTTTTTATTAACTATGGCAATGGCCGTCTTACATAAAGCCTGCACACAGGGCTTCATTCATTCATTCATTCATTCATTCATTCATTCATTCTCAACTGTTCTATCCTCCACATGAGAGTCAATTTAGTGAAAGATGGAGTAAACCTTGACAGGTTTCCAGTTCATCCCAGGATCAACATACAGAGACAAACCACCAATCACTAAAGTGTCCCGTGAACTTAGTCCCCAATCATTCACTCTGAAGCTAACACATTTTAAATAATGAAACGGCAAACAATCCTTGAGAACAACCCATGATCATACACATGAACTGCACAACTGGGACACCTCATTCCTGAACTAACTGATTTACTATACAGTAAATCAAGTGTATAGTCAATTATTACCTTAAAACAACATGAACACCTTTTTGTGTGAACTTGCTGGTTGAGAGTGATGTCCTGTGTCAGATGTGTTGTGGATAACAGAAAGCTCCAGTCAAAGTCCATGAAGATGCTGCTTTTCTGCACCAGTTTCCCCGTCTTCTTGGACACTGGCTGGCCTTTGTGCCCTTCTCAGGGTTAAGACCAA
Source organism: Brachirus orientalis (assembly GCA_016785285.1). Taxonomy (NCBI): domain Eukaryota; kingdom Metazoa; phylum Chordata; class Actinopteri; order Pleuronectiformes; family Soleidae; genus Brachirus; species Brachirus orientalis. The sequence continues at coordinate 17,210,195 of JAFBJR010000175.1, forward strand.
CAAAGTGCCTAAACATGATAAAACACAGAATAAAATATTAGGTGTAGATTATTTACACTCTATATTGAACCTCATAAAATCAAATCATTATGGTATGCTAAATAAACAGTGCTACTCTTTTTAACTTATAAATGTGTGACCTGAAGGCTGAATAATTTCTGAAAACAATTGAGCAAACAGTAAAACCACAGTTAAAATATGTATGAGGCACACATGTATGAATGTGCATTTGCCTGACATAATGCAAATGTATTGGTGCAATTTTTAGCCCATGTGGTGCAAACTGTAGTTTTCTGGCCTTTATTGCAAAATTATTGTCACTGGTTTGACAGAAACATTAAAATGTTTGAGCAGCTAGAGTGAACTATGGTAACATTCACTAAAAACATGTGGCTAAAACCAGGTAACATTAAGTAATACTTTTGACTCTCTTAGGCTTAAGTCATTTTGGTAAAAAAAAACTGACATAACATAAATATATAAATACAAACTGGCATAATGGAGTAAGGTTTAGTGAAATGACCTAGTTCAGTATTTGATTTGATTTGATTTATTTCTGGTTAAATGTATAAAATGCAGAAATCCAAAGGATAACATGCAAAAGTAACATACTTATTTCCAGCATGGTCCTTGGTGTAGAACATAAAAACATATACACAAAAGACAAGCACACTCAGACTATATAAAAACAAACAATAATACAAAGAGAGACAAGAAATGGGAGTGAAGGGACAACACTGAGCTATTCAAAGTAAGTCAACTTTATTCCATCGAAAATTTTAAAATCGCTCTAGACTTTAGCAGTTTAGTTACAGTGGGTAGACTATTCCATGCTAAGATACAGTATAAAAGAAAGATTTTTTAACTGCATTGTTCGCTCTAGGAACTACGCATGAACCAATGCTGGTCCTAGTGTTATGATGGTGCTGAGTGCGAATCATGGTTACACTAGAAGATAAATAATTTGGAGCATGACCATTTACAATGTTAAACATATGGTTCAGTAGGTGCAGGATGGATCACTGCATGTTTTAGGATAAAAGTAGGTGGTCATTTTCAATCCACTTTGGTGTTGGCATGGTCAAAGTTGTCTTCATCTTCTTTCTAGCTAGACTTAATTCATCAATCTGTTAACCAACTTCTAAATGCAGTTGCGTGGCTTGATTGTACAGGATTTTACTCAGATGACTAGTGGACAGATCTCAATCAGCAGAATCAGACTCAAAAATCTACAGAATCAATTCAAAAATACTGCATTATACTGTAATATTTTGCAGTAGCTTGCCGTTAAACTTTTATCCCACAACTACATCAACATTTACAGTGTTAAACTGTATTCATGAAGAACAGTGCATTACTGTTCAAAATGTCCTGTATTTTTACAGCAATTTGTTACAGTGACACTTTTAACTCATTCCTAATGACTTTGTGTGTCAGCTGCTGCATAAATGACAAATTTGTCTCAACCCACAACAGCAATTGTCCTCAGTGTCCTTGTAGAACTCATGTGACAAGAGGAGTGAATGGGAAAGGGACATAGAATTGGGAGAGACACACGAGATACTTTAGGGAGTGAAGTTGTTCAGTGGGAGGAGGATGATGTTTTTTAGAGGATGGGTTTTACAGTCAGGCAGGGGAAATATGTTTAGTGGAAGGGTGGATGATGGAGGAGAGCTGAGTGGACAATCCAGGGACAGGGCCTGCAGTGTTAAGGACCCTTCCTGCTCCGTGGCCTTATGTATCCTAATGTCACAGTTATAAGACGTTTGATGAATCAGACATTTTTGCACCTCAGGTTACCTTCGTTTACAGTATAATTCACTGACATCACTTCTTATATCTGGTCTAAAAATGATTCATTTAGTTTCCTAATTCTTTCTTGAGTGCACTGTATTTTGAAAAAAAAAAAAACACTTCAATCACTCATCTCTAATCTGCAATTTGTATTAAAGTAAAAATCAACTGATATTTCATGTAAAAGTGGATACCCTCTGTGTTTTATAGTAAAAACATGAAACAGCAAAACTTAAACATGTCCAACAAAACACTAGAGGAAAACACTAGAAGCTATAGAGAATATGTTAGGTTAGACACAGAATCTCTTTTATTTATGTTGAACACAACTGTCTGTTCCTTTTTTATTTTGAAAGCTTTGTCTTAAATAAATGAACCAAGTAAATTCACTTGAAATAATTATATATATATATATATAATGTGTTTTGTCAGGACAAAACTTCTTTACTTTTTCTTTACATTTTAAACTCTCCTTTAACCTTAAAAACATTTCCACTTGACATTTAAAGCAAAAATAATAGTTTGGCTTGTTTTCATTTGTCCTTCTCAGTGCAGCTTGACTTCTCAAGCTTTACTGTGCAAACAAAATATTTTAAGGATCTTTTGAAGATTATTATCCCAAAATATCCGAAATGTGGTCCTAGTGTATAAATAGAAAATGGGGTTGATTGTGATCATTAATATATCACATAATAAGGAGGTCCAAAGTGTTAGTGACACTCACACATACATGTGCCCCCTCACATATTTTAACACGCCTGGTTTCACCCATTTTTTTTCCCCGCCGTACACTTTCGCCCTAATTGATTCTCATTTTAATTACATTGACCCAGACTCAGTCTCTCTTCTTCAGTGACAACAAAACCAGCGCAGGCCAGCAGTCTGTCTCTCACACTGTGAGGATGACACCTCCGTCTCCTCACTGAGGAACGAGGCGAGGATCCACTTTGATGTCTCTCCCCTGCAAAGGGAAAGGTCAAAATAATAAATGTAGGCCCAATTGATGGGTTGGCGGGGGGTCACAGGGGTTTCAGTGCTGATTTTTGGACGAGTGCTTTCCTAAAGGCATAATGAATTTATACAGTCAGTCACGGCCAAAGAGGAAAACAGCATGTGTCCTCTTTCCATGAAAAGGTTGATCTAAATCTGCAGACGAGGCTGGCTCCTGCTTCCCACTCGTTCTCTAACACATCGCTTTCTCCTTTCCCTCGCAAACGCAGGCTTTTCTGACTCTCACATACACTTTTTCACTCCAACATGTATTAAAAACCCCTTTACTGAGCTGCTGCACTTTGATTCTAAAGTAAATAACCACAGGATCCATCATGACCAACTCGCGTTCAAACTTTAAAACTTAAGTGAGGCCTAAATGTAAACCAAAATGTAAAGCAAAATGTTTTTTTTTTATACCTGAAGGTCTCGCCCTAAAAAAAAAAAAAAAAAAAAAAAAAAACACATATTGACATTGACTGGCAATATTTGGTCAACTGAAGCATCAGGTCGACCAGGGGTGGAAGAGTACTTTATTTTATTGCATACAAATATCAATATCTCAGGGTCTAAATACTTCACTACTCAAAATCCAGCTTTGTACAAGAACTGAGATATTAATATCAAAATATTCTTTAAAAAGTTGATATACTCATTGTGCATATAAAGGGCCCTTTTAGAGAGTTCTCTTGTAAAATACAATGGTGGGTTACTGAATTTTACTCTCCATTGCACTTTGGAAAGTTTTACCTAACAATGTAATTGTAGTAAAAAATATGGTATTAGTATGAATATGTAATAATAACCTCCAAAGACCCTATTTAAACATTTATGAGCAGTACATAAAGATGAAATAAATGGGGCTCTATTGCAAGAGGAAAGAAGTCTTTATTATTGTAAGCAATAGTTAAAGTTGATCTTTTCAGCTACATTAAAATGTTTTAAACTGTGGGACTTAAACATGTAAAGGGAACATTCTGTTTAATATAAAGTAGAAAACAACTAGTATGAGAGTACAAGAAAAGAAACACTTTACATGAATTAAAATAAAGTTTAAGGGAAAAGCCAGAGGGGAAAAAAAGAAAGCACAGACCTTCATCAAATTATCCCAAAACTAACTTTAAGCACAGCCAGGCTGTCGGAATATTTTTAATCTGTGCTGACATTTTTCGTCCGATGAGGCAATGTATTCTTTATTTTGTTTATTTTGTTTTCCTATTCTCTCATAACTTTGTCTTTCCTTGATTTGATTTCACCACTGGCGCGACTGTATAACTATAAACACGCTTTGCTGCTAAAACGGCAGCTTCATTACGCATCTTTTTCGGAGTGTTGCGTTCAAAGACACAACAAGGCGATAAACAGCGACGTGACCATTTCCGCCCCCCGGACAAAACCCAGTTCCCTGCAGAGCCACGGACGGTGCCAGCGGCCGCGTCGCCTTCAGAAGCTCGGCGTCGCTCACTGCTCTGACGGTCTCCACCGGAGGACGGAGCCGCGTCGCTCCAGCCTCGTTACATGCGCAGTGGCTGCCGTGGATCACACAGCATCACCACGGCAACCGGCGCTCACGCCGAATCCCCGTCAGCAGCATCAGTCAGGTCCGACCATCCACAGGAGGAGCACAGAAACCCAGCCACGGTAAGTTTATTCTCTGTCTGTCTTCTGGATTATGTGTGTAGCGTTTACACGGACGTGTTTGCGCGTTTGAATTGAGCAGCAGATTATTCCACTGTGTCTGTTTCTTCACATGATGCGTTGAAGTGATTTTACTGCAGGCTGCTTGCCTCAGTGAAAACAGAGATAACAGCCAAGCAACTCACCTTTATGTCCCTGTTTGGGACTAAGTGACAGCGTGACTGTACTAAAGGCCACCTCCTCTTTTATAACAATATATCTAGAATATAAACATTATGAGTCTACATGTTTTTGATTTAGTGGTTTAAATTGCTTTGATTGATCCACAAAGGAATTCACCTAAAAACACATTTAGGGTGGAACTGTAATATTATGGAAAATGGTGTTTTCATGAGTGTCAGTGGTGCATCTGCTTCATGTGTAGCTGCTGCATCTGTCTGCCTGTGTGATTCTCCTGCTGATTCTCCTGTACATCCTGTCGCAGCAGTCCACAATGCAGCAAGTTCAGATATGCATGACCAGTGGACCATGAAGAACTTGAGAAGAGCTGGCTCCACACAGCTCACTCTTACTTCATTCACAGCAGAGCGTGTATCCACCGTAGACAGAGCCGTGCCTCGGCTGCCCTGTTTCTCTAGGCATGTACTGTATTTAGAAGATATGACAATGAATTTATCGAGGAAATCGGGCCATGATTACAGCACTTTGATATGAAAACAGCAGTGGCTGTACTTTCACCAGCCACTTTTTCAGGTACATACAACACCTGATAAAGTGACAGTGTGGCGGCAACAGCGGCGGTGTCTGCCACTGTTGCCCATCTGCTTCAAGGTTTAACATGTTATGCTTTCACAGCTGACCTTCTGCATAACTTGGTAATAAAAAAAAAGTGGTTATTTGTGTTACTGTAACTCGTTCTATCATTTCGAAGCAGTCTGGCCATTCTCCTATGATCCTTGGCATCCACAAGGCTTTTTCAGCTCGTTCTCTGGAAACCCTCGAGATGGTTGTGCTTTAAAAATCCCAGTAGATCAGCAGTTCCTGAAATATTCATATCAGCCCATCTGGCACCAAAAACTGAAATCACCCATCTCTCACATTCAACTGATGTTCCTTTTGAAGCTCTGCAGGTCGTCTTTACCATGTCTACCGAGCGGGTGACAGCAGCTCTTGCCTTGCCTCATTTGTAAATCACAGATTTTGGATGATTCATCGTACCAACACCACAACTGTGGTGAAGAAAGATAGTGGTCAGTACAGATGACCATGTCTACCTCCCACTAATTTTTTGAATATGCTTTGAATTTATGTGACAAAAGCTGCTCTCCATCTCTGAAAATTAAAACATTTACGCATTATGCGAAAAAAGATATACAGTATTTTCTTGTTTTTTTTTTACACAACATATATGATACAGTATAGGCTATTCTGAACATACACACGTGCATGCTTTTAATAACAATCCTGCATCTTCTTTCTTATATTCGTCGCTGTGCAACAGGAATTTGTCCTGTAGCATAAAGACTAACTCTCCGGCTCCTGGTGTGTGTGTGTGTGTGTGTGTGTGTGTGTGTGTGTGTGTGATCATTGTGAGTCATTGGCGTCCGTGGGCCTGTGGGGTCTTCAGCTGGGAGAAGGTGTTGTATTGCACTGTGCGAATGAGATAAGTGGCTCCTCACCTCTTCCCTCCAATTTTAGACGATCAAAACAGAATGTTATATTGGAGCAGAGAGGCGTTCAGACATGCCTCGAACATAAGACATGCAGGATGGATCTGAGTTATACAAGATGAATCATACAGCGTGGTTATGAAACATGTTTTCTCTTGAACACTGGGTTTGACAAACAGGAAAACAACATGCTTTCCTGTGACTCAGGCTGCAAACACAGATATTTTAAGAAAACATCTCTGATATATGCTGTTTAATTGAATTCCTTGCCTCATTGAATTTTCAGCTCGGCAGTTACTGGACTGAGGGAACTGGTCAAATATGCTTGTTTGCTGCGGAGCGTTGGGTGACACTCTTATGTCTTTATGGAATTAGCACACATGTCGCTTGGTTTTCATAGGTTTAGAACAAAACTTTTATGTATTTTAGGCAAGGGCCTTGCTTTAGGAAGCTATCTACAGTAGCCCAGACAAACAAATCTGTATCTGTGTTTTGCATTTTGAAGTAGATGCTAACTTTGGAAATTAAGAATGACATAATTCCTGGTACATGAAGGGCACCCTAGTCCCCTGATGTGCTTTGGGAAGGGAAGGGTGAGGGGAGGAGTTCTCCATTGTCACAGTGTGCAGTCTCACCGTCAGATGTCACAAATTCTTACACACTGGTCATTTGAAGATCAAAATTGAAAATGCTCCTTCTTATTTGTTTAATGTATATGAATTGTATGTGTTCAAACAATAGAAAACCACAACAGGCTCATTTGAATGCTCACATGGTGGAACAGTGGCTCACACTGTTGCCTTACAGCAAAAAGACTGGGGTTGTCCCAGTGTGCTGTAGGTGTGAGTGTAAGAGTGAACATGTTGGCCCTGCGATGGACTCGTGACCTGTCCAGGGTGTATCTTGCCATCTGCCCTGTGTCTGTTGGGATTGGCTCCAGCTTCAAATGATGTCAAATGTCCCTCAAAAAAAGGTGGACACAAAGGCTTAGGCTGATGGTCATTAGTTTGTAGGATATATTGTGGGAATGGATACTTATTATTGTCAAACTTATTTGATGACATGAAAAGTAAAAAATACAGAATTTCATGGCATGTAATCTCCGTAAATATTCTTCAAAGATGGCCAAAATTTTTCAGAAATGTTTTTTCTTTGATTCTCATTCTTTGATTTCTTTACCTTTCTCCATGTCCTGGCAGGATACTCTACATGCAAGCTTCTGGCAGCACTGTCATATTTGGCCCCAACTCACACATTCTGTCCATCCCTGCTTTCCAGATCTGTCCAGGCATTTCCAGGCAGCCATGGTGAAACTAGGCAGCAATCTGTCGGGGAAGCTGGAGAAACAGCCATCTGTGGACGATGGCTTTGATAACATCCCCCTCATTACGCCCCTGGAGGTCAATCAGCTCCAGCATCCATTTTCAGACAAGGTAATTACAGCCTGTGTTAGGTGTGTGTTTATGTCCCAGCCCACTTTGTTTTCTGCTGAAATACTATGCATCACAACCAAGAGTTTGCAATTTGCTGCAGGCAATCATCATTAAAACTGGATGTGGCAAAACCTTTCCAGTCCACACTGAGACTGCCAGTGTTGTGCCCGTTTGAAGAAATAGCTTAAAGTTTAGTCCATAGACATGTACTGTCAACAAAGTAGTTGACAGTATATATATGCAGTATATATATTATTTTTTTTATTATTTTTTTTTCAAATTTGAAGCTGTATGTTCCAAATATATAAGTAAATTTTATTTATATAGCACCTTTCACAGATATGGAATCACAAAGTGCTTCACAAGACATTACAAGTAAAATGCATCAAATACAGACAGGATTACAATATAGAGAACAGTATAAAAACCCTGTCTAACCAAAAGCCCGTTTAAAAAGTCTTTAACTGCTTTTTAAAAACATCAACAGCATCTAGGCAGCGAAGGAAAAGAGGGAGAGCGTTCCACTTGTCAATATTCATTTGTTTTATTCAAACATACGCACACAAGCCTATCCTTTTCAAATTAAACCTCCTTCACTGGCTCATGTACAGACTTAGACATAGAAACGTGTGTTTTCCATTCAAGTCTTTGCTTGTTTCTTTCTTTCTTTTTTTTTTTTTGCATAAATTTGCTTCAAATGCTGAAACCAGCTGTCTTCAGCAGTAGTTGAAACATCTTTGCTACTACCTTGTCCATGGAGACATCATGTAGCATTCTATAAAACTGTGTCATAAATGGTCACGTCCACAATTTTTTGATCTTAAAATGGACGACATATGAATGCTATTAACTGTTAATGATTCTCTTGTCTAAAATTAATAAAATCCCTGGGCCATTGCAAATGATGGTCACTTACTTTCATACATGCAGAACAGTGTTTTCAGATGATGCTTGACCTGTGCTGAACAGTGTGGGACAGTGACTTCAACCAACCATAATATTTAAATTTTCCTGACAGATCATTGTGAAGACATCGACGCAGTACCAGCTGCAGCAGAAGAGTAAGAATAAGCTGTACTTGCCAAACATCAAGAAGCTGAACATTAACTTCTACAGTGATGTTTCGGGTAAAGCCAAGGTATAAGAATAACTGAAAATCTGCACCAAAATTTTATTTTCGCATTATTCTGGCATTTCCATGTTTTCTTTTATTTTGTTTGATAACTCCATTGTCAATAACAGCAAATGGGATTGACATGAGAGCCACATGGGGGGATCAGAAAGTGTTTTCTTTTATCTTATTTGTTAAAATAAAGCTGAACATTCTAATATCATCAATAAATAATGTTGTCTTGGAGTGAAAAAAAAACCAAAACAACAACAGTGGCTGTGGCCCTCACAATATTACAGTGATAAACATGACAGTAGGATGTTTTCTTACATATTCAGACATGATGTAGTCCATTTCAGTCAGTAGGTTTTCATGCACATTCAAGTCAAGCAACAGTTGGAGCTGAAAAATATTCAGTTCTTTAAGCTGACAGAGCATAAAATCAGTGTCCTCCTCAGTCTACAATTGTACCTTCCTGGATGTTGCCATTTTGGTCACTGTTGTCTTTTATTCTTCTTCTATTTTTTCGGGTATTAGGTGGAGGCGGGAACTGTGGTGCATGCACAGAGCATCTAAACCACGTCTGACTTCTAAAAATTCAGTTTAGTACATTTCAGCTGGACTGACATGATTACATGTATTTTAAAAGTCCAGTTATAGTCGCACTAACACAAGTGTGAATGAGCCCATTGCTGTCTCAGCCACACGACTTCAAGCAGTGTGTGTGTGTCCTGTGTGTAATGAAGGTGATGGGAGAGCAGACAGGAAGGGGTGAGATGCAGCAGTTGCACGAGTTGCAGCGTAATCTTCTATTGTAAGCTTTTCTTATCGCTTACTACACCAGATTTATTTCTTCTATCTGGGTGTGGAGAGGATTTTAAAGATTTAATATTAAAAAAAGTGTTTAAAAAAAGAAAGCACAAAGTCAAGCTTTAAATTGCTGCTCGTTTCTCAAGTGGTGTATACGTATGTAGCATGCTGCATATCTGTACATTTATTGTTACTGTGTTTATTTCTGTCCAGATCGTAGGCTTGATCCTCATCACTTTGGCCTTTCTGACCAGTCTGCTCCTCCTGCTCATGTACAAGGCAATGTGGTATGACCAACTGACCTGCCCAGAGGGGTTTATCCTTAAGGTAGACAGACGCACATACCTATACTCTTGTGTAACTTGTAAGATGAAAATGAAAATCTCATTTTCTAAAAGAAAGGAAATGTAAATGTTGTGTATCATTGTGCTACTTCTCCCTGTAGTAAAGCAGTAGTGATTCACAACCTTCTTATTTCATTTCAATGACACCCCCCCCCCCACCCCCCCCCCACACCCACACCCCCAAAAAAAAAAAAAAGAAAACAGTCAGAGTGTAGCTCAGCTGGTGCTTCACATTAATTTCAGGAAGATTCAGGACAAACCAACCTCATTATCTCCAAATTACCCCTTGTAAACACAGTGTGCTGAGCCTGCGCTGTCACACATGCTAGTCAAAGAGCCTGTTTCACAGTGGAAAATGACAGATTTGGAAAAGACAGAGAGAGGAAGGGAGAGGGGGAGAGAGAGAGAGAGAGAGAGAGAGAGAGAGCGCCTGCTTTCTGCTCAGGCAGAGATTGGGATGCCTGCCTGTGAATCAGAGGGGTCTTTAATTAGGACCGAGCGTGACTAAACTGTGATTAAAGGCTTAGCAGTGGGGGGGGAGCAGGGATGGGAAGAAGAGCAAGGGAACCTTCCAGCAGGGCTTTTGAAGTTTTTGCGGGTTATAGTTGCTTTCAGCATTTTTTTTTTTCCTGTTAATGTTTTTTGTTTAGGAGTCAGGATGAAGAATGCAGGGCAGCATACATTTACTGCTGCTCTGTGTGAGAGGAGGTCAGGTAGTGGATCCTGTGTGAGGTCAGCACATGGCAGTGGGCTCTTTAACAGGATGGACAATTCAGTCTGTTTTAGCTTCAAGTTCTTCAGCTTAAGTTATGCAGGACAAAGATAAAACAACATTCTATTATGTTGTTTTAGACACAATTGCTGTGCATCTTAATAAAGCATTTTTGGAAAATCTGACTTTGTACACTTGTTTCACCAGCATACAAAAGAAAAATGTGTTGTTGTTTTTTTCTCCACAGCATCTCACTGACTTATAGACTTGATGATACAGTTTCTGTTCATGTCAGTCCAGTTTTAATATTTTAAAGAGACACAGAGAGACAATCATTCATTAAAAAAAAAAAAAAAAATCCCGTTCAATCACGTCAGGCTGGCATAGCTGAATGACAAGGATTTGACATCAAATCCTAAAAATTCAAAACAAAGTTACTTTGTTATTAGTCTGTACAGATTTAAAGTAATTTGTTGCAACCTGAAAATGTAAGGTTGATCACATTTCTAAAAAACTACATTTTTTAGAAATACTTAACTGAAGAATGTGCTGTGAATTGTTCCATGAGTCAGCTGTGCTAAAAGAGAATTTAGTTACTGGTGGAACATGCTGGAAAAAGACATTTGGATGAGCATGTCTGTGAAGTCTGTCTTTATGGTGAAATATTAATGATCTGGTAGTTTACCAGTCAGAGAATTATCAATGAGCAAATACCTGAGTTTGAATGTGCAGTCACAGCCATATATTTGTCTCATGATAGATTTCTTTTTGATGGAATGTCCAGCTTGGATACATTTAGTACCGTGTGCTCAGACTGACTCTTTACTGACTTGTTGAGATGTAAGTTGTTAATGTTAGAGCAGTGTAGATTTTACCAACATTAAAACAAATAAATCTTTCTGTTGTGACAGCAGAAACACTGCAGCCCGACAGCTCTGGAGATGTACTTCACTGAGCAGCAGCAGCAGCAGCAACAGGGGCCAGGCGTCCACAGCAGCACCAACACTGGGCTGTACGCTGCTCTCAGCCACCTTAACCAGGTCAGGAGGCCTGGGCCTGAGCTGCCATCACCATGGTTACCTGTAATCAGCACTCTGAAGGAGGCTGAGGTGGCCAAACAGGGCAGTGAGGCACTGAAAAGAAAGGTGGAGGGAGCGGTGTGAAGGGTGTGAGAGGAGGACACAGTGATGCGTGTGTGTGTGTTTGTGTGTGTATGTGTGGGCATGAGTTCAGATTGTGTTTCCGTTAACTGTTTCTAAATCTGTTTCTGATTATGTGCCAAACATTTCAGTTAACTGTGTTAATTACAAGTTAAATCGCTGCCAACCCTGTTATTTTCTGTTGATATTTAGTAGCAAATACTTAATATTTAATAGTCTATATGCTCAGCCTGTATTTGTGGATGTGTTTGTGTGTGCACCTCTAAATCCAAGGACTGTTTTGTTTGTTACACCAGCTGGCAAAGCCTCCATCGCTGGGGTGGCAGGTGACAGTGACTCACTCCTTTCTGCTGCGGCCACATTAATTAGTGGTGGTATTTAACAGCAGTTGTCATCCATAGAAGTACATTGTGAATTGTGTGATTGTAAGTTTGTTCATATGTTATAATAAAATAAACACTTAAACAACTGTTGTGAAAATAGTCAGAAACATGCAAGAAATATACTTCACCACCACATTTCTTAGAATATGTCTGATATTTTTAATATACTGACATGACAGTAACTCACTAGCTCACTACTAGAGCCTGTCAGTTTAGACTGATATTACAGAGCAGATTCATGAATTAAAAAGGGGTTAATATGTTGGTCCTGTGCTCATCCAGGGAAAAGTGTGTAAAGTGTAGGCTTCATTCTGAAGTAAAGGCATGGGTATTTCACCTTGGTTCTTTTTTGAAAGAAAAATGTTATCACTACTCTGGGAGCAGCATTCATTCTTAAGGTAGATTTCATTCAGACATTGGGGAGGCGCCACCACAGTAATGGCGGCTACCAACATTTTGGTTGGTAGCCGCAAAGCACTGGCAAAGCACTTGCTTCTGGTGCTTTGCCAGATTTCTCTCTATTTTTGTGAGGAACATTTTGAGTTTTGACCATACAGAGTGAGACAGTGTTTTTCAAGTGAGGGTTAGGCTGTAGGGTTTTGTGGGGACTTTAATCTGTTTACACATTATGGGGACTTGTCTTCCTTATGGGGACAAAAATCAAGTCCCCATAACGTAAATTATTATATTTTAAAGTGAAGACATGTTTTAAAGTTAGGCTGAGGTTAGGGTTAGGTTAAGGTTAGGGCACTAACCTTAACCTAGGGTAAGTTTCCAGGAAATGAATGTAAGTCAATGCAATGTCCTCTGAAGTCATGGAAATATGTGTGTGTGTGTGTGTGTGCACGCGTGAGTGGTTTGAGCCAGACTTTTTATTAAAGTGTTGAAGAAGGTGTCTGACTTTTGCAGAGTTACTGAGTCATAATTAAACTCAGCCATCTGCATTTTCTGTGTGTGTGTGCGTGCGTGCCCATACCCTCATGTTCATACACTGTTTTACATGAATGTGCAGTGAAAGTTGGAAGTGAGGGAAGAGAAGCGAGGCGAGAACTCCTAGCGAGAAGTGAAAACAACACGTTTTTAATCACTGCACGTTTCTCTTCATCACTTCATCTTATCTCACCGTCTGTTCACTTAGACTGGGGGCTGAGGATGTATGAAATCAGCGGTGAATGTGCTCACACTTGAGTCACTGAGACAAGGAACTATAACTGTCGATTGTAGTGTGGCTGAAGTGATCCTACAAATCATTCCGTTTTGTAAAATTTAAGTCAGAGTGTATTCTTATAGTCATGTGTTGACTTGGCTTTCACGAGCATTATGTCTGTTTAAAAATGACCATACAGTGGCTTTGCATAATATTTTATTATAATATCATTGGTTTAATTAAACTTAATCAAAATTAATCAAAAAAAATGTATCTTATCCACTGTATACATATGAAAATCAAGTGTGGAACAAATACAGGGAGCTGAATGCTTTCAAAAGCCACTGATTTGTTGGCTCGAGTTTTCATTTTAAGAGTCTTTAATTTACATCATGTTTGTGCTACTTACTGTAATCATGGATGAAACTTGACAATGTATAATTATTATTTTGAAAACTTGAAAAGTCAATGTATTATTGTAACAAAATACTATATTTCAGTGATAATACATGTGAATGTGTTGATGTAAAAACAAGCTAATAGTGTGCAGTCTGTAGTTGTGTGACTAATGTTTTTATTCTGTAATGGACATTTGAATCACAGGGTCAAGAATTTTATTGGATTATTTGAATGTAAGAAGTAGATCTTTTATCCATGCAAAATAGACTAAACTAGTCTTAAGTATTTTCTATTTATTGCATTGGCAGATTGTTCACATGTGTTTTTGTGTGTCCTTTAAATGGAAAGCTTGTGTTTGCCAAGCCTGTAATAATGAGGTTTGTTTGTTTGTTTAGCGAAAAACAACACAGTTGAGTTCATCTTTTGAAGACGCAAACATTGATTCTTAGCCACCACAAATGACATAATTATGTCTCAAATTCACACATTTCGGCCTTCTTTGATCATCATGCCATGTTTTCTAACCTTGTTTATCATTTTTAACGGCACTCTTGGTGTGAGCAGGGATGAAAGTGAGACACTGTCCAGCTTGTCCCCCTGAGTCCATGTGCAAGGCATTGACATCAGATGCATCTGCTCTGATGTCACTGACTGAACAGATATAATTGCCTGAAGTGTTGAGTTCAATGAGCCCTATTCATTTAGATTTATTGTCTATATAATCAGCATAACTAATGATTCACTAAGATGGATGACACATTGGCTTTAAAACATACATGACAACCTCACAGTGACCTAGAATACACCAGGGGATGAATTTCACTCATCATGTGCTTTAAATCTAAAAATGTGTTGAAAATATTGTGCTTATCCACACTTTTTACCCTCTAATGACACAGTGTATTTACACTAGGATGTGTTTTAGAAGCACAGGCCACATTATTAGGTAAACCAGTCGAACTACTACCCAAATATCTGATCAGCTAATCACATAACATGTAGACATGGTCAAACCAACCTGCTAAAGTTCAAACTGAGCACCAGAATAAGCAGGAAAGTTGATTTAAGTGACTCTGAGCATGATATGGTTGTTATTGCCATGAATGTGAATTCTCAGTTTTCAGAGAATGGTCCCAAAAAAGAGAACATATTCAGTGAGCAGCAGTTCTCTGGGCGTAAAATCCCTTGTTGATGCCAGAGGTCAGAGGAGAATGGCCAGACTGGTTCAAAAAGATAGAAAGGCAACAGTAACTCAAATACACTCTTTACAACCAAGGTATGCAGAAGACCATCTCTGACAACACGGCATTTTAAACCCTAAAAAGAGATGGCTACAACAGAAGAAGATCACACCAGCTGCTGCTCCTGCCACCTAATGAGGTGTCATGTGTACATAATAAAGTGGCGATGAGTGTAAACAGAGCAGGAAGTACTTTGTTTTGTTATAAAAATCATAATCACTGATGAATGTGATTTTTTTTTTTTCTTTTCAAATTGCAGGTAATTCATCACTGTAGACTATACTCTGTAGTGCTGTATAATGGATCATTACTCATATAACAGTGAAGGGGGTCAGCACTTTCACTACTGATGATAGCTGCACTACCATCCCAAAACTCTGAGTCGCACAGAAGAGAAAAGAAACCTTGGAAAAAGACAGGAACTAATCATGAATGAGTAGCGGAAGAAAAATGAATGTGCACCCTTCCACTTTGTTGCTCAGAGATGATCAGTATGCAGAGAATTCAAAATATGACTCCTTCCCTCTCCTCAGACACATCCTCTCTCTCTCTCTCTTTGTGAGCCTGTCTGTATCTCACCTATTTTCACACCACTGCTCAAAACCTTGTCATGTGTGTGGCTTTTTTGCAGTTTTTGCACCAGTGAGTGTTGCCGGAAGTGTGTGCGTGTGTGAGAGTGTGTACTTGTATGTATATTTTTGTGACGACTAAAAAAAACCTATAAACCATAGAGAGGGAAGACATTTTGTAGAAGTGAGGCCATTTTGGCCGGTCCTCACTATTTTAAGGAGATTCATCAGGGTGAAGACTTTTCAGGGTTAGGATTGTGTATGTGTACTTGCCATTTTAGGACCTTTTCTGGCCGAAATACTGACCTTGTCGGGACCAGTAGTCCTCATGGAGACCAATCTTGGCAGAAACTTTTTTTTTGTTTAGGATGAATGGAAGTCAATGCAGTATCCTAAGAAGTATAGCTGTGCAAAACTGTGAATGTGTGAAATTGTGTGTGTCTGCCCGTGCATGCATATGTGTAATATTATTATGAAGTCATTACCCTGAAGCAATGAAAGTTTGTAAGTTTCTTTTTGTTACAACATGTGCATGCTCCTGTGTGTGTGTGTGTGTGTGTGTGTGTGTGTGTGTGTGTGTGTGTGTGTGTGTGTGTGTGTGTGTGTGTGTGTGTGTGTGTGTGTGTGTGTGAGCCCATGCTTGGCTTGTTAATTAAATCTATATTACACCCTATGTAGTGTTGGGGCTTTTCTTCCCTCATTGTTACTGGGTGACTTGGCCCAGGGCATGGAACTGAATAAAGTGCTAAGAAGTATTTATTAGAGCATTTACAGATCCCATGGTTGGTCAAGGCAAAACATGTTGTGCCAAAAAGGTTTGGATTCAGGGCTGGGGGAAAATCACGTAAAATCACCCAAGTAGTCACGTAAAGGCCGCCAAGCCCCATTTTCCTTCGTTATAGCATCAACAGATCTGAACAGTAAAATAGCAGGTTGTCCTCCCTCCCCAATGCTCCCCTTGAAAAGTGAGTGCTGAGCCAAGAAACATGAAGATCCTAACATCCTTGCAGAATCAGATTCATTTGAAGCTTCATTTGAAGATTCATTTGAAGCTTTATGTCACTCATTTTTTGACATAAAAGGGAAATTATTTTTACGCTGACATGCAAAGCGAGAACCATTTTCTCATTTTTGGAAATAGTGGAGGATTACATGGACACAAATTTATTGTATCTAAGCTTATTGATTTAAGTTTGCTCTCGGTTTTCTTTTTTGTTATGAATATCTGTGATTGGTATAACTGGAAACTGGATGCTGTGGAAAAACCCATCCAGTTGTTTTATTTGTCCCAGATGAACCGATTGCCCTCATCATCATCATCATCATGACACATGACCAGACTCTTTTTACAGTGCAAATTTGTGGAAGACATGCTGTGCTTCGTCACTTGCATGATGCACATTTATGTGATTTGGAGAGAGGTGTGAAAGAAAATGGTTTGATTTGTTTTTATAGTAGTTGTATACCTTCAAAATGTACTTTGCCCTATTATATGTAATCATAAATGTGTGTTGTGATTTTTTTTTTATGTGTTTAAAGCTGCAGTGCATAAATGTAGGTGGTTTTTGCTGTTTTTGATATTATTATTCTTAACCTTTTTGATTTTCAAAAAGATTTTCCTGAACAGAAATAATTTTTATATGCTGTGCACGTCAGGCACTGTCAAGCAGTAACATCAGACCTAACTGAGGGAGTGTTTTGTGTATTCAGCGGGTACAACAAGTGTTCATTAGACTACACTGCTGAACAAGTAGAATTAACATCTGAAACCTTTTGTGGGCACTTCTTTGTGTTTTCATTCATACTCTTACCTTGTTGAGGGCGTCTTGCTTTACTAGAGCAATGTTGCTGTTGCCTCTGTCTGTCTGTCTGTCTAAAATGTGTCACTTCCTGTGCACAAAGTCCAAACACCACTACACTGAGAAACACAGTGAGAGTTGTGTGGAGCTGATTGGTTTAAATACATTTGAAGTCATTTGACAATGTTTTGAATGTAGCAGACATTTAAAAGATACACTCTACAGTTTGAAGTTTGCTCTTTGGAAAAATCACAAAATATTTTTTGGATCTGTACAAGTTTGATAAATGTAAAAGGTAGAGAGAAATTACTAGAGGAGAAAGCAGTGAGATAGAGCAATAAATGGTGGAGAATAAGAGCAGATGAGAGGTGGTCAGGCCTGGGAAGTGAAGGTGGTTGGGGGGGGTTTAGAGGAGGAAGAGGAGGCCAAGAGGCATGGAGGAGCAGGAGGAGGAGGAGGAGGAGGAGAAGGAGGAGGGTGAATCCACGCTGACCCCAGTGTCTGTGTGTGTTGTTGTGTGTCTCAGTGGGTTTCCTCTGCCCTGGCGCCAGCTGGAAATGCCTCCACTAAGCAGAGGCAGTACACACATCATCCTCCATTCAGAGCCCTTTGATGGGAGTAACACTATACATGCCCAGCTCGCCTCACAGATCCTATCAAGCTGCTGTTTAAAGGGTGGGAGCAAGAGCCAGTGCAGCTGATCATAACTTACCAAGCGCTTGGACGCACTGACATCCAGTTAAGTTGCCTTGTGAGCAAATGAAAGCAAGAACAATTGAGGTGGTTTTATAATTGGAGTGATGTTGATGATACAGTGCTGGAGGAGTCACAACATACGCTGCCACCTAGGGGCCGTCTCCTATGGTTGCAGAGAGGAATGTGATCCCTCTCTGCATATTTGAACCAGCAGAATTTAATTGATTTTTATCCACTGAAAATCCTTTAAAGTGTTTTTCTTTTTTAACACCCTTCTTCTTTCAGCATGTGACAGAATGGTACTATGCTGTTCGTTCCCACAGTCCACATTTGCTCTTTAAAGTTGGTCCTTATAATGGTGTTTTAAAAATAACTCAAAAGCCATGAAATTAGTTATTAGTTTGTTACCCTGCCGTGATGTTGCCCTCATGCAACAAAGACTCTGCCAGTAAACAATTATCTGACAGACAAGGTGAGGTGAAGGCCCAAAGCTGCAGCCCAGACATGCCCCAGGGAAGAAAAACAACAGGCTTTGCTTATAGCTTAGCTTTGGTTTACTTTGTTCTGGCCATTACCGAGCCGAAATATTGTCATTACTCATAGACCAAATCATTTTACGACATCCTGCAATTAAACTTTGAGCTAATAGGTTAATGAAACAAATGGAGTTCAAATGCTTGAAGTTGGTTTCTATTAGAAATGGCATTGCAGGGAAAAGTGCACTGTTGCATGCTTTGCACATACACACACTCGCAAAGACAAATAGAGAGTACAGACTGGTTTGATTTAGGTTTTGCGGTCCCCTCCCGGAGCAGCCTCAGACAGGCAGAGAGAGGCAGAGCACAGTGAACTCCAGTTCAGACTGAGCCAGGCTGTCTCTGCTAAGCTTCAAGCTGAAACCCTCCAAATTGGGTTTAATCTGTGTTTTGCTTTGGCAATTATCGACCCGCAGAGCTGCATGGCAAATGGGGATGAATGAGCTTTAGATGGGCCCAGTTGAGAGGAAGGTCAATGTGTGATTAATGGCGATCTGTTGAATCTACAACTCGACCAGCGAAGACGTGGCTGGAGATGATTTATCAGCAAATAACATCCGCAGGCAAAATGCAGAGCATGATGCTGCATAAATGCCGCGATGGAAATTCAGAGTAAATGAAAATAAACTTTGTGTTGAGATTTAAAACAAAGTGGATTCAACAAAGTGTACATTTGTTTGTCAAATAACGTGGCTCCTGAATTTATCCAGACATGAGGTCTAGTTTGTGTGTCATGTAATACCAGAGCTGTTTGTTTATGAAGATTAATACACTACGAACATGTCAACATCATTGCTGTCACTATTTGACATCTTATTTCTAACATGGAAATCTTCTTGTCATACTCTGAATTTTTATTGGGTGCACTTTATTTATCATAATGAATATTTAACATATTCCTAATGCCAGCCCACTGCGTTTGATAAACAGAATGAAACATAGATGTGTTTTAGATATAATGTTTTATGAAACAAAATCCCTCCAGCAAAGCCATCATTTGAGCAGCTGCAGAAAAATACAAAATGTTTGTATAGTGTGTTGTAATTGGACTTGTACATTCAATTCAAAATTCAAGGAAACACAAGTTACAAAGGAGCCCAGTACTGTAAATTCTGAATGTGGTTAAAAAAAGTAGTGAAAGATTAAAAATAGCACCACACATTACAGTTATGTGTTTTTAATGCAGTTACATTACAGTTATGTGTTTTTAAGTTCAGTGTTGTGATGGTGTTAGGATAAAAACAGCTTACTGTTAAAAACTGTTCATCTATCTTCAGGGAATGTCAGTAAATGTGCACCACCATCATTCAGTAATGACTCAGGCAGTTTTTCTTTAATTAAACATGTTTCTTTTTCAAATTGGTCAAAGGTCGGGGTCACAACATGGGGTCAAAATGAGCCTAATACTAATGTAAATAACATTTATTTAAAGCATACATACAGTACATACAGACACAATTAAAATTGACTTTCAATTCAGTTACAGATGGTATGAATTATTGTTCACGCATGATCTGTGTTTAAAAAGCAACTTGCATATTTTGATTGGGGTAAATAGATCTAGCAAAAATACTCAATATTTTTGTTGTTAAATATGCAATATTTTTGCACTATCAAACTATAATTTTAAAATGTTTTAAATTGATGAAATTCACAGATTCTTAAAAGTTTAATGATTTTTTTAAATGATTTTAATAATGTTGCACATACTATATATATATATATATATATATATATATATATATATATATATATATATATATATATATATATATATATATATATATATATATATATATATATATATATATATATATATATATATTACAGTTTTTAGTTGGGCCCAAAGATAAAATTCTGTTTTGCTTCACCATCATTTAGTCTTTGATGTTCTTCCATATTATTCTTCTCTGACTGAAAATGCAGTACATTACAATAATGTGACTGTAAAATCCCACATTAAATAATAATGACAGCTTGTCTCCATCCTAATATTAATGCAGGCATATTGAGCTGACTACTGGTCTGCTGCGAATGAACATTACAGACTGACTCTCGGCCACTCTGGGTCTCAATTAGCCAAAACAATTGCATTAAAACTGAAAAAGGACTCATGACATAGACAGTAATACTTTTAAATGAATCAAAGTTTTAAGAGATATGACAAGTTTACAGAAGTCTACAAAAATGCAGGATTATCTCACAACAAGCTTCTAACCCCTCATGTCTCAGAGACTTAGTCCAGGATCAGAGCTTCCCCAAAAAGGAGGGCATCCCAACCCAAATGAACCAATGAAAGGTATCTACAGCTAAACCAGATCTGTGACTTCACAACCACAGACAGCCACCTCTTATCTGCTCCCCAAATGCTGTATAATTAACTATTAAAAAGACAGAAAAAAAGAAAAGAAAAAAGAATTAGAAGGAAAAATCTTTTATGATTGATTGCTGTGGAAAACGTATGCATCAATTCAATCAAAATGCAATAAAGTGAAATTTAAACAGAGCCATTGTGAGTAACTCCTGAATCCTATGTTGAGAGTTAAACTGTACTGCTAAAAAATGTAGGGAAAACTTAATTATTAGTCTGTGCTTTCCTGTGAGACTTGAAATCCAGCCCTAAATGTCTTGGTGATTTTAGTTTGGTTGGATAATTATACAATTTATATCAGTAAAGGTTTAGGTGTTCCTTTAATGCATTATTTGTAGTTGTATGTCCAGTTACTGTACTACTGTGCAAATACATTTTTGTTGTTTTAATTTTCTGGTTTGTAAATGCCACTGTTGTCCAACACTGTTTTTTCCCCTTTCCCACAGTGAAAGACCTCAAATGTCATCTGCTGCCTTCAGCCTTTATTGGAACTGTGTTTAAATCTCACTCATCCTGCATGTAATTACTCCACACAGCCTGACATAAAGGTCCTGTCCCCACCTGCAGCTCACATCGAATGCAGTTTCAACATTAGCAGACTTTATACAGCACTTCGCCGGTCACACATCTGCTGTACCTTGTCATTATCATGTATAATTTCTGTTAACAGGCAGCCACGGCACAGATTTTTGCTGGATTATGTCTGGTTGCCACTGTTGACAGATTCTCCAGAAACCCTAACAGTGAGGTGAGTCGAGGCCACTCACACTCTGAACCTTCAGCCGTGAAACCCCACTGAGATTCAGTTAAACCTGACAGAGCAGCATTGACTCGCACTGCACAGGACAGTTTTGGTTTTCTGTTATTAGAACGCTACAGTTTCATCCTCGCTCTTCTTGCAGCTCATACATGAAATACCATTTAAGTTATTCTCCTTTATGAAGGCAATGAAAATGTCACTGCTGATTTGAGGTGGTGCTCCAGGTCTCTGCTTCTAGTTATGTGGCGAAGCGTGGAAGCCAAACATGTGACGAAAAAAAGGGGGAAAAAAATTATTTAAAGTTAAAGCTCATTGATGTTTATAGGAATATATCCTGAGCGAGTTTCTCACGAGGATGCTTATGATGGGAATCCCCCCCGTAACACTGCTTTAAAAAAAGATGTCATGTCATGTGCTCGTAGCCTCACAGTGGCCTAATTCTTGACATGTTTTCACCCCTTGCTTCACTTGACAGCGATCGTAGCTGCAGAGAGAAACAAAGACATACTTTCAGGGGTAGACAATAAATTTGAAGACGATGATGAACAACTGTCAACAAATAATGACAGTCACTAAAAACCGAAGTGACCCTTTGCCACAAGCCTCTCTGGAGGGGGACGAGGGAAGCCAAGAATAAATTGCCTGTCTGTAGTCATTTAAATGCAACATTTAGCTGTGATTTATGTGAAGGCAGAAAAGCATTATGAGGAAACATTTTCCAAATGCAACAGCTTGCAGCAATTTACATTATATGGGGGGAAAACCGCTGAAACAAATATTTGGCCTCCATAATGAAATGGATATATTTATACACAGTGAATTAAGTCAAAGGCTCTGTAACGAACGCATGGCTTCACCAGAGGACCTCGCTGTGTTCTTGTAGTAAACATTTTACTGATGCTACGGGGGCCTCGACTGAAAGTTATTAGAGCCATAATTCTCCCAGCGGGGCCAAGAGATACAAAGATAACTGACATGAAGAGAGAGACGGTATGCTGGAGGGAAATTAGTGTTGTGTTTATCTGAGACAGAAAGAGATTCAGAGATCTAGAAATTTCATTTCAATTAGTTACAGTTAAAAGAAGAAAAGCTGAAGTAGATTTGCCTTTGTAGTTTGTCAACTGTGTTGCATTTGAATTTTTTCCCAGCAAAAGACTGGATAAGAAAATGCTAAATATATTTGTGCAGTATTTTTCCCTAGAGTTATGTAGATAAAATAATATAAGTTTCATACGTTTGCAATATTTAGCCCCCAACCTTTAAAAATATAAAACGTAGATGTAAAATGCATGGCCAAGTTTTTTTTTTTTTTTTTTTTTATTATTATGTTCAACTATTTATAATCTACAAACAATGATTTATGAGCTGATCTTAGTGTTTGAAGCTACACTTTCTTCATTGTTTATCTTCAAAGTGGAAGAAATTATATGTGAGTGTTTTTGCCTATGGTAAAATAGTTGAAAATCAATACACGATCCCACAGAAATACCCTCAGAGAAAGAGAATTTTGGTGGACAAGTGGACATTGTCTTCCAGTTCTTCTGAAGACACCACAGCGAGAGTAAAAATACATTTAACAGGCACCAGGGGCGACTCCACTGGTGGGAAAAAGTAGTCTATATGAATGAAACTTGAAAATGAGCCCATTCTCATTTGATTTATAACGTCAGTGGACATTTTCCTGAGGCGTTAAATCACTATCGCTAGTTTCAATTCTCCTTCTGTATAACATGTACATTTTGTAAATGATGTTCCCATTTGCAAGAAAATTGATGATAAAATATGACAGGTATGAGTGGACACCAATGTGATTGGAGCCTGGTTGAACTCTACTTTTCAAATGGTAATATTCAGAGCCAGTCCAAAGCTTAGGCAAACTAATTAGCTGCCTGGGGCCCCCTGGTCATCAAGGGGCCCCCAATGGTGTGTGGACAAAATACATTGCAAGATATGAAACAAATCTAGATATATTTAGATATCTAAATAGTGTTGAGCTTACGTAATTAGGTTTTGTTTTGGGGGTGAAGATTTGATAATTTATTGCACTGCACATTTGCAAATGTGTTCTAAGTTTTAGTATCACCACACTTAATGCTTCATTTTTAATATGAAAATGTAAATCAATACAAGGCCATTTTTGTGATTTTATTGCCCTCCCAAGTTTTTTAAACAAAAGCGACACTATAATTAATGCAATTTATAGTGTTACGTTTGTATCAATAATAGTCAAGCACCAGATATTCCAAGGTGCTGGGGGAGGGGGCCCAAAATCTAATTCAGCTAAGGGCCCCATAAAGACTTGGGCCGGCCCTGTTAACATTCTGGAGACTTTAAAACAGGAATCCAGATTCTTGTGGGTGTCATGTAAAACCCACAAAGCATCTTTTCTTTTACTGAAATCCACATAGTTTGTACACTGTTCCTAATATAGATAATTTTAATGTACTAATCTAAGATAGGCTCCTAGGCTGTTCTAAACCTAAACAGCAAACACAATTTGAAGAAAGCTGACTAAATCAAAATGATATTAAACATGTCCTTGGTTCTGATTAATATTTTCAGAGAATGACCCACTGTCATGTTTTTAATGTCATGATCGGGTCTGTTTGCTATTAAGAGACTTTCTTTTCAGTGACAGTTAAATTTATCAGGAGTTAGAGAGATTTGAAATCAGTTTGGAGCTGTCTTGTCCCTGTCCACCACTACCACCACATAATGTTGCATGACCTAATCCACACACACACACCCACATAAACACACACATTGATGCAAGCGTGCAGAACTTCAGCTGTCTTCATGCACAGGCTAGAAAACACAAATTCAGCAGCCAAATTAATATGTCACTGAGAAAATATTTTAATCACTTACAAATGGGTTTGACTGCACACTGCCCTGTGCCATTTATTTACAGTGAGGCTGAGACTTCCTGGCATGAGGCAGCACATACGGCAAATTCTTAGACATCTAAATTGGGGGGGGGGGGGTCTAAATGGGGGGGGGGGGGGTTGGCTGCAGTGTCGTGGCTTCAGATACATGTGTGTAACCTCTGTGGTCTCCAGAGTCCCTCCTTCAAATTTGCGTCTTCCCTTCTTCCCTAATCAGTGCCAAATGGAGATTTTGTTGCCTTCCTCTCTTCTCTCTTTCACAACTGGGATGACATAGGCAGTGAAAGAGACAGAGAGAGAGAGAGGAAGTTGTTGTATGTGATGAAAGCACTCCATATTTATTTTTTACAGCCACCTCATATTCACTCATCCTCATTCAATGACCCCCCCCCCCCCCCCCCCCCCCCCCCCCCCCCCCCCCCCC